>BMAV01012245.1:462093-566701 GCA_019973955.1 Trichonephila inaurata madagascariensis | reverse complement strand
TGAATAGTTAATTTAAAGAAATAAAAAAATTAAACTATATGCAAATATATTATTAAATTTTGTCATTTATCTTAAAACCATTAAAAATGTAATTGTAAAGAAAATTAATGGGGTATCTAAGTATGTAATAAGTTTTAATTGGATTATTATTAATTTTAACTAGGCTTAAGTAATTAGGATAAAAGTTAATATTGGAGTTAAAATTGTTATTTTTACCAAGAACAATTAAATCATCTTTTTTTCTAAAACTGTATTATTCAGTATTCATAATATATTTATTTTCCATAAAAATGTAAGAATAAATTACCCAAACTGTTGTTAGTGGTCCACCTTGAGGCAAACCTTTAATCTGTACATGCTGAGTACCATTAAAATTAATGTAATTTTCTTTTAAAAATAAATCTATGAGAATTTTAAATTTGTGGAAATTAATAACAAGATTATACTTACTGTGATTTTCTAAAATTATCTTAATAATAATATTGATATCAATGAAATTAAAAAGATATTCAAAATCAAAATTATGAACTGCAGAAATATTTTAATCTTTAAAGAAATCTATAATATCTTTACTGTTTTTAATTATAGCTTTATTATTGCTTATTGATGAAATTTCGTAGAATATAATGCAACATTTTACTTATATTAGTGATATATGTTTTAAAACCATTTGTTACAGTGCGAAATTTAACATGATTTTTATGCAACTTAGGGGTTAAAAACATATAAGTAACTTTAATTTTAATCTAATAAATATATATATATATATTGATGTATGTTATTTGTGATATTTTTAACTTTCTCTAAGTTTATTATTAAGGAAGCTTATGTTTTAATGAAAAAGACGCCAAAAATTTGGTTATTTGTCTCAGATTTGCATTTAATTAAATATTTTCATTTAATTTAATACCTTTGAAAAAAATTGACACATGAAGAGCAAATATTCTTTTTTAAATATAATTTTAAATCTGAATTTCAAAAAAGAAATGTTCATATATGAAAATGGAAAATGTTAAATAATTATCTATATTTAGATGTATCATTAAACGATTCTAAAGCTTAGATTTCTTGAGTATTTGACTATCGTAAAAAGGAAATCAGCATTCCTTGGTGTCCTTTGCTCTCCCATACGAGAGAGTGATTTGATTCTCACATCGAAGCTCCACTTTTCAAATATTGGTTTTTTCGAGTCAGCTCGTTCTATCAAACGAGTAATTTAAATAGCTGCTGCTTCTTGGGCATTAATTATAAAACTTTAACCTCTGATTTTATCATATTTTAATTTTCAAAACTTAATTTTTTCTTATATAACTTAATATAATTGTTTACTTTTTAAACATATATTGCTAAGAGAAGGTACGTATGTTTTACTGACATAGAAAATCTTCAATGAAAAACCTTTAGCCTTAAATTTGGGTTTTATATTTTTCTATAAAATTTTAATATTATACGTCTTATTCAAATGAATGTTTTTTTTAAAGAATTTGTTTCTTTATTTTAAAATATCTAACATATTAAGAACTTTTCAATTTCAAGTATTCCCATATGAAATTCTATTCATTAAAAAAATTTGGGGGGGGTTCAAATTGCTTTTTTGTTTACTAAAAATAATGAAATAAATAAATAAAAACAGTTTTGAATTGAGCTATAATGGTGTTCAAAATTTTAAAAAACGAGCACATTTTTGCTATTTTTTAAAAAACTTCTGAATTAATTCAAGTGAAATTTCTTTGAAAATATTTAAGCATATTTCTAAGAGTATGGTAAAAGTATTATTGTTCATAATCGTAATTTGTACTCATGGAAAAAATGGTAGCCCAAACATGATAAGCCCTTGGTGAAAGTTTTATATTTGATGTGAGTTCACCCTTCACAACAATGTACTCTCACAACGAACTCTCACGCTACTCAAGACGGTTTTCTATGAGTTTTTGGAACAATAAATTCTCTTCTACTCCAAAGCATTTCTTAGTTTCTATAAAGGGAGGCTTCCATTGCTTTGTCAAGAGCACCACAGACATACTCTATGGAAGGAAAATCTAAGGATGTGGTTGGCTATTCTATCTTCAATCTCGAGGTATTCATTGGCCAGTTTTTCTTTGAATGACTACTATTATCGGCCATTAAAATGATCACAGTATATCACTACTCCTCTGAAAAGATTCACGTTTTCCAAGATCCCCCCCATATAAAGTTTTAAACCCTGAAGACTTGCGGGTCTTGCCCCGCCCAAAATCCTATCCGAAAAAAAAATTATCCCGGGGCTATTTCCGTGTAAGGGGTGAGAGTTTTGGGTTTTTCCCTTATTGGGGAACCTTAAGAATCATTTGTGCCGAATTTTTGATCCTCGTGAGGAAAATAAATTTTTGCTTTTTTAAAAGGATATGTCTCCCCATGTTAAAAAATCTCCAAACCTTCCAAGAACAAGCCAGACACTTTATTTTTTTAAAATTATCCTTTATTAATTTAAAATATAAACCCCTTTAATCCAAAGCAACGAAGAACCATTTGCAAGTTGTGTAAAACCTGGGTTGGGTTAGTTTTTTTATTTCCTGTGGGGTTTTTGGCCACCCCTTAACTTCTGGTTTTATTTCAATTTCTGTAATGGTTTATAATTTGGGAAAACCCATTTCGGATGCTTGAGCTAAAAATTTCGTTGGATTATTCTCCCTTTTAACCCCAAACTGCTCTACGCGTCCTTATCGGATGTTTTTTTTGTGTTTTGTTTGTAAATTTTTCCCAAAAAATCTTAGGTCTTGGGAACCAAAAAAAATAAAACCGCGGGTGTTTTATTAACCTACCTTTTTTAATTTATATAAAATAAAAAAGAGTAAAGATTAGGAAATTTTAAAAAAGATCTTTCCTATTTTATTTTTATTCAAAATTATTCAACAATTTTGGAAAAGCCTTTTTTGTGTTTTTTTTTAATTTTGGCTTACTAGTATATTAAAATGCTAATAAGGGTTTTTCTGTTTTGGTTAACATTATAAAAAGCCCATAGTTAGCAGGTTTTGAAACGTCTAAGTATGTTTTAAAATTCTCCTGATATTAAAATGTGAAATATTTTTTTAAAAGAACCCTTTAAGAACGCCATATTTTTAATAAAGTTTTAGTAGTAGAAATTTGTCTCTTATAATTAATTTAATTTTTTTCAAAATCAGAGGTATTTTTGAATCTAGGCTTATACTCATGTTAAAGAAAATCTTGTGTTGTAATATTTTTATGAAACTCCCCATAGAATAAACAAATGGGTGCAAAAAAAATCCATTTTACTTAAGAGCAGTCAAGGATATCTATTATATTATTATCAATAAGCAAGATTAGTCAAATTATACCGAGAACAAAAGAAAAAATATCTGTGTTAACATTAATCATTTAATCTTGTAAAAATAAAACACTTGACCACTTATGATTATCATTGGTATCAAATAACACATTTTTAAACTATCATTTTCCTGTAAAAGTCAATTACGTAAGATGTTTCTGTGTTTTTAAATTTCTGCTCTATATTAAAAATTCAAATGAATATTTAAAATTTAAAATAAATAAAGTTTAAATAAAATAATAAATAATTGCATGAAATTAACAATAATAGTAAAAAGATTTTTTTTTCTTCCGAAAGCGACTGAATATTGTTAGATGAAATACTTTTAAACTTTGATTTCAGTTGACAAAAAATGAGTCATAGAACAAACAGATAAGGACGGATAAAAGAATATAAAATTGCTTTTGGGTAATTAAACTCACATCATGATATGAATTCAGTACTATTTTAAAACATTTGTATCACTTCTGCAGTATAAGCTCAGCGATTTTTTCACAATTCCTACTATTAGTTCATTCTCCACTAAAAATATATATATATATATTATATATATATATAAACCTTCTTCAACTTTTCAATCGTTAATAAAATACTTTTTATTCATTCACTGAAGTTCAAATACGCTTTTTTAAACTTGTAGTGGAGAACACTTCATGTTAATACAGCTTTTTCAAATATTAATTCAATAATCAAAATTTATTTTTTAATTTTAAAATTACTCTGTGTTATTTCTGACGAAGTTAGAATTAGCATCAACAGAGGGCGTCAGTAAGTTTTTATAAAGAATTTTTCCTTGGCTTCAAATAAATATTTTTTAGCTTGTAGTGGGTGACACTTGATGTTAATACAGTTTTTTCAAAAATTATTTCATTAATTAAATTTCACTTTTATAATTTTAAATTTATTCTGCTTTATTTCTACGAAGTTATAACTAACTACAACAGATGGCACCACTTAAGTTCAAATATATTTTTTTTAAATTTGTAGTGGATTACAGCATGTTAATCCAGTTTTTTCTAATATTAATTCATTAATTAAATTTAATTAACTAAAATAAAATTTTTCTTGATGACCTAAGTAGTAATTGACTTCATTTTTTAATACTACTTTTTTTTAATAATGATAATAATTACGGAAATGTCTAATAACAAATAAAAAATTTCATCCCTGGTATTTTTTAAATGCATTTGAAACTTATTACCCCCAAAAGTTTTGAATATTTTTTTTTTTTTTTGTATTTTTAAATTGATTTTTTCAATGCATGTTGTTTTATAATTATCGTCTGAAAAAACCTGCATTTTAAAAAAAATTTCAGTAAATTAAAAATTTCGAATAGGGAAATTTTTTCTTATTCCTTTTAAAAGTATTGAAAATTTTATTTTTTTTAAATTATATTTCGTTTTTAGTAAATTTTAAATACCTGATATAAAGGGGGAAAAAAGGGAGTAGGAAGTTTTATTTGTATCATAAAAAAAATCATTTTGCATAGTCATTCCTAAATTGCAAACAAATGTAGAAACACGCCTTTGAGGGCCCTTTCAGCAAAAATATTGATTCTTGCTTTTTTCCGTCTTTTCTTTTTTACGCCTAATCCTTTCGAAGTGTACGACTACGAAGTTCTGTTTTTATCGGCAAATTATTTTATCTATTTTATCCTTCAATTTAACATAGGCAAATGATATTTAGTGATGTTCATTTTCCTAGGTGCATGTAAGTCTTTTTTTTTTACTTGCAGTACATTAATTTTAAAATGCGATGGCCTTTTAGGAAAATATTATTTTATATTTTCCTTAAAAATAGTATGATTTTTCCTTTATTTTAGGGTTTATTAAATATCATGGGAATAATGATGCATTATTGATAATTATAGAATAATGTAATTTTCAGAGGAACCATAAAATATGTAATTTGATATAGAATTTACGATTTATTATGTAATTTGTATACTTAATCTATGCAACGTAGAATTAATTATGTAAATCTGATCAAACTAGCTGTTATACCCGTTCTTCTCAAGGGTGAATTGAAAAATTAAACAATACAAATTGAAGGATAAAGAAGTTTTTAATGAGTTAATTTTACGTGGATTGCAAACTAAACAAAAAAAAAAGCTTTTTGCATATCTCGTCTGAACAAAAAAAACCCTGTTTGTTAAATTTTAAGTCTGTAGATCTAATAGCTGATAAAAAGGATAAAAGGAACTCCCCGTAACTCTCTTGTGGGTCGATTTTTGAAAACACCTTCCTAAGCTGACCTCTGCTCTGCAAAAGTAACACATTGTTACAAATTTTGCGTAATGAACGCTTAAAATAGAATAAATAATTTATATCTGGAAGTGTAATACGTTAATATTACTTTTTGTTGTATTTATTTTATGTTAAAATTGTAATCAGCCTCACACCTGTTCAAGTTTCGCAGTTCTTGGCGCCTGGCGTAGACAAAACAAAATACAAAGTTTTATTTCATTCGTAAAAGATGGATATATGCTATCGCGGGCTTTTTTGCAGATGGCAGAATTTTTTTCCTACTTACTTGACAATTATTGTTATATTTTGGACCCTTCAGAAAATATCTTTATAAATTATAGTCTATGTGTTATTCTGATGTATAAGCTATATTATTCTAAAGTTTCATTAAAATTCATTCAGTTGTTTATGCGTGAAAAAGTAACAAACATCCATACAAACTTCCACTTTTATAATATTAGTAAGGATGTTATCAAACTTTCATTTATCAATATATCAAATAAATAATAAATGAGTATATTTTTTCATGGGATAATTAAAAATGTTCTAAATTGTTGCGACGTCATTTCCACTTCTGTTCACAATTTCAAAAACATCTCGATCACAACATTACTGCCACCTAGTGGTCAAAAACAATGTTACAAACTCAAAATTTCATATTGTATCTTTATAATGACATATTAATGATAATTTTCTGTTTATTCATCTGGGAATTATTAAATTTCGTAATCGGGTCATTCATTCCTGATAACCCTTTATTTTATAAAGATATCTATTTAGCTGTGTTAATGTATATATATATATATATATATATATATATATATATTTTGCAATTGTGCAATAAAACTGTTCGTGGCAACAAAATTCTGAATAAATCTGAAATTTAGGAATTGCATACTTTTTAATGAATTTCATTTTAAATCATTAAACAGTTTAATGAATTTCTACTTGTTCTTTTTTTTTTGCGTATACTATCTTCAAATAAAATATTTAAAAATCTGTCTGTGTATGTAATGTAATAAATTTTATTGTGTATTTTTAGAAATAACAAAAACTAAATGAAATTCGTTAAAGTTCACTAAGTTATATTTATCAGATTATTTTTAAAATAGTTGTCACGATACCCTTAACACGTTTTTGCTATTAATATTCTTATGTGTCTAGAAGCTTCTAAATTTTAAAATATAATTTTATCGTTAATATATTGTAACGCGAATTTCTATCAAAAATTTGAAAATAACATTAAGTGAAGGTGGTAAACTTCACATTAATTGTATTTGTTGTTACATATTCTAGTTAACTGTAACAATTATCTTTAATAAAAAAATTAATTTGAAGAAATATATGTATATAAATAAAAAATTTAATGTTTTATTTTCTGTATAGTTAAAATGAGAAGTTTAATTTAAATACAATTAAAATCAACATGCACTTTCCAGCAGTCTTCATTGCGTTTGCTAAGCTATATTTGAGGAATCGATAAATACGTTCAACTAATTCCATAAAATTGAATAAAGTCTAAGCAAGAGTTTTTGAAATATTTTTAAAATACATTAATACATTTGTTTTAAAACTACGTAGATTTTGCGATCACAGATATCAATAAAACGTCAATCCAAAGATTTTTAATAATCTCTTAAACGAAATAACGAAATCAATGTACGTAACTTACGTTAAGTATTTACGTAAACTTAAAGTAAATAAATTATAGTTTAAAAAAACTAAAAAACACTCTTTTAGAGTGAATTGAACTAAAAAGTAAAAAAATAATTCTTAAAACAAGAATAAAATGATTAACGAGAAAATTAATGTCATTGGAGTAAAAGTGTGGGGTGCTCTATATCAAATATGTTATAATTGCTTACTAGTTTTATTCCGAAATGCTGAGTTAGTGTAAAAATGTAGTACAAAACAAACCCCACGCTTTTACCACAATGACATTAATTTTCTCGTTAATCATTTTATTCTAGTATTAAGATTTATTTTTTTACTTTTTAGTTCGATTCACTCTAAAAGCGTGTTTTGGGTTTTTTTAAAAACTTACTTATTTTCATTTTTTGGTTCGATTTACAATAAAAGCATGCATTTTTAGTTTTTTAAACTAACATTTATTTATTGATGAATTAATTTTAAATGCGTCATTTTTTAGAATTTTGAATGCCCATTGGCATTCTATCAGTGTGTCGATACGGCCTGGTTTGCAAAATGTAAGATCAGCAAAGTGAAAGAAATTTGGAAGAGCTAAGTTTGAAATATTTCATGCGAAATAAGGTGTAAAGCCAATGATATATTTCACTAAAAAGAGCTCAATATTCTCTGAAACTTGCATCAGTAGCAGACACAAAAGTACATTTTTTGAACCGAAGAGCTTATGAGAAATTATTTAATCCGGTGAGAGACATATGAATCAATTCTCAGATAATTCATAAAACAGAATTATTTATGAGTTTAGCGGTTAGAACAGTGCTTTCTAAACTTTCCATATTTGCGACTCAATTTTGAGTCATAATTGTCATCGCGCCCCCCTCATACAACAACAATGCATTGAATGCAATAATAATGTACGTCGACGCTAAAGCCACAATGCGACTTGATTATTATATATAAACTGTACTTATTATCAATATATGTATTATATTTTGTATATGACAAGCCTATGGAGTCAGGAGTAATTACTAAACTTGCTTTTAATTTAGGATTGATAAATCAATTATTAAATACTTTTTGCCACACTGATACATTTATAAGTATTTTATATCAGTGTGAATATATATTTTATTTTTTATCATGTCAGAATGTATTTTGTTTTGTTTCCTTTCGGTAAATAATATTTTAAGGTATCCGACTACGTTCGAAACCGTGATTTTGCAAAAGGGTATAAATGGATATTTATGATATTTAGTTTCACTTAGATTAGAAAACAAAAATAAAATTGTCTTAAGGTATTTGACTACTTGCGACAACTTTTTTTAAAAAATGGAGATATGGGGATTTTTTATTTGTAATTTTTATATTTATTTAGTATATTTTTAGGAAAAAAATCCTAAAATTGAAAAAAAAATTATTATTATTAAAATGGGAAAAAAATAGTTAAAATGTACAAAAAATTACATAAACGGGGCCCACTCTGTACAAAGATTTGATGAACAAATTCTCAGTTTTTCAATTTTTACGTGTTACTTCGTTATTCATGTTTGAAATAAACTTCAGGATAAGAGATATTTTAATTTGTACAAAAATTAGAGCACTTTATCATAGCTATTATATGAAATAGCTTTAAAAAACAGTGATTATATTCACATAAAGAAATGTAAGTTTTGAAATAAAACAGTAATTGATAAATCTGAAGGTCAAAAGACTTCTACTGTTACGCAGAACATAAGCAAAAAATTTCAGCCAATTATTTTGAAAACTTTTTGGTCAATCGCCGTTTTGTTTGAGTTTTTCGAAAAAAACACATTTTGAGTAAAACGCGTTTTAAAGTTTGACATCTTGTGTAAAGTGATGGCATCTGCTTCTACTAAAACGCTTGTAGTTTTTGTTCTAGTGGAGGGAAAATAAAACACTTTGTGTGTATTGTTATTAAGCTAATAAGATGGCTTATAAAAATAAAATCATAAAAAAATGTGTCCATTTTTGAAAAAAATCATGACTTTTGGGTAGTCGTATACCTTAAGATATTATTACAATAAAAAATTATTTTACAATATTTTGACAAAAAATGAACATAGACTAACCAATTTTCAAAACATTCTCCTTTTATTGAAAAAACTTCTATTCTAACAATATTTTGCCTGTGTATAGCTCAGACCTCTGTACAAAGGCTGAACTAGGATTTTGAAATATATAACTTAGAAGTTGATTTATCCATATTTTACTACAACACAGGAGAGAAATTTTAAGAAGAAAACGCCAATAATTATTTCAATTGGTAGTAACTTTGAAAATAATGTGAATTTTTCAAAAATCCTAGTTCAGACTCTCTGGAGAAGTCTTTACTGTATACAAGCACACAAAGTATTATTTTTATAGAAGCATTTTTTATAAAAGAGAACGTTTTGAAAAAAGGTTAGAATATAATTTTTTTTTCACACGCACGAGTCCTTTTTTTTTCCATTTTCAGAAAAACTAGAGAAGTGTTTATATTATGGTAAGAAATTGTTGACGCAAACGTTTTCGCTTTTATAGGGTTGTAACAATCTTTTAGTCGCCAAATCTCCAAAAGGTAAATGGAATTAGTCGCCAAATCTGAAAACGGTATAATGAATTAGTCGCCAAATCTGAAAACGGTATAATGAATTAGTCGCCAAATCTGAAAATCGTTATTCCTGAGGATAATAATCATGATAATGGAACAAAATTATGAAATTATTGTATTGCCATCGGTCCTTGACAAGTGTGCAAAATTTCACATTAATCTGACCTTTTAAAGCGGGTAAAAATGGAGTTCAAGATTCCGTTAAATACAAGTGAAACTTATAAAAGCGCGTTAAAAAAGGAATGCTGAGTGAGAGTGAGTGTGCGGTTTATTGGCGCAAGAGCCGATTTCGGTTATACTGCGCAAGACATTGTTTTTAAAACCTCATGGTGTTTAAATCAACAGTTAATAATTTCAATAATGACATTAACAAGGTATATCTAGGAGCTAAAATTCGTTAAAATCGCATTAAAAATTCATTTATAATTGTTACACTATTAAAAAGCCCGAATGTGAAATAAAAAGTTGAAAAATTCACAGTTTCCTGACAAAGGAAATTGAAATTATCCGATAAACCCGGGATGAGCATTAAGTCGATCGCGATTGACCGGTGAATCGCCAAGACATTTTGGGGTGACAGCCTTCACTAAGACTTAATAATCATTCAATCATACGAAGGTCTAGAAATACCGTATTTATTCGAATCTAAGCCGCCATCGGTTCTAAGCCGCACCCCAAATTATCCGCAAGATTTTGTGAAAATTGAAAAATAGTCTTAAATGGTTTATCGATATCCAATTTTACGAAATTGAAATAAATATAAAATGAATAATAATAAGGAGTGAATAATTAGTTTTTTATCAGTATTATAAACTTTTAAATACATGCATGAAGCTGTCATTGCTCTAAATACTCCACCCAACAAATTGTTTTCCCTTCGATTCTGAGCCCCACCGATTTTCAATGGTATTTACATTGAGAGAAAAGTGCGGCTTAGTTTCGAGTAAATACGGTATTTTAAAAAATGCGGAGGAAAAAGATCGCGCGAATCACATATAAGAGAAAATTTCGTTGAATAGAAAATGCACTTCGTTATTTGGGGGCTATTTTTACGAAGAAATCGTAAAATGTTCTTGGTTCCAGGAAAAAGTTTGCTAGATAGAGAAATTCGTAAAATTGTGGTTTGTAAAATGGAGGTCCGACTGCATTGTATACTTTCTTTTAGCTCACTATACCTACACGCCACTGGGTGGACCGCAACACCATGAAAAAATTAGAACTAGCCTCACCCTGGAAAAGTCTGCCCACCCCTGCGTTAAACTATATATTTCGATTTCTGGTAGGGTCATGAAATGCGAGAAACCATTCTGTATGTGACCATGCATTAATTTTTCATCTACATTATATATTATCATATCCTCGTCTTCCGATTCATAATGAACAAAGCTTTTCTTGGAATTGTGAGGTCATTTTTATTTCGATTTCGGGTTTCTGTTCTTTTGTGTGCTTTCTTCTATTTTTTTTAAATTTTGTTTTAAACTCTTTGGAAGGTTCACTATTGGATGTACACTAAGTGGCCGAAAGTATCCGGACACCCCTTAAAAAAGTGGTTCTGGCGAGTGACGAAATTTGATACGTAATTGAAAGCTATAAAAGTGTTAGTAGTGGTTTGTCAGATTGTATTTATACGTTTGTGAGGCAATGAGTAAGTCAAAAGAACTTAGTGAGTTTGATCGTGGCAGTATAGTGGGATGCCACCTTTGTGGGAAATCAGTTCGTGACATTGTGGAAATTCTACAGAAGCCTAAATCCACTGTGAGTGATGTAATTGTGAAGTGGAAACGTCGAGGCAGTGAAACGGCAGAAAAAACGAACCGGTAGGCCGAAAATACTTGGTGAACGCAGCCGCAGAACTCTGAAAAGGGTAGTGAAACAAAATCGCAAGTCCTCGTTGGTGGAAATTTCTCAGAAGTTCCAAAGTTCATCAGGAATTAGTGTTAGCAGCAGGACTGTCCGTCGAGAGTTAAAAAACTTGGGATTCCATGGTCCTGCAGCCCCTCACAAGCCAAACATCACTCTACTGAATGCGAAGCATCGATTGCAAGGGTTTATCGTCATTGGACTGTGGACGTGTGGAAAACTGTTCTTTGGAGTGGTGAATCTCGCTTTACAGTCTGGCAGTCGGATGGACGCGTCTGGGTTTGGCGGATGCCCAGCGAACGTTTCTTTAGTGACTGCATTGGGCCGACTGTTAAGTTTGGTGGTGGAAGCATAATGGTGTGGGGGTGTTTCTCGTAGTTTGGCCTGGGTCCGTTAGTTCCTGTGATTGGAAACATGAACTCTGAGATGTATATGGACATTCTGAACAATGCTGCACTCCCAACTCTATGGCAATATTTCGGGGAAGGCCCATTTCTCTACCAGCAGGGTAACTGCTCCATTCACACATCGAGGCTTGCACAGACGTGGTTTGACGGAATGGGTGTTCAAAAACTGGACTGTCTTTCTCAGAGCCCCGATCTAAATCCCATAGAACACTTTTGGGACGAATTAGAGCACAGATCACGTAGCAAGCCAAATCGACCATCCTCACTGCAAGGCACTCACTTCAGCTGTGATGGAAGCCTGGAAGGCAATTCCTATGGTCACCTATCAAAAATTGGTGGTGGAAAGTCTTCCTAAACGTGTGCAGGATGTCATCCATGCAAAAGGGGGCCCAACATCACATTAATATGTGCCTCAGCTCTAAGTTCATACCACTGGGTGTCCGGATACTTTTGGTCAGATAGTGTATTAGTGGCAAACTCCGGTAAAGGAACAGATGGCTGAATTTCAGTTGAGAGTGCCTTAAATTCATCGGACGTCGTAGGAAATAGGCTTGTTTCAGTTGATAAATATGAAGCAGAGATATTTAGCCTATTGACATGGGTAGTAGTAATAGAAATGGGTATAGGTAACTGAGATTCAACTGGAATGGTTGGTATTACTGAAGACGGAACTAGATGTGCTTGAGTTGATGAAGATGATGTGGAGACTGCAGACATTGAAGATGATACGTGTTTCAGACATTGCAAAGGTGGACAACTTATGTTTGTTATATTTGGAATATGTTTAAGTAGTTGTGGATATAGCTGAAGGTTTAGTACCTTGAGCACATATGTTTGAGATAATTGTGGAACTATTAATTTACGGGCTTCTGGACAAGAAATATTTTTATTTGTTTTTATTTCCTGTATTTGATTTTTTATTTTTCAATTTTGGGCATAATTTCGAATCTTATGGATAGGACTGGGAACAATTAAAATATATTTCGGCTCTAAAGTACAATCTGTAGAAGAATACCCAGCAGACGTACATCTAGAGAACGTCAGTTGTCCACAGCATGAAGTTTGTGAATGTTCAGAGGATTTGGAATCAGCTCAGAGGATTTGGAATGTATGGATATATTTTACAGTTTAAGTATCTGGCTTTTATTGTAGGTGGAAGTTTCCGGCTATTGAAAGTCAAAATTAAGTGTTTGGTAGAATAACTGTTGCTTCTTTTTTTTTATTGAAATATTTCAAAACCTGGTTTGCTCCCTGATCTGAAAATCCATACAGGATTTCAGCCTCAGAAGTGCACAACAAGTCAGGTTCAGAAATGACACCTCGACTGTTGGCCAGAGATTTATGGGGAGTAACGAGAAGGGGAGAGTCAAGAAATGTTTTAGCAGATAAATAGGATAGCAGATTTTGTTTCCACAAGTAAATAACCGAAACGCATTTTTTTTACTCATTTTGGTTCTCCAATTCTTTGAAGAGCCTTAAAAATTGCAAACGGGGATTTTCGGGACATTTCATTATTAGATAACGATAAGAGATGAAAAAACGTTTATTGTAAGAGATCTGATCAATGGTGTGATTTGTGGGTAAGACAAGGCCTTTACCCGGGGGACAGATGATTTGGATCCATTAGAGCGAAAAACACTTCATCCTGTAGAACCTCCACCCACCACGGAATCTAACAAGGGAGGCAGTGAGCTGGTCAACTGACATTTGTCCGACTCGGCGCTTACCTGGAGTACACCAAGGTATAGCACTTACAGCATCGGGGTAAGAATCCAACGGGTAAATCCGACAACTTTTTTCTGCAGCACTAGCCCAACAGTAATGTTTCCGAAGAGACTTATCACCAGCCGATTGACAGGAGTGGGCTTACTCCTGCCACCAGTCTACAGCGAAGTGTGGGCCAAAGGGAACGCAAAAGGTATCCCCAGGACACTATTTTACTCCTTACGGGTTTCACACATGGCAAACATGCGATTTGACAAACCAACAATGTTAGTAAAAAACAAATTAAGCAACAAAATCAAAATATTTAAAGATATTGAAGACAAATGAAACTAAATTAACGCAATACAAAATGAAAACCAAAATATGATATTAATAATGAATTGCGAGTTTTCTCATAAAAACAAACTAATCAATAATTGTATCCACGTACATTTACGAAATATTTGTCTGTGGTCTAGACGGGAAAATAAGTAAAATGGAAACTGAATGACCAGAAAGAGGGTCGGAAATAGAGAAGGATCACTAGGGTACCCAGGGAGCGTGAAACCCGTGTTTACCAATCACAGTAAACCCCTTGGGAAAAGGAAAAGATCGCTAGGGCACCTTGGGCTTACGACACTCATACTCATCTAAAGAAGATGAGCTCCCTGAAGGGAAAGAGATTACACTTTAAACAAAATCTATATGCTTAAATGTAAATGTACAGTGGTGGCCAAAATCGTGGGTACTTTTGAAAAATTCTTTTGTTTTTTAAATTTGTAAGCTTATAGAAAATGTTACATTTAACACAATGTGCAAAGTCATATACATCATTTTAAAAAGAATTTAATATTGAATCAACGAAAAATCAAACATTTCCATTTCAAAAAAGTTAAATTGCAATAACAGTTGATAGCATTAGGTTATCAATACTTAGTAGGGTACCATTTAATTTTAATTACAACTTCACAGATATGTTTAATTGAGCTGACGATAGTCTTAAGATCTTCTTTCATTATTACATGGTGCTAGGAAACAATTATACTCTCAATTTGTTCCTGTTCCCCTTCATTTGGACAAGAGTTTTCGTACGCGGTTGAACACATTTTCAATAGAATTGAGGACAGGACTGTTTCCTATCCAGGAAAACAATAATATTTAGTCAAGAAGCAATAGCCTCAAATAAAAGAGTAGATTGAACACCTAGAAAGAGATGGGTGACAAGAAAGTGGTCTTTCCCTTGTTAAAATTGCAAGATAAGTGAGTGGTTCAGTGACTACATCTGGAATCTGAATGTTTTCTTTAAGATGTCAGGAGACAAATTTAATTTAAAAAGATCAGGATCAGGCCGCAAATGGTGCACCACATCTGTTGATGATAGAAGTATAAAAATACTATGTCTCCAAGATAGAAGGATGTCATCAACGGCCATCAGAAATTATCTGAATGATACTCATGTTTCTGTCATTTGAAGAACAATCAGGATAAGACTAGCAGATGTTATATTAACCCGCGGTCACTCGCGCCTGTTTTTGCTACCGTCGTTACCCGCGGGGTGTAGAGAACACCCCAAACTTGCAACACGTGTATTTAATTATGAAAATAAAATTAAGTCATTATGATACATATTTATAAAGTACAAGATGTTCTTTGTATTATACAAATAAAATTATTAAATTTATTGAATACAAATGAGACTAACACAATTATTTAAACTAAACATACAAAATTTTCATTTTAAAACACATAATTTTATATTTTTTTCATAAACCAGTATATATATAAAACGTATATACCAGTACTAAATATACTTTATATTTAATAAGATAATGATTGTAGAAAGTTGAAAAATAATATTTTAATCATTTTTAAAACATTCGTTTTAGACTGTATACATATGTTCATCTTCTCGCGGGTGTTTTTAGCCCCCAGATAAACTTTTGAAGGTCATTACATTCCAATCATTCGAGAAAGAAGGATTCCATCAGGCCTGAAGGCTCAATGACCTAAAATGTACAGCTATAGAAAAAATTGTGGTTCTGCGCATTCTTTTTAGAATCCTGGGAGGATTCTCTTGTTGCTGGGGTGTACAGAACACCCCGCGCGAGTGATCGCGGGTTAAGAGGTAGAATTCCACGAAAAAATCCTTACCTCAATTAATAGCAGAGCTAAAAAGACTACCGCAGCCAAAGGAACTCATTAACTGGACAGACAGATGATCGGAGTTCATAAATTATATGGAGCGATGAAACTCAGATATCATTATTCGGTAGCGATGGCCCCTAAAATGTGTAAGACGTAGAATAGGAGAAACGCTACATCCTGACTGCATTCAGGCAACTGTGAACCCATATATTTTTAATGTTTTGTCATGCATATCAACAAATGGTATTGGTCACCTTCATGGCATCGATGAAACAATGAATGCTAGAAAATACATTGACTCTATTCTAGAAACTAAACTTCTACTTTCCATCAGAAACTATTTCCCAACACACAATGCTTGAGTTATTTTTCAGTAAAATTCTCCTCCTCGCCACACAGCAAAATTATTAAAAAAGTGGATTCGGACAAACAGCATTGAATTGTTGTCCTGGCCAGGAAACATCCCTGATCTCAATCCCATCGAAAACATGAGGCACTGTTTGAAAACTCGTATCCGAATGAGGCACCTCATGAAATAAAAGGGAGAAAATTGAGAGTATAATTGTTTCCTCACATCATTTAATAACGAAAGAAGAGCTTAAAACTATCCTTATCTTCATAAAAATCGATGTGAAGCTGTAATAAAAAGATAAAGGCTAGGCAACCCTATTAAGCTCTGATAACTCACTGCTATCATCAGTATATAATGTATATTGGTAGTTATTGCATCTTACCTATTTACGCATTTCAAATATTTTGATTTTTTAAAATTTAATTTAGTATTAAACTCTCTTTAAAATGATATATATATATGACTTTACATTGTGTGAAACGTAAAATTTTCTGTAAGCAAACAAATTTAAAAAGCATAAGAATTTCAAAAAGTGTCCATAATTTTGGCCACCATTATATATTGAAGTCCAATTTATATCTGGACCCTTTAAATTTGAAAGGTTAGAGATAATCGATTTCATTAAAATTAAATTTAAAGAATTCGTAAAATGAAACTCAAATTTTTCTTGATTATGCTCCTGGTTCTATTGTCTAACAAACAGAACTTTAAGGGGAAAAATCAATTTTAAGTATATATAACATTATATTTTAAAGCCTCATAACATCTTACACTTAAATGTAGATTATATATATATATATATTTCCTAGAGCTAATGGTTGTGGTATATAGCAGAGGTAAATCAATTTAAATGTTTTCGAAATTATAGGAGTGTATTTATTAAAAATAAATGGAGTATCAAAAATTAAGAATGTATTTTTAATCTGGCACTCAAAATATTCCATAATAATTGGTTGCTTGCGCTTTCATAGTGATTTTTTATTATAACTACATTGCCTTTATATTCGGTAATCGGACGAAAAATTATCTTCGTTAATTTTTAGTGTCGTTTATCTATTTTTCTGTTCTGAGGGTTTATATTTGTTGTTACTTAAACCATATTCTGCTTTCCACAGCGATTGTTCTCACCGTGACCAAACAGTACACAATCTTTTTAATTGTTAGTTTTTTAAAAGCAATGAATATTTTTGAATTAAATATAGATATTATTTCACAGGACAATTTGCTAATGATACGGTTATCATAAGGCAACAATCATTTAAAAAAAAGAAAACACCTTTTATTCTTTGAAAGCTATAATCTTAAGTGTCACTTGAATGTCGAACTATTCGTTTGTATTACCGATAATCAAGGAAATCTTGATGAATAGGATTGTTTATCGAAATATTTGAGTTGCAGTAGAAACTGACAAATAAGTAATATAAAAAAAAATTAAGTCAATTCTTACTTTGGAGCCGCCGTCTGATGCATCTAGTTATTTGGTCAGAAATAATGCAGAATAAATTTAAAATTAAAAATAAAATTTAATTAATGAATAAAAATTTGAAAACTTGTATTAACATCAAGAGTCATCCACTAGAAGTTTAAAAAAATGTATCTGAACTTGAGTCGATGCATAAGAAGTAATTTATTAAAAATTAAAAATTTGAAAAAGATATATGTATAAATAAATAAATATATTGAAAAGTTTAACTTCAAAATTAAGTAAGTAATAAATGAAAATAGAGCGAAATATTTACCTTCGCGTAAGGATTTGTGGGTAAAAGCCTATTTAAAGGTGGAGCGAGCGCTGACGAAAGAAAAAATATACTCGAAAAGGATTAGCTGGTGACTCCTCGCCGAATTGTTGTTTATTGTTCTTTTTCCCGGGATTGCGCGCCAAAGGGCCGCTATGGGTTTTTTATGTGATTGAAGCAAAATAAAGACGTTATAGGGGAAAATGCCCTCCTCATTTTACCAGCAGGCCTGGGGCCTGTCATATGTATATATATAGGGAAAGTTTGAGCAGGAAATGAAAAAAATAAAAAAAATGCAACTAATATATTTTCTTAGAAACTCTATCAAGTTAATTTCATGCTTTCTTTGTTCAATAGGCAGCCTTTTGTTTACATAAAAAGTTACTTTTTCTTCCTCAATACATTTCATAGATTATGTGTCAGAAATCATTCTCTTGTTGGAAAAATAGAACAATTGATAAACCATTTTCTTATATCACTTAATTTGATATATTGTTTTAAAAACATTTTATTATCTTTAGAAAACAATGATATTTTGTTAAAAAGACACTCATGTAAGGCTGTTTAATTAACTGAATAATATTTAAAAATATTGTTACTATATATAGCTTTTAAGGTATTCGACTACTTTCGGAACCGTGATTTTAAAAAGAAGCATGAATGGATAATTTTCATGATATTTAGTGTCACTTAGATTAGAATACATGTATAAAATTGTTTTAAGGACATTTTGACAAAAACAAATTATTTAAATACAATATTTTGGCAAAATATTAACTTAGAATAACCTTTTTTCATAATGTTCTCCTTTTGTGAAAATTGCTTCTATTATAATAATATTTTGCCTGTTTATATCTCAGACCTCTGTACAAAGGTTCAAATATGATTTCTGAAAAATTCACATTATTTTCAGAGTTACAACCAATTGAATTAATTATCGGCGTTTTTTTTCTTAAAATTTCTCCCCTCTGTTTTCGTAAAACATGGATAAGTTATGTATTTCAAAAATTCTAGTTGAGTCTGTACAAAGGTCTGAGCTATATACAGGCAAAATATTATATAATATAGGCATTTTTCACAACAGGAGAATATTTTGAAAATGGGCCATTCTATGCTCATTTTATCAAAATATTGTACTTAAATAATTTTTTATTGTAATACTATTCTTAAAACAATTTTATATACATTTTCTAATCTAAGTGACACTAAATATCATAAATATTATCCATTTATACGTTTTTGCAAAATCACGGTTCCGAACGTAGTCGGATACCTTAAATCAGTCTAAATTTGTTTAAAATTAATTCTAGTGATAGTGCAACTATTATTTTATATGTTGACCTCTTCTTATTTTTTTTTATCTAAAAAATTAATTGATGGACAAATTTGTGATTCTTTTTTAATATCTACCTTATTTTTTTATCTTTTAAATTCTTATTTGAAACTTATGAAAGAAGTACCCCAACTTTTTAAATAGGACACATTGATAAAACGCAAAATTGTTTTTAAATAAATCGTTACCTATTACGATAATAATGTTGAAACAAGGAGAAAAAAATTTTTTCTTAGTTTTTCAATAAATTTAAGTATTATAAATGAATAGTTAAAATTAATTAAATATGCTGTGTTTTACTTAAATCAAGCATTATTTAATTATTGAATGAATAAATCAAGGAGTATAAACGAACAATCCTGAACAAATTCAATTGCAAATACTTGGGGCTTAATATAAATACGATAAGCTTTACTAATTTTTTTTTTAAGATATCTACATTTTTTTTTTCCCCCCCTTTGTAGGTTTTTTTATTATTTGGTTATCGCTATGATATGATTGCGATTTTGTGCATAATATATGTATAACATTTTTTTTTATCTAATAATGAAGGCAAACTCGGATACTTATTTTTTTATTTTTTTTTTGGGTAAAAAAGAAGAAATTTTCACATTTTCAAATTTCAGCCCTTGCATACGTTAACAAGAAAAAAATGGGAAAACCATGCCTTCAAAGGTTTCTTGCCCCTTCGAACTATTTAGATCAAGGAGACACCAATGACCTTCCTGTACCCTCTAAAAAGGGTACCAGAAGTGGATTCCGAGCTCCCCCCGACACAGAAACAGAAATCTAAACTACTATGCTGTTGTAGAGTTTTTGAAAAACTAAAACTCGAAATAGTAGCATTTTTGTTCATGTTCTCGTATGTAATGACTCGAATTTCATCAACTTCCATGATTCTGGACAAAGTATGTTTGGTCCACTTCAAATATTCTCCAGAAATTTGTTCCAATCTAGAAAATCACACCGATATCAAAATCTCAGTTGAACGACTGAGTACTAATTACCAACTTGGACATACTCTCATTCAAACCGTTCCAGCTGTCTTGTTGGCATGTTTCGTTGGTCCATGGAGTGATCATTATGGCAGAAAATTTCCTGCAATGATTGCAATCTTGGGGATGACTGCAGGTACTCTTGGATCAGCAGTATGCGCATATTACATGGATACACGAGTGGAATATTATTTTATACCAGCTATATTTACAGGTGCCTTTGGTGGTGTCGTTTGTTTATTGGCATTTTTCTACAGTTACGCGTCAGATGTGACACCCTGATTGAGAGGACAATGAAATATGCTTTTATAGAAATGGCGACAGGTTTATCCCAACCTTTGGGTGCTGCAGCTGGAGGTTGGATATACAATTTTTGGGGATATCCATCCGTATTTCTTGTTTCATCATTTGGACTTGTTGCCAGTTTTATATGGGTAGCCTTTATGTTACCAGAAACTCGAGGAGAAAACAATAAAGACCCCCTTAAAATCAAAGTCAGAAGACTGTTCACGTGCAAGACTTTTAGAGAGAGTTTTATTGCAACTGCGAAAAAACGACCTAATCAAGGTCGGAAGCAAATAGTGTTGTTGATAATATCCATGTGTTTTCTTGTCATCGCAACTAATTGTAAGTTGGATTTCTAAAAATATTTAATTATTAACCCTCTAAGCAGTCTGCACGTAAAATTCCGCCATTCCAGAGATGCTTTTTCTGCCTTCAAGCAAGATTCCCAAAAGCGTCCGAGCCCACATTCTTAAAAATACGGCTCAATCGCTTTTGAGAACCCCACCTGAAAGCAAAAAAATATGTGCGGTGCATTTTTTAAGCATCTCTAGGATGGCAAGACTTTAAGTGCAGACAGCTTAGAGGGTTAAATTATCTGAAATATTTAAAATTAAAGTACGGTGTTTTGAATAAATTCCTTATTGTATTGTGAAACTATTGGAAAATGTCTTGGTAAAATGCTCTTTTCACTCTGTAACTCCCAAAAGTGACAAATATTTGTGTTTATGTATACCTAATATTATTTTCATAGATTTTAATTATATATATTTTAATTGAAATTTCAAAACAAAAATATTAACAGTTGAAATTTAAAAAAAAAATTTTTTTTTGTTAAAACATTATGAAGATTTTTTACAAAAGTGTAAAATTTTTAACAATAGAACATAAAGGATTTCATTTATCGATTTTGTTCTTTTAAATTTTAAATTAAAAATTTCCCAGAAACATATTGATCAATCATATAATTATTCATTTCATAAAAGTATCCCTAGGTTTCATAGAGCATATAAAAATTACAATGGTAACGTATGTAAATAATATAGTGTGACGTCAATTATTCTTTGAAAAATCAACTCTGTTTAAAATATGTTTGAATTTAATTAGAAGTTTATAGTTTTTTTTTTACAGCCACAAGTGATATAAATTATCTTTATGCTCATCATCAGTTCAACTGGGGCACAACAAAATATTCAACCATCACTGCCGTTTATTCCATAATTACGATCTTTGTGTTGATTCTTGTGGTTCCTGTTATGAAATACTTCAGGACAGGAGATCCAACGCTTGGTCTTGTGGGAACAACTTCAACTCTCTTAAAATTTCTTGGCATTGGATTATCGTGGAAAGCGGCCATTTTTCATATAGGTAAGTAAATTATTTCTACGTCAGTATAATAAGATTTCGGAGATCTTTGGACATCTGGTATCCCAATGGTCGTAATTAAAAACTTTCGTGGCTGTGATATTTAAATCAAATTACGATTTCATCGCTCCACTACCCTAAAAAGTTATTAGGCTAAATAAAAGTGACTTTTTTGATCGATGTCTCTCCCCCTCCATGTGTGAGGTTAGAAGGGGCCATATAAAACCCTACAATTTATTAATAATTAAAAAAGTTAGAAAAGCTCCATTAAAAAAAAAATGGACAAAAAGGGGGGAAAATGATATTTAAAAAATTTTTAAAAGAAACACTTACTCTTGGGTGGGACGGTAAAAATTAACGTCCCCTGTTCACAACACGGGGCTTTTTTTGGACCTCGTAATTTTGAAATGGTCAAGTGCGGGGGACACCTGAGCTAGAACCCCCCCTCCCAACACCACAACAAGGGGAAAGTTTGGGCCCCGACAGATTTAACTTGCATGCTTCCCCACGGTGGTCTTTAGGGTACTGGGCTCGAACCGTGACAAAACCAGCCAGATCCCATACCTATACCACTGGCTCCCCCCCGAAAAAAGGAGGAAGGCCGCAGTTCCCCAGGATTTATAATTGTAAATAGGTTTGAAATATAGTGATGTATGAAGAAAAAAATTTAAAAAACGGTAAATCCGGTAAATAAGAATCATGTTTAAATTTAACCAAAGGAGCACCCCAAAACTTAGAGCTCACATCAACACTACCTAAAATATTTCGGGGGCCTTTCATGGCATCCGCCAACCCGATGGCCTTTAAAAACCCAACGCTGGATTACACCCCCCCCTAACTACCCACCAACGGGAGGACGTTTGTCTCGCGATTTAGCGTGCATGGCTCTACAGGGGGCTTTGGGACTAAGGGCCTACTTTTATTTGTAAACCACCACATCCACCCCCCCAAACCACTTGGCTACCGCGGCCGCACCACTTACTCTTAGAACGCCATACACATTCCAAATAATCGAAATCACGTTCTTAGTTAATCTACTTCAAGCCGACAGTAATCCAATTTAAACATCTAATTGACCAAATAATCAATCTTAAATATCAAGCAAATAATCTACGAATCACTCTCGACTAGCTTTCTATTACTTTATGTTAATCACTAACTGTTATCTTTTCGCGATCCTGACCTCTCTCTCTCGAACCTGAAAGTTAATGCTTAAATGTAAGCCCTGGTTTTCATAAGTCGCGTCTTCTTCGGGAGAGATTTTTCAATAGAATAATATTGAAAGAAACAGTTTTTCCCCAAGAGGATTAGTAGGAGGTTTCTTGAATAGACCCGTTATAGTTGTTAATGTTAAACGGATAATCATCTTATGGTGCAGAAACTGAAAAAGGTACCGCATAAGGTGTTATTTTCATTGCCCACATCTCATCGTGATGCAAAATTATCAAGTTACTTGTCACTAACTATGAATGAGTTCTAGTACGGTGTTACTCAATGGACACATTTTGGAAATTCGGGAACAAAATTATTTAAAGATAAATTTTTTTTCGTTAATGTCAAAAAAAATTTCCCTTTCCAAATAACTTCTATATCTCCTTTATTTTTTTATAACTAATGAACACTATGGACAGTATTACATGAAAAACACTAATGAACCAGGTAGCTGTATTCGGAACGAATAAAATATTTCACTTATTAAAATTCTATATGAAGATATTCAAAGACAATGTGCGTAAAATATTTATGGACTTTTTTTTAAATTTCGTATCGAATGATAAATTTGATATATTTTCAATTGTGTGAGGGATCCTTTCTTTTCAAATTATTGAAAATATTTAACGAGAGAAATAATAATAAAACAATGATTGTTTCAAACTAAAAGCTAAAAAGGGAAATTTTTTCGAAGGTGATAGTATATGTGACAAACAAAAGCAGAATAAAACTTGCAAAATATTGTTTGTATCTTCTGTTTTTTACCTGTTAAAATAAATGAATTTATATAACAATATTATAGGCTGTTTGTGGTTGGAAATTATGTAACTTTACATATACAGGCCATTGGCCCCTAGCATCGTTTGTTTTTTAATCACGATCAGTTAACAAAGATATCATTCTGGTCCTGATGTTCCCCATTTCCACATCACACTACATGAGAACATTTGAGAGATTATGTTCAAACTATCTTGCACGGCAATATTTCATGGAATCAGATTTTTAAGCTCCCGTCGTCGGCCAGCTTGTTTGAATTTGTAAATGTAATGTTAATTCTATGTAGTGTTTCCTCACAAACTACACGAATACATCAATTTTTATGCAATACATCGCACTCGAAATTCATTTCTGTGGAGTTACATTCTTTCCCTTCTCCCAATTTCCAAGCATATATTTTTATGTCTATTTGAGTGATTCATTTGAGGGATTTTTAGTTCATTAAGGTATCCGACTACCTTAAAATTGTGAATTTTGCCAAAAATTGACAAAATTTTTATGATTTTATTTTATAGGCCATCTTATTAGCTTTATAAAAATACCAAGTTTATTATTTTCCATTCACTAGAACAAAAACTATACGTTTGAGTAAAATCAGATGTCATACTTTAAAATGCGTTTTACTCGAGATGTTTTTTTGAAAATGCTTAAACGGAAACAATGATTGCTAAAAAAGTTTTGAAAGTAATTCACTGAAATTTTTTGTGCATGTCCTGTATAATAGTAAAATTGTTTCAAACTTCATATTTATCAATCACTGTTGTATTACAAAATTTACAGTCCCTTAAGTGAATATAATCATTATTTTTGTTTAAGCAATTTCATATAACTAAGATAAAGTGTTCTAGTTTTAGTAAAAATAAATATAGGTCACACACATTTCAGAAATGAATAGCAAAGCAACACATCAAAATTGAAAATTTGTTCATAAACTATTTGTACAGAATGGAATTTGTTTATGTAATTTTTTTATAAAATTTCTACCAATTTTTTCTCATTTTAGAAATAACTAGCTGATGTACCCCTTTTTTTGCACGGGTGAATTGAAAAATTAAACAATACAGATTAAAGAATAAAGAAGTTTTTAATGAGTTCATTTTAAGTGAATTGCAAATTAAACAAAAAAAATGCTTTTTGCATATTTCACCTGAACAAAAATTATATTTGCTTAATTTTAAGTCTGTAAGTCTAGTAGAGCTGATAAAAAGGATATTTTTTTATTTATAAAGCTCTCGTAACCCTCGTAGATCAATTTTTGAAAACACCTTTAAGCTGATCTCTGCTCAACAAAAGTAACATATTGTTACAAACTTTGTGTAAATAACGCTTAAAATAGTGTAAATAATTTAGATCTGTGGATGTGTAATACGTAAACATTACTTTCTGTTGTATTTATTTTATGTTAAAGTTTAATATTTGCAAGCAACACACATTATAATGGCGATTCAATGGAAACAAAGCGAAATGTTGGCAATAGATCCAAGTTGGCAACTTGGCGATAGGTTGAACGGTGCATGAGTTGATATGCTGTAGTGCTCCCTGGTGGGGAGCCGCAACAAAGAGAATAGCACAAAAACATTCTCCACAAAAAATACATTTTGATGCTAATTTTCTTGATAATCGGTTTTACGGTTTTGTAGTGAAGCGAGGTCATATTTACAATAGCATTTATATATATATATATATATATATATATATATATATATATATATATATATATATATATATATATTATAAATTTGTTTCTCTAATGCCTTTAATTTTAGCCTATTTTTCTTAAAATGTACTAAATAAATCTGAAAACCACGAAAAGGAAATCCCCAAATCTTCATTTTTTTTTTTAAAAGTTGCCGCAAGTAGTTGATACCTTAAGAAAAGTTAAGAAATATTTTTAAAATAGAAGAAAAAATATAATACCAGAGATCTATTATTTCTTTATCGGATGCTCTTTACTACATTCAAACAGAGGCTTTAGTCTGTCAAAAAATAAAGTAGAAATTTCATAGTATTAACACTACATCAAACGAATTCAAATGTCCGGTAAACAGAATCTTTGATTACAATTTTTTATTTTTTTTAGTCTCGTGCAACACAGTCTTAAAAGAGGAATCAATCACCTGAACCCGGGTCCAGAGCCTCGGCCTCTGTAGAGGATCTCGTCTCGTTTTCGACTCCTCCTCAAGAACATCATGATCCGAATAACTTTAATCGTCAAATGTTATTACAGAACATATTCTCCGAAAAATTGCGGATTTCGAATTATGGGGTTATGAAACCATCCGTAACGTACGTCGTCTGTGTCAACGAGAAATCTTAAAACATCACTGGTCTCGAATATCATTATCCATGAACTTTTCAGCTTTAATTATCGGAAATTTGTGATTTTCGTTAACTTCAGGCTTATATAAATTGTAACCTTTTTTTTATAAATTTATAATATAAAGGTTATGTTATATAATCAAGCGTAACTTTACACGTATGCTAATAAGGAAGTGAATATAACTGAAGACACTAAGTATAATTTGTATCAATTATAACCTATGCCCTCCTTTGTAATTAATTAGATTTTAAAATTCATGTCACAAATACTTTCACAAAATATCATCCTCTATATCATATATTATTAGAAAATAACAAAAAGTAATTAAAGAAAATATCATTGATCAAGTATGTAATCATAAAAATATAATTCATGTTTTTTTTAGCTAATTTAATGGGACCGCTTGCACCCTGTGCTACTTTGGCCATTCGATCTCGAATATCAAAATTGGTTTCAACTGACGATTTGGGTAAATTGTTATTATTTTTACTATTTTAATTATAATTGCAGAACTCAATGCTCTTTCTGTATGTTTTCTATGGTTGAATCCTGTCTTTCTTTTTATATGATGTAACTGCATATATATGAATCATTATTGCATTGAATGCATTATTATTATAAAAGGGGCGCGATAAAAGTTATGATTGAAAAGTGGGTTGACAGTATTGAAAGTTTGAGAAGCACTGTAACAAACTAAATCTTATCATAAAATATAATTCTTTAAACTATTAAATATATCAAATAAATTGTATTGGCATAAAATAAAATTCTGACCATGAGAAATATCAAAACTTTGGTATTAATTCAATTTTCATTTATAAAAAAACTCTCGAAGAAACTATAAAATTATCAATTATCATATTAAATATCGAAATCACACCTTTTTCAAATAAAATAATTATGAAATATGCATTTTCTCTTTAAAATAAAATATAGCTTTAATTTTAATTAATTTAGCCCGTAACTTCGAAAAGTTGTACTGAGATCTCTGGAAATATTTTTATAATGGTAATTTTATAACAGTAAGATTTTTAATAATAGACGAAGTCTTAAATTTGACTGCCCAATCAATAAATTTAAGTATAATCAAAAAATAAAAATAATTTGTTTCTCATATATTGGAAAACATTAAGATAAACCATAATAATAGTACAATGGTGGTAGGGACCAAAATAATACAAAAAAAAAAATAATAAATAAACTATGGGGGTAAGACCCATATAATATTTAAGAAAACACTGGGGTGGAACCAAACATATTTAAAAAAATACTGGGGTGAAACCAGACATACACAAAAAAAATAATATAATGGTACCCATACCCTATACCACACCACATCATATGGTTAAATTTAAAACATTAATTGGTTAAAATATCCAAATTATAAATTTTTATCAATATCTTTCTTAAACATTTTAAAATCAATCATTAAAAACCAATAATGAAAACATGGAATCACTATAGAATTTCAAACTATTTCAAATTTTATAAATATCACATAATTAAAACAGCAGAGCAAAAACGTAAGATTTATCACTAATAAAAATAACAATAATAATAATAAAATCGCTGACACAGCATTCGCGTTAGAATTTCAAAACACATCTCGTGCGCTTAGTTGATTTTGAAGGTTAGGAAGATTTTTTTTCCATCTTTCCATAGGAACATTATTTTGCACATCTTACGATGAACGGGCATATCCACAGACATTTTGTCAGAATATTTTCAATTAAAGCATTTTTTCTGATGATCGTTGAAGTAGCTTAGATTGATCTATAAGGGTATTCAACTGAAACCCGGTCACTAGTGGAAAGTAGTGGTATTGATTTTATTAACTCAAAAATGTAGTTATACACAATACACATACTCAAAAATAGTCACCAAAACTGTTGGCACATTTATTATGCAGAAAAATAACACCATTGGGCAACATACCTGGGCGTTTCGACTTGATGGCTCGTTTAAGGTTCTGTAAAATGGCTTGATAATGCTGGAAATTGATAGTGGTTCCCCTTTCCAGGAACTTGATAAGCAGTGGGCCTGTAACGTGCTGCAAATTATTTTCAAGCCGTCCAACTATATCCAAGAAATTATTGTTTTTGTTTTAATTTAGCTTGTGCTGTATGACAACATTGTGTGCATAGTTTTTTGAGTTTTTGTTTTAATTTAGCTTGTGCTGTATGACAACATTGTGTACATAGTTTTTTGAGTTTTTGTTTTAATTTAGCTTGTGCTGTATGACAACATTGTGTACATAGTTTTTTGAGTTTTTGTTTTGATTTGCTTTACCGTTGTTATAAATAGAGCTGTGATATAAAATCAAGCTGAGTATTTGTATTTAAAAAGATATTATTATATTTTATGAACATATCACTCATCTGGGGATCCCTTGGATCATTTGAGAGAAGAAAACGGCGCCCGCAACCATAATTTAATTGTCATTGTTTATAGGGCCCTTGTGGTAAAAAAGAAGGACATCATGACTTTACCAGAACTGGTGTGCACAGCCTCTGATTTTTTTGGAGGTGGCGAAGTCGCAAGTTTCCATTGCTTGCTCTGACGCTTGCTTTCGTGTTAGAAATGGTAACACCATGTTTCGTCACCAGTGACAATTTGCGACAGAAAACCGTATTCTTCCTCATGATAATGTTACAAATGACTCAAATACAGCGCCATTCGATTGTTCTTTCTTACTCTCTTGCATGTTCAGTAGTGGACGATAGCTTGTGTGACCACCTTCTCTTCGGCGTGAAACCACGCAATCGCTATGAAACGTCAAACATTGTGCCTGCGTCAGTATCTCTACCGATAGATAGTGCCATCCTACACAAAGTTACGCAATGCCACTTAACGTGTAATGTAAAGTTAGACGCACTGACCGGGTTTCATTTGAATGACCCTAATAGATAAGAAAATGAAGCTTTCGCCTCAACACAAATTGGGAATCAGTATCTCTACCGATAGATAGTGCCATCCTACACAAAGTTACGCAATGCCACTTAACGTGTAATGTAAAGTTAGACGCACTGACCGGGTTTCATTTGAATGACCCTAATAGATAAGAAAATGAAGCTTTTCGCTCTCAACACAAATTGGGAATTTCCCACCACAGCGGAGATTCTCTCTCTCTCTTTTTGTTGTGGAAAACTATTTTACCGTCTGTTGTATTAATTTGGCGAGTGTAAAGGAATTCTTTAACGATATCATTATTTATTTGCTGATGTTACATGGATGATATTGACGAGGAAGCAGTTTTTATAAAATTAGTAGTTTGATAATTCATTTTTGTTGCACATTAAACCACATAGCATTCCGACAACACAGGAAGCAGACAAGGGACACAAACCAGGCTGCAGCCAGTTCCACATGACAAAGCCAAAGAACCAAAGAGGGCGGATTCTCTATAACCTCGGTATTTATACAAAGCGGCAAACAGAAGTGCAACTCGCATGATCTCAATGGACAGAGCTTGTATGTTAGTAGAAAAACATCTTCCAAAAGATTCCCGTTATTCTGGTAGCTATTTATTATTTAAGCGTGAGTTTTCTAAAGGCCGCGACTATTACAAATTAAAACCGTGTTCAAAATGAAATTAATGGGAATTATTACATGTATATGTTTATCTTATATATAGAGAGAGAGAAAATTCAGCAAAATTTTCTTAAATTTTCCTATGAATTCTTGCTTTCTAAAGTACACTTATTACAAAAATATGAGTACCTGATCGGTAATTAGAAATTACACTATTAAAAGAAAAATAGCAAATGTATATTTTATTAGCATTTTACTACTATAAAGCTTTTTGATGCTTATAATTTTCTGAAAATTTTAGCATCAGTAATAATTTATTTTGCATTATTTCCTTCCAAATTTAACATTTTTATCTCTTGCACAAAAATTGTTTTAAAATAAATCTATATTACTTTTATAGGTAAAGTGTTTTCATTTGTGGCAACTGCTGAAGCACTACTTCCAGTTTTGACTACAATTATCGTTTCACAAATTTTCAATGCATTCCTTGGCATATACCCTGGAATGCCGTACATAGTATTGGCTATTTGTCTCATTATACCATTTTCAATTTTCATGTAAGTATGCAACTCACGTGAAATCTCTAACTAATATGTGTAATTCCACTTTCTGTTAACAAGAACATTTCGTTATATTACGTCTTAGATTATAAATATTTATTCATAACAAATGCAATTGATTATAAAATTATATTTGGTCATTCCATAATTAGGGCAATTTTTTAATTGCGTAAGCTAAGACACAGACTTACAAGGAATAAACTCCGCAAATTTACTAACTATAAAAGAAAGTTGTGAATTCAGCTTCTCTAAATCCTTGTTCAAATTATAAAGTTAGTTTGATTTTAACAGGTATTTTTTCAAAGTTATGTGGTAGTGAAAAAGTAGCGTATTTTGCTTATTAGAGATTAAAATATTGTCAAACTTCACCTATATAGGTAAAATATAGGGGAAGATTGACAGATGAAATAATGTTTAACTCTACAATCTTATCGCTAAGACAAAGAATTTGAAAATGTATTACTACTGCCTATACATGTGAACTACAAACTATAGTACTTTGTTATACTTTTATGTACGAAAAAATACATTTGCCAACAACTCAATGGAAAATTCCAGAAACATTAATGCATTATATGGGGATAGAACAAGCATAAGCCAGAATCAACATTAATTTCAGAACTTCCGAAATGTAAAATCCAGCCTGGAAGAACCGTAGATTTTGATAAGGATGCTTTACAAGCCTTATTGATTAAAAAATCCTAATCCTAGATGTAGACTACTGTAAAATCGGGCATATGACGCGCACTTTTGACACAAAAAATAAGATCGAAATTTACGGGTGCGCGTTATACGCCGGGTATAAAAATGAGCTTAAAAAAAAGAGTTGAACATAAATAAAAACTAGTCCTCTACATAGATCGAAACACGGTTTATTTAAAAGAAACGGCATGCCTAATGATTTCAAAGGTTGCAATTTCAGAAATATACTATTTTTTAAAATTTTAGTATAATACCTGGAATAAATCACTTCAAGACATAATAGTACATTTAAGGTTTTTTCGAAAAAAGAGTATGCGCGTTATGTGGCGAATATACCTAAAAATTATAAAAAATAGAGCTCTAAAGTATAGGTGAGCGTTATACACCGGTTCACGTTGTACGCCGGATTTTACGGTAATTGATCAAGAATCTAAGATTTGATCGATCATCCCAAATCTGCGTTTCATCCGAAAAGTTAGGAAATTATATCATTGGGCTCTTAACATAAACAAAAGAAAACCAATATTATTAATATAAGAGTGTAATATTTTTGTAGTAGAAAGAAATTTGCGAATAAAATTTCACCATTCTGCTACAGCTTGAATTACGTTCTGAACTGTTATTTTGCAAAAGCGTATAAATTGATAATTTTAATGATTTATCATTAAAATTAGAATACATGTATAAGATTGTTTTAAGAATATTTTTCAGAAAAAATTTTTTGATTTTTTGGAAAAATGAAAAATAGAATTACCTATTTTCAAAACATTCTTCTTTTATGGAAAATGCTTCTTTGATCAATAATATTTTGCCTATTTATAGCTCAGGCCTCTGTACAGAATTTGAACTAGGATTTCTGAAATATATAATTTAGAAGAGAATTTATCTATATTTTAATACTACAAAGTGTAGAAATTTAAAACAAACATTGATAATTATTTCAATTGATAGTAACTGAAAATAATGTGAATTTTACAAAACTCCTAATTCAGGCCCTCTGGAGAAATATTTGCTTTATATAAGCAAAATATTATTATTATAGAAGCATTTTTCATAAAGGGAGAACGTTTTGAAAATAGGTAATTCTTTACTAAAATATTGCATTCTAATAATTTTTTATTTTAATAATATTCTTAAAACAATTTTATATATGCATTCTGATCCAAGTGACACTAAATGTCATGAAAATTACCCATTTATACGCCTTTTTTTAAATCACGGTTCCGAACGTAGTAGGATACTTTAACATAAAAATATTAATTTAATTTGATAAATATGGTCAAAATTAAGAAAATATAAAAGATGTATCATTAGCGATGGTAAAAAATTGCAAAATACAGACTGGCTAATAAACAATAGTCGCGCGCCAATCCTTTTTTCTTCTGAAGCTATAATAAATCAAACTTAAAACAGATGTATAAAAAAAATTTCCCAAACCATTCGATTAATTTTCTCATCAAAATTACTGATTTTTTTTAAGTTTTTTTGTCAATATTTTGAAAGAAGTAAATTTAGTTAATTCTATTTTTACAGACAAACAGAATAAAAAGATTTACTTTGATAAAATAAAAATACCTCTCATCGAGAAATAAAACTTCCATTTAATTCACTGTAAAATTTAAAATGTTTTCTTATTACGTGCTTTTAGAAATATTATTTCATTATAACCTTTTTAACATGAAATTACTGAAATTACCAATAATAAATATCAGTAATGTATAATACGTATCAATATAATTTGAGGAAATTATAATACTTCAGTATATTTCATCTTGTTATAAAACGGATAAGCCTTTTTTATTATTAATATTAATACAAAAATTGATGACTAATCAACTCTAATATAAAAGGCTGTTCAATATCTCAAAAAGAAAAGTCAGACATATTTATAAATGTCGACATACTAATAAAAAGTTTTTTGGTACTTTAAATTGATAATTCATCTGATTTATATATTTAGATTTCAATCTTGTTGAACTGCAAATTGTGTATAGGTAAGAGATTTAAAATTAGTTAAATGCAATAAAAAAGACAAAAGAATACTACGAAATACAAAAACTAAAAAAAAGTATAAAAGGAATAAATAAGTAAATTTAAAAAGCAACTTTCATGAATATTATTGCCATAAATATTATATCGAATATAATATTATAAATACTATATAACTAAAATATAACATCGAATATTACGAAGGGTTTTATTATGTTGCTGTAGTTTAAATCATAAATATATATTATTTCTTTTACAGTTGGATGACGTGTTTACCTGCTGTGAATTCTGCTGAAGGGAATCAAAACGATGAAAGAGATCGAGATAATTACTCAAGCATCACCTAAAAGTGCATTTGTATGCACATTCTTTTGTCATTTTAATGTGTCCGTCTAAGTACAGTAAAATCTGTTTTTGTGCGGTAGGTAGGGACCGCATACAAAGAAACAGCACAAAAAAAATTCTAACACTTTATAAATTCTTACATATAACGAACAACTTTGTCCACATACTGCAGAAAAAATTTTATGCGGTGGAGAGGGACCGCATAAAGAAGTCGCACTTAGAAAATATATCAATTACTTATGAAATTTATGAGAAAGTACATCCAAACAAGATAAATAATTAAATTACACATAAAAACATTTTATTTCTCATTGTATACAAGGAGAAGTTTTCAAAATGCTCATACATAATTCACTGCTACTCATCGTAATCCAAATTTCGCATCTTCCTTTCGATGAATTGTACTTGAAGTTACAATTTCGAATGATTTTTTTTTGGTACCATAAAGTAAGTCAGTGATTCTCAAACTTTCAATGTTTGCGACCCAATATTCAATCATAACTTTCATCGCCCTCCATACTATAACAATGCATTAAGTTCAATAATACGATTCTTTGGCGCTTTACCTACAATAACTTTTAAGTTGCTCCGGCGTTTATAAACGTCTCGCTCAGCCAATGCGTTAATTGCTCCATACGTATATATGTCTTTCCGAAGTACGTTCTTTTCTGTGAACTGCTATCCATAAAATTATTCCGTAGACTTTTTAGAGTGCAATAAAATGACCTCGATAGTGTTTGCGAAGGATTTACTTATTTCAGAGGATTTGATTATTTATTCCTTTTCTACCCCTCAATACAGGAATGTAGACTCATAAATACTAACCGGTGGCATTGGGGAACGAATCGCGCAATTTCTAATCGGCATTAAAGGGATTAATTATAAACCGTACAAATTATGAAGATAAGTGTTAATGTTGGCATATATAATTTTTATATATGACAAGGTAATTATAAAACTTTTTATTAACTTACTATTATTATATTAGTTGTAAAATACATTGATTTGTAGTACTGATATATTTATAAGTGTATTAAATCAGTGTAACTGTGTATTTTGTTTTTTAGTATGTCAAAATGTATTTGTTTGTTTTCTTTCAGTAAATTAATATTTTTAATATAATCTTTGTTTTAGACTTTTCAATATGCTCGCGCCCCCACGTAGGGTTATCACGCCCCACCAGGGAGCGCGCCCCACAGTTTGAGAACCACTGAAGTAAGTGATAAGTTTTTGCGACGACGGACGGTTGACATGTTGCTTGAAAAGGTTACGATGATCAAATATACATGATTGAAGCTTTTTTTGAAATTTCAAACTCCTTTCGGAATTAGTACCTATTTTAAGAAAATGCCTTTCCAATTTGTTGGAAATTTGGATCCCTGTGTTTATTTTAGCCTCTCTCAAAGAATTCGGTACTTCTTGTGTGTGTGTGTGTGTCCGTCTTCATAATTTATAAAATTATTGATAATGTCACTGTCAATCAAGCGCGTGCTGTTAGCATGTTGAGAAAAACAATTGGAAGTGCATTGTGGAGTGACTGTTTGTAATGAATGAACAGAGTGTCTTAAAGTGTATATATGTACAGTAATAGAAAATATTATAATGGCGCCAAAGCCGTTGAAATCCATGTACCGCAAAGAAACGATCTCACAAAACAAATCGCACAAAAATAAAACCGCACAAAACAAATCGCACAAAATTAAATCACACAAAACAAATCGCACAAAAAAAATCGCACAAAAATAAAATCACATAAAAAATGCACAAAAACAGGTTCTACTGTACTTCGTAAGTAATTTATTACAAATTATTTTAGTTTACTATTTATTTGAATTTTTTCATATATATTTTCATTTTAAAATTAGTTTTTGAATCATTATTTGTTGATCATAGCTATGCTGCATCGATTTTCTTAGAGTACCAAAAATACTAAGCAGAAAGATTAAGTCCCTTTTATCGGTAATGAGTCATTTATGTTAAGCATTCAATTATGGTAACAAAGAGGAGCCACTAGAAATATTTACAATAATTTTACCATAAAAAAATGATGTAATTAATCCCACGTCCAACAAAGCCTTAAAGCGCCAGCAGTTTCATTTAATTACCTATATTATTGAACTGTAATAAGTAAAATACAGTAAAAAAAATTTTAATAGCGAAAAGTAATTTCCAGAAATTTTTCACTATAAAGAACTATAACATCGAAACCCATAAGATTGTACTTAGAAAGAACTGCACATAATTGTGCCTTTTAATGAAATTAAGAACACGTGAGTAGAAAAATAAAAACAATACATAAAATGCAAAGCATTTTTTTAAAAAAAAGTGTAAAAGTACAAATTTAAATGACAAACCGTAATAAATTTGAATAAAATCCAAATGCCTTAATCGGTAATAAGATACATGATTAAGTAAATAAATAATACATATTAAAATGTAAAATGATTTAATCTATAATATTGAATTATTATCAATATAAAATTTAAGTGATTAAAAAATGGTATCATTCATAAACAATAATTAATTTAATTTTATCATGATCTATATTAACAAAATTTTAACCATGTCACAAATAGTTAAATAGTATAATCTTATAAATATGTGTATGGATATAATTAATCATTAGTTACATCTAATTTAACTTGAGTAATATTAAAAAATTAAAATCATTTCCTTTATCGAAATTACTGCTATTTTAATTATGAACTATAATATGTAGTTGTATCCAAGCATTCTATTTTAAGTTGATTATTATTAGTTTTAATGATTCGAATAAAAAGTAATCTTTAATATAAATCACTGTTTGCAACAAAAATAATTAGATCATCATTCTATTGTTTTTCATAAAATTGTAAAGGTAAATTTAATAAACCAGCAAGTTACACTTTGGTATATGTGTATGTGTGTGAGCTATTATTTTAGGCTTAAATATGTATTCCTAAAAGTAAGAAAAATTCAATTTTTGATCAGGAGAAATTGTTTGAATCAATATATTTTGTCAGAGGTAAATATAAGCTTTTGTGTGTGGGTGTTTACGTGTGAGGTATTTCTGTATAATTTGATATTCTAAAGCAGTACTTCATGAAAGCCCTAAAAAATAATTAAACCTGTTTTGAAAATGTATTTCATTGTTTATTTCATGCATTTTATAAATTTTTGATTTTAGAATTGCAGCACGTCAACACAAGAGTAATATCAAATATATTATTAAAAAAAATTATTAATGAATCCTAGCAAACATTATCATCAAAATGCTATTCCAAAATATTCTTTGTGAACATGTATGGAAATAGAATTCCAAAATGTTAATAAAATGGTTAATTTGCTGGGTAATTTTCAACAATTCATTTTCTATAGCTTAAGTTTTTCAAAATAATATATATTCTGATCGAAAATTTAAAAAATTCAGCTTGATTTTCTTAAGGTATGTTTCCCAAACGACTGTAAAAAGGCAGTAAATTCCTACGCATCTTTTTACAAACTGATACACGACAACCAAATATGGTAAAATTATCTAAAAAGTTATTTTTATACATTACACCCTCTCTTTTCATTCCTCCTTGATGCAACCGTAATAATTGCCTTCGGTTTCCCTTATTAGCCTTTATCCATTTATCTGAATGAAAATTTTTTAATGTATCTCAACTATAAATCAAAATATTTGCAATTGAATGCATTTTTAGATATTTCTATTTTATTTTGTATACAAATAATATATTACTAATATGACTTTGTTAAGTTTGAATGAAAACACATTTTTTATATATTTTTATTTTGCTACAATAATTGGAATTGAAAAAAAGCTATGTAAGTTATTGATAAATATAATCTTTTACTAGGGAATTTAAATATTCTATTGCATTACATTTTTTTACTGATAATAAACCTTTTGCAATAAACTTGTGTCGGAATGACACTGATATGTGGAAAAAGAAATACTTTTTTTCATCATGCAGCATGAGACTCGTTTTAAATAGGTGACGTTTTCTTTTGTTAACTTACAAACATGTATTTCTTTATCTATTGATACGGATGAAAAATTATAATATTATTCAATGAAAAATAAAATATTTGCAATTAAAATGCATTTCTGTTGTTAATTTTAATTTATCAACATACAAATAATATAATCATTATACAGTTACAGATATAACTTTGTGAAGTTTGAATAAAAACATTCTGTTTTTTTAACATTCTATTATGCTGGAGTAATTAAAATTGAAAACAAGTAATATAAAAAATAGTTTTTAAGTCAATTCCTACTTAGATCAACAACGAAAAATTTTATTTTAGCTGCTTTTTATTAAATAGTTACAATTAATATAAATATGTATATACATAGAAATTCAGAACGCTTGTAACATTAAGTGTAATTGATTTCTTTTTAATTATCAAAAGTATTCTATTGTCCTTTTTAATTTCAGTCCAACTGAATGCTTTTAAACACGTGAGGAAAAAAAACCTTTTTCAAGTTTTACCACAAGTCTCCAAAAGGGTCGCTAAGTCACCAACGTGGCTGTATTTATAATTCTGTAAATAATTAGTTTTAATCAATTATTTTTTTATTAATTATAATTAAATTATTATATTGTAATCCAAAAGGATCATGTATATAAAATTTCAGCTCAATTCAGTGCTTTAAAATGTACTTCTGGCTTTCAACGATACCCACCAAAATAAATGAATAAATATACAAATATGCAACAAAATAAATATATAGACAGTGCGAGCTAATAGTAGGAATAGAAAAAGGAAGCAAATTATTGATAACAATAATTATCAACAAAGTTAGCTTAAAATTATTCACTTCGTCAATGCCTTTCTTACTACCCTCCCTTGATAGTAACGCTTCGCAGCCTAAATCCTCGCGTTAGAATATATCGATATGTTGGTAAAATTCTCTCTTTTTAATCATATAGCATGAGTCTGTATTTAAATACATGACGTCATTTAAACAGGTGACGTTATCTGACTTATCTTATCATTTTAAGATATTTTATTTCAGAGAAATGGATTGTACAGACTCACAGCAAATAAATCCTCAAATACGTTTTAGTAAGGAAACTCAAAATAGTGTTTTGAAATTTTTTAAAACTTGGACTTATGCCATTATTTAAGAATTAATTCAACATCGTAAAGTACAATAAAGTATCAAACTTTCAATATGTACTACGCAATATTCAACCAAAATTTTCATCACGCCCCCCTCCACACAAAGCAATGTATTTAATTCAATAGTACTATAATCTGACTCTAAAGCTACAATACGACTTTAACCTCTTAAATGCCCTCGGTAAATATAAACGTCTCGAACAGCTAAAGCGTTAGTTGCCCCGGACGTATTTCTACGTCTTACTGGGCATTGCTATCCATAAAATTATTCCCAGCTGACTTCTTTAAATGCAAATAAAAAGACCTCAACAGTTTGAGAAAGGCCTTTACTATTCTCAGAGAATTTGTTTATTTAATCCCTTTTCTATCCCTCCCCCATACATAAATATTATGCATGGGTGGAAAAACGCAGGTACTTTTTGGGAGTGAATCACGTAACCTTTAATTGGCAGTTAAGAGAATTTTGTTAATTTTTGTATATAATTTTATATATGACAGTTTCCCCAGCTCAAATTTATAATTTTGATAAAACTTGTTCAACCTAGTACAGCCAGAAATTAATTACTGCAAAAGCATTGTGTAATAAAGTTCTTTAATACATTTATATATAAAGTGTAGTTTGGCATTTCCAGCTTCAATGTGTATTTTATTTCTGGCTTATGTTAAAATGTATTTTTTTTTCTCTCGTGTACTGAATAAATTTCAAAAAATAATCTCTTGTTTTCGACTTTCTAATATGCTCGCGCTCCCTTACAGAGTTATCCCTTCCCCTTCGGGGGGGGGCGTGCCCCACTGTTAGAAAAACGCTACCGTAAAGGAAGTCTATTCCAATGATACAACTGAATTGAAAAAGATAAATTGGAGTCCATTATATCCCAGATGTTCGCTGCAGTGTTAGACATTTATCCAGGATTTATTTTTTAAAAACTGGATCTTGGTGCTTGATATTCCTTGGAATTTTTCGTGCAAATGAAGTCTCCTAAGTTCTCTTTTCATTATTAATTATCTTAATTTGTGAGTATCCAGTTTATAGAGTTCTCTTAAAAAAATTATAAATTTGGTATTTTCGGCAAACAGAACCAAAGTTATCAGTTATTGTTCTATCAGCTCTATCAGTTTTAATAATACCGGCGCTTTATAAAAATAAAATAAAAGGCGCTAAAGTTTCATTAATGTGGCTACTTCAAAAAATTCATATATGTAAATGAATCCTGAAAAACTAATTATAAATTTTGAACTTATATCAATATAAAAAGTTTTTCTTAGAGGTAAAATGTAATTTAGAAATCTAATAGTCATAATTACATTTACAGACCGTTACCCATAAAACCAGACATGTGTGGTGACTGAGTTAATTTTTTGTCGGAAACTGTTTGCTTATTTATTAAGAAAATTATTCGAATTCGGTAATTCAAAACTATAAGGAAACAAAATTTAAACTAAACAAATATTATTAGAAATAAAAAAAAAATATATTGCACTGAACACACATTTATAAAAAAGACCAACTTATAAATATTTTTATAAAATGGCACACACTCACACACACAGAATCAGAATTAGAAAATATATTTACTTTGTCCTCCATCTCCAAAATATTTATACTGAGCAAGCTGTTTCAATATTTATTATCTCTGGAGTAATTATGAATACGGATATAAATAAAAGGGAAAGTAGAAAAACACGCTTAAGCGCAACACATAAAAATATATCATCTTACTTCCCATAAATACATAATTCCATAAAACACGCAAGCTAAAGACAAAAAAAAAAAAAGTCACCACATTCTTCCGCAAATACGAAAATCATACCATTACTGATGACAATTGAACCTGTTTATTTCATTGAAAGTAAAATTCAAGTTTATATCTTTCAAAGCAAAATAAAAATAGAATTACAGAGGGAATTCAAAGGGTATTTATTCTTAATTAGCGATTCCATATTTCTAAATAAAAAAAGCAAAACTTTTTGCATGTTTCTATACATAAATAATATAAGGGATTTGATTTTAGGAAAAATATACTAGGAGCACTACCTCTAAGGCATTCGAAATCAAAAATCTTTAGCGTACAAGTTTGCATGGGTGATAAAACAGCCGAAGACTCCAATTATTTGAATAACCAAATTTATTATTGGACAAGAGCAAGCAGATGGCTAGACTAACCAAATCGACGTATATACACAAAGAAACATTATAATACATTATTTACAATAGTACAATCGCGTTTGTTATAAACCAGCTTTAAAACGTTTCAGAAACGGCTCTATAAACAGTTACAAGTAGGGATTGCTATACCGAATACCAGTATTTTGAGCCATTTGTACAATTTTGTAATGCCGGTATTCACATGCTTAAATATCGGTTTTTCGGTATTTACTAGAATTTTTTTTTTTTTTAATTTTCTCCACAATATGTTCAAGGATCACTAACCTAGCAAAATAGTATACGTTTTTGTTTTCATGTCTCTCTAACGAGTGAAATTATAGACTGTAAATATAAAGTTGCATCGTACAATCAAGAGAAGTAATAAAATATGTGAATTATCAGAGCGATACTGCACGCGTAGGATTCGTAGTCTTATATTCATATCTGGGAAAATAAGGTTGTAGTTGTGAAGAAAGTGCTTAATATTTCAATATTTTTTAAATTGGGGAGTTTGTTAATCTTATAGTATTTGCATACTATACTTGTATTTACAAATCATCATGATTTTAAAAATGAAAATGAAAAAGAAGAAAAGAGACTAACCAATTCAAATTTGATCAAGTTTATAGTGAATTTCCTTATAATATTTTTACCCACAAACGTTCACATTCAGAAGAATTCGGTACAGTTATCGAAGATGATTATGACACTAATGTCGGTAGTGAAAAGGAATTGTCTCTTGAACAAAATTTTGAATTAGCGATAACTAAAAAAATTTCAAGAAACCAAAATATAATACAGAAATTAGCAATATGAAAAACATCAGACGAGAAATAAATTTATTTGAAGATGAGAGATTTTGACTTGGAAAAAATATATCACGTATTGCTAATAATACCACCCACTAGCGTAGATGCTGAAAGAGCGTTTTCGACAGCTGGTAATTTTTTGCACATAATTATCTTCCAGGCTTAATGGCAGTACAATTAATGCATTATGATTTTTTTAAGATCACATTTCAAAAATTTGAAATGAATAGTGATATTTATACTTTTTTGTGATTTAAATAAATAAGATGTTCCTTTGCTTTTCTGCAATTCTGTATATACTGTTAGAATTTAAAATTACAAATTAATTTTTTGTGATATTTGCACCTCTAATAAAACTGGCAAATAAAACAAAGAAACACTTATATTTTCTTTCTTTTCTTAAAATTTCTACTACTGGTATTAAAACCGGTATCCCGGTATTAAGATCTAAAAAATATCGAATACCGGTATTGAACTTTTGGTCCGATATTGCAATCCCTAGTTACAAGAAAGGAACCAAAGTCCCTCTTGTTACAGTCAGCGCACACGACTGAACACTCTTTTTTCTGACTCTATCTTTGTCTCGAAGGTTCCAAAAATCCCAGAGAATTTTCGATGGTTCCTTGGCGATATCCTTTTGGTAGCCCTTGTGATATCTACTGCAGCTGACAAAATCTTGAAAAATAAGATTTAATTCATGCTGGTAAGCAAACTTTGACTGTAAAACTTAATTTTCCCACAAAGAGAGTGTTGCTGCGATGGAAACAACATAAACATCTTAAAAGCATATTGTACATCAAGCATGAAAATTTCGGAGCTAAAAGCGAAATTTTTACAGTTGTCAAAATTATTTTGTGCGATTAACATATTACTAAAAACTTTTTGTCTAAATGTCTACTATGCCCTCTAACACACGATTATTATTCTCAACTCAAAACATTCTCCAAAAGGGATTCAATAAAGACAAACTTCATTTAAGCTTTTATTTAAAATTGTTATTATTTATCTTTGAAAAGAAACCTTCGAATACTTGAATTTTTTCAATGAAATTTTTCCATGTTTAAGAAATTGTGGAAATAATTTCAGCTTACAAACTTTGATTTTCCAATCACATTCAGAACTACTAACATTAAATTGAGTCAGTATTTAATTTAATCTCTACGAATAAGATTTCTTCTGGTGAAAAAAGATAGTAAGGATGCCGAGAATGAAAAAAAATATTAAATTCATCCCTTTTTAGTCTTCATTTTCGATTTTTATTTAAAAACTAAAAGCTTTCTGAATTATTTTATTTGATGCTTGTTAACCTTTGAGTTATACATACTTGTTCTTTCTGTACACCTAATATGAATTCATACAACGTTAATACGTAACTTTTGAGCTTAAATATTTTGTAGATCGATTCCCCTTGGTTTTGCAAAGTTGACATACGAGAATTACAATTAATTTTAAACTTTTAACAGGATTATGAATTTTCTGTAAATTTTATATATTTCTGTACTGAATTAAAAAAAAATCCTTTAAGAAAACTATATATTTATATAATATATATTAAAATTATTTTAATTTCATTTTCTTAAAGTATACATTTTCAAACTCTTGTAACCAATATTGCCAAAGTATTACCAATAATGCCAGAAATAAAGGAATCGGAAGGTTTCGGTATTCTTAGGAATCGTCCAATGCTATTGAAACTGATTGTGATAGAGTAAAAACTTTTTTGGAAGATGAATATCCCACACAGAAGTGTTTTTCTCTCTCCAATAATAAAAAAGAAAAAATTTTTTTTCGCTATTTATTTTTATTTATAATATATCTATTACGTATTCTTAATTATATATATATATTAAAAAAATATAAGTTCCTTGCAGACGATTCATCATTTTCTTTTTAAACCGAATGTTTTTCTTTATCGAATGACTAATCATTTTCCATCGAACGATTTTTTTTATTCCTACTATTATTAAAAATTAAAACTTTTATTTGAATTCAAATGAGAGAAAAATATACCCATATTTTTCTATTTCTTCATTCTTAGGTAATATTTTTTTCGCGTTATTTTAACCTGAATCTCTTTGTTATAAATAGCTCTAGACAAACAAGTAATATTGACCAAAAGCAAACATTTCAATTCAAAAAAAACGTTAAATGTTAATGTTTGTTCTTCAGAAAAAAAATTCACATTCCTGTTTATTAGTATTTTTTAACTTCAGCACTTTGGTAAAAAAATAAAAAATTTTGACCCATGTTTTTTTCACTAAAAAATAGTAAATTTCCCCCAATCGTCAAGAAATTCTATTTTCTTCAAATTTTTTTTTGCTTGCAAGATTAAATATTTAAAAATTAGTTCCCCCCATAAAATTTCACTTCCATATTGTTGTTATCACTGTAACCGTTAATTGGAAAAAGAATATCAAATAGTCCCCAAAACCCCGACAGAAAAACAGCAAAATTGATATATTTGATTTTGGAAAAAAATTTAAAATTTTAATACAATGTTTTTAAAAAGAAATTTTCCCAAGAAGGGGGTAGACCGGATTTAAAAAGACTTGATGGGCCGCATTTCCCGGGTCCAGGTTAGTTTTCGTTGATTTGCTCTCACATGATATTTTAGTTTATACTTTCCCCCAACGAATTTTCAGCATTTCTCTGTATTTTTTCAATATTTGTGACAGCAGAAAGAATTTCTACATCGGTTATGCGGGTTTTTTCGACTTCAATGGTGGAAACTTTTTCAGACTCCCGGGGTTTTGACGTCTTTCCCAGTTCTCTTTTATTAAAAATTAAGGAAAATATAATAAAAATTTTTTTTTTATGTTTTTTTGCATTTTTTCCTATTTAAATAAACGATAAACCCCATATCGGGGGCGAATTTTTTCTTTTCGTGCCAAATCAATCTACAAATATGATTGAGCATGCCACAGAGTAGGACATTTTTGAAACAATTCGACTCATGCAGGATTAGAGAAAAGATATCACAATAATATAGATTTAAAGGTTTATTATGCATTAATTTTGGATCATTTATAGATATTTTTAGCATAAAATAACAGCATCAAATATAACTATTTCTCAAGCAAAAATTAAAAAAATTAAATTTGTACTTATATTATGCTTTTTAAACATGTTTTAAAAAATAAGAAATATACAACTTAATGTATAAGTATTTCCCTTCAATATCGTTGAATAAAAAGATAAATACAAATTTTAATGCGAACCTAGTGCCAAACACCTCTCTACTTCCATATCTCAAAATTAGGGGTGCAATGTGTAACTTTCAATTTGACACGATTTTGAGCATTCAGTTGTCAAATAACTACCTTGCGGACTCGAAATATTTTTCGTGAGGAAAAATTTTTTACTTAAATATATAGAACCAAAAGCAGAAGAAAAGTATCGTTTCTCCTTTGAAAACAATCAAACCACAAAATGGCTTCAAAAAATTTTACAAATAGCTGACAATTTATCTGTAGGGTTATATTTCAAATTTTTTTTCGTAATTGTAAATGTCCAAACTTGTGGGGGCTTTGGGGGTTTTTCTCAATCCTTTTGGGGAAATCTTTGAGGCCATCAATTGAGTTTTTTCCCGAACCCTCTAAAAGAAAAAACCCTTGATATCAGTTTGGTTAGTAAAATATGTTTGGGGGTTTAGTAATCGAAGGAAAAAAAGGGGCTGAGTTGGCAGTGGGGGTTATGGTAGGTCTGATCTTGACCGGTAATTATAGATCGGGTTTAGCTTTCAAATAAAAAAGGAAGTTAGGATTCATGGAAATTTTATTTAAAATTAATTTGTTGGATTTCGGGGCTTATTACATAAGATTTAAACTGCGATCTCTCTCTCTCTCTCCCCCCACTCTGGATTTCCCCTCTATTGGTTGTCGATTTTATATTTGATAATAATGAATTGGATTTATTATGGTTGCTTGGGTCATCAATCCTTACCTCCTACACATTTAGGTCGAGTAGATGAAGAGATGGCTTCCCCAAGTGGGAGGCTATCACAAACTCCGCGGATGTTTGTCAAATAAAAAAAAAAAGTCCATTGCAAATTTATCAACTTCCATCCACTCAAAAACTGACAAATTTGAAGGGTAGTGCAGAGGGCCACTAAGAAATGTAAAGAGTGCCACATGTAGCATGCGTGCCATAGGTTGTCGACCCCTGTTCTAGATTATATAAGTAGAAATGTAAGAAGCATTCCATATAATAATAAAAATTTTAACATTTTCTTAATCGCTGGTTTAACATGTTACATAAAACATAGCAATTTTGTTTTACTTTCATAAAGATAATTGACACATGGAAAAAACGGAGTTTTTGATTAATACTGTATTTTTTTTTCCTGATATCAAACCCCTGAAAGTAATTTAGACCACATTATCAAGCAAAAAAAAAAGCCAATTTTCATATAAATTCGTGACCTTGTAACCCATATACTGGATTCAGAATTTCGAACAAATGTGGTTGAAAATTAAAACGAACTTTAATTCTAAATTCTGAAATTGAGGAATGGATAAGCGACAGTGCCCTATTCGAATTTTAAATTCTAGAGTCATGCTAGCATTACGAATCAATAAAGGATGTTTAAATTTAAAACACAATAAAAAAAGAAATGTGGAATTTAATTTTCTTCATCTAACTGAAATATTAATGAACCTGAGTTGAATATTAATTTCTAAATTTCTGTATATTTCTTTAAGCTAACTATTCCCAAATTTATATAATAGGAATTCTAGTATATTTATAAAACTTTGTAATAGTTTAACAAATGCAATTGACTCAAAAAGTCGTTAGATACTGTTGAAAGATTTACATATTTCAAATCGTTTCTGTCTAGATAAACTTGCCGAATTTTTTCCAGTTCTTCATTCGCTGAAGAAAACTCTGAAACTTGTTTAAGTAGTTTAAGGATCATTACGAAACGTAAACACATTCAACTATCGATTTCAAAAAACAACTGTAATCCAAGGCCAAATGCTTTCAAATTTTGTTTTGTAGAAATAGTTAACTATCTGGAAAAATTTATCGGGTAATATATAAAATCGCGAGAAGACTCTCTACATTAGGAACAATATTTATTTTCGATGTAAAAACATTTATTCGTAATATTTAATTTCTTATTATTCAAAAATTTATTTCTTATTATTAAAAATGCGCCAGGATTTTAATGAGATTACTTTTAACCAGATGGTAAAATGATTCTTTTTAAATAAAAACTATACGCATTCTTATGTTCGATAAAAATAAAAAAATTTAACTTAATTATTCTCTAATTTAATTATTGTTATAGTTAAAAGCGCTGTGTAACGTTTTTCTTCCTGACAGCTGTAAAAATGGCTTCCTATGTAGATAGTGTAACGACTTGTCACATAGCGCACTAGGAGGCTTGACACCCAGCGCCCGATAGACTAGAAAAAGGGTGCGGCTGTGAACTGTTTTTGGCCATTGAGCGGGAAGGAGAGAAGAAGAGGAAGGTAGTCTCGAACGTAAAAATGGAGAAAGATGCCTGTAGTTCCCTATGCGATTTATAATTGTGGATAGATTTGTAAATATAGGGATGTGCTTTGAAGTAAATAATAATAAACGGTAAATCCGGTAAATAAGAATCATGTTTAATTCAACCCAAGGAAGACACCACAATAGCTTTACGCAGCTCACATCAACGCGTGCACTCATAAAATATTTCGGGGTCCTTTCATCTGACATCACGCCAACAACCAATGGCCTTGATAATTCCAACGCTGGATTACACCTGGGAGTTGGAACCCCGAATGTAATTTGAGGTGTAAGAAGCGACCGCCCCACTCCAAGAGAGAGGAGAGACAGTTCTTTTTGAAACACTCGAAAGAAAGGTTGTGTTTGCCTCCTCCCTTACGTTTAACATACACCGTCGAATGGAAGTACTTAATAGTTTGAATAACTCTTAACCAAATGTACATATTGTAATTAATAGCTGTAGATGTAATAAACCCATTAGAGTTAATTGCTTAAGTCTCACGCTTCCCATCAATTATTGCAAGAGTTATAGCACTTATTTATCCATAATTTTTGAAAAAAATAATAATCCTGCAAATATTTCATAGAAGAGATTGAAAAATGAGAATTTGTTTGATAAAGACTAAATCTTTAGTCTAGAATAAAATCTTGCACTATTATTTGACACTTTCTGTGTAATTATTGTGCAATTTTCTTAAAATAATATATATCCAAAAGCTTATAAATAATTTTTGTATTAAAATATTTGTAATATTTTGTATATACGTAAAATACAAGTAACTTAATGACTGCTTATGAGTTTAGTAAAAGTGAAAAATATATTAATTTCGAAAATTAATTTTTTTGAATTAATATATGATTATTTTTCACTTCTCGTCAGATTAATCTTATTTTTCCTTATTTTATAGGTATTTGTTTTTTTAAATTTTATCCAATACAACCACGAAAGAGTTTCATAACTACTTGAAATGATGAAAAAAAAGATGACGTACCATTTGCTTGAGAAATATGGAACAAATGAGCCAAAAACAGCTATAGACAAGTAAAATATTCATCAATCTTGCGTGGACGATATATTGTAAAGAAAAAGAAAGTTTCAATTTCTTCCCCAAGATAGAAAACATGGCTCATTTGTTAACTTCTCTGTAAGTTTATTTAAGGTATCCGACTACGTTCGGAACCATGACTTTAAAAAAGCTCATAAATGTATAATTTTTATGATATTTAGTGTCCCTTAGATTAGAATACATGTATAAAATTGTTTTGAAGACATTATGACAAAAAAAATTATTTAAATACAATATTTTGGCAAAAAATTAACTTAGAATAACCTTATTTCCAAATGTTCTCCTTTTGTTAAAAATGCTTCTATTGTATTAATATTTTGCCTGTATACAGCTCAGACCTCTGTACAGAGCCTCAACTAGAATTTTTGAAACGCATAACTTAGAAGTCGGTTTATCTATGTTTTACGAAAACAGAAGGGAGAAATTTTAAGAAAATAATCCGATAATTATTTCAAATGGTTGTAACTCTGAAAATAAAGTGAATTTTTCAAAAATCATAGTTGAGCCTTTGTACAGAGGTCTGAGCTATATACAGGCAAAATATTAATACAATAGAAGCATTTTTACAAAAGGAGAACATTTGGAAAAAAGGTTATTCTAAGTTAATTTTTGCCAAAAATTTATTTAAATAATTTTTTGTCATATATAATGTCCTTAAAACCATTTTATACATGTATTCTAATCTAAGTGACACTAAATATTATGAAAATTATACATTTATGTGCTTTTTTTTTAAAATCATGGTTCCGAACGTAGTCGGATACCTTAAAGGCGGTCATGTCTCAAAGAAAAGTCAGGTGTGGACTTCTTATTTCTTTTCTTTTGCATAAATTTGTATATGAAAAAGAAAACATATAATTTATGCATACTTTTTTACAAGATTAAAGAGTAGAAAAGAGCTTTCAAAACACGTATTGAAAAAGGAGCTGTTTTAAACACATAATATTATTCTTTTACTGTCATCATATTACCTTAAATAAATTTTAAAGAGTTTAAAAAATTTTGACCTCACACTGTTTGTGATTAATAATTATCTTTTTAAATAAATATGAATAATGTGAGTTTTTCCAACCGTTGTTTAGGTCAGATAGAATTTAAGTTTTTTAGAGTTTATGTTAGTATCGTATTTATATTAACCTTTCTGAAGTCGAGAAGTGTAAGTCCTTAAACACATTCCTTATTAACTCAGAATTCTAATGCATATTAAATTCTGCATATTACATTTATTCAGAATGATAATCGGGAAAAATATATTTCGTCAATGTTATGTTAAAAAAATGCTCGCTAACGCTGGTTCGAGTTTTTTTCTAGAATGATACTATATTTGTGGATTGTATTTATATTCATTATGAGACTGTGCTATTAGCACGCTGTTCCAAGATGGAAACTACAACAACTGCTAGCGGAGGGTTACATCAAAACATTGGCGGAAGTGCTCGGTCGGTGGATAACATTCGCGAAAAAAGTAGATAAAATTACGGACTGAACAGTCAGTTTTGATTCAAAACGAGCATCCGTTGCTGTTCATGCTTTTAGAATGATGGCAGAAATCTCTTATAAAAAGCAAGAGTCAAGGATAAAGGTGATTGTTATTCCCCGCCACAGAGTAACTTTTGACCATGACCCATCATGCGAATTTTAATCTTCCCAGTGAGACAGTTCTTAGAAATAACGTTACTAGTCTATAAAAATGTTCCTCGACTGTCCACAGAATGCGTAAAATCCAGCTGTTATCAATGACTTTAACAGCTGGCTTCAAATACCGGGTGAGGAGCTCATTAGAAAAATCCAACCATACTTTGTTGTCATACGCTTGTAGCATATTAACATACGGAAACTAATATGAAAACATTTGAAGAACTGACAAAAGAATTTCGCAAATTGTAGAATTCGGCACGTTCGTGAACTACCGTGTGCCGTTGTTTCACAAATATCGTTCATCTCCTTGTGCACTTCTGCAGCAGTCTCAACAAGAACAGAAGTGCACTTAGGACAAGATCGATCGCATTTGAAGCCAGTTTTTTCACATTTATGAACCAAAGTCCCGACAGATCCTCGTCGTAATTGGTGTTTCCATACAAGGTATGCAAAGCCTTCCTTTTGTCCATTTAGGAAATAAAATTTTACCGTTTTGAAGAGCTTTTCCACAACAAGGGAAGGTAGCAGCTATGCAGCAATCAAATTACATTGTCTTTTTATTAGTGTAGAGAAGTGTTTTTCCAACTTGTTTTATACACTCATGGACAAAAAATTGGCGCACCAAGAAATAATTGCGGGATCATAACGAAACTTGGCATGAAGGTACATGTCGAGGAGATATGCAAATGAATAGAAATGCAGCGTGACACGCATTACGTATAGCCGGTAGAGGGCGTTTAACGTCATTCTCCGTAGAGTATAAAACAGGTAACTAAAGCTTGTTTGAGTGTGCTGAATCGTTTACAAAGAAAAAGTTGAGGTAGACATGCCACTATGCCCTTTTCGAAGACAATATGAGCAGCTGTCTCAGTTTGAGAGGAGGAGAATCATCGGTACGATGGAAGATGGAGTGGTCAGCTAGGCGAGTAGCTCGTCGATTAGGCCCCTCTGATTGTGTTTTGAGGCGGTGTTGGGGCTAGTGGATCCGAGAGATGTCATTTACATAAAGACCACGCTCAGGGCGCCCTCGACAGTCCCATAGTCGGGAAGACCGCCACATCGTAAGAAATTCACGCGTACAGCCAACTGTATCATCGGCAGCCATCCAGGCACTGGTAGCACCTTCACTAGGGGCCCCTGTGTCTTCTCGAACCATACGAAGGTGCCTGACGGAAGGACATTTGGGATCGTGGTGCCCATTACGTGTGCTGCCCTTGACGCCCACCCATCGACGCCTCCGTTTGGAGTGGTGCCGCGCATGAGGAAACTGGACTGCAACGGAATGGAACCAGGTCGTCTTTGCTGCGAATCCAGATTCAATCTCAGCAGTGATGACAATTGTGTTCGTGTGTGGAGACCCGTGGTGAACGCCTCAATATTGCCTTTGCTTTACAGCGACACACTCCCACAGCTGGTGTGATGGTATGGGGTGACATTGCCTACAATACACGGTCACTCCTAGTATTAATCCGTGGCCCCATGACAACCCAGCGGTATGTCCATGACAGCCCAGCGGTATTTCCATGACAGCCCAGCGGTATGTCCATAACAGTCCAGCAGTATGTCCATGACATCCTGCAACAACATATGCTGCCACTCATGCAACGGCTCCCAGGAGCCATTTTCATCAAGAACATGCTCGGCCTTACACAGCAAGGGTGTCACAAGACTGTCTCTGCACTGTTACTACCCTTCCTAGATCTGCCCAATCCCCAGATTTGTCTCCAACCTAGCATATCTGGGATCATTTTGGACAGCGAGTTGGGCATCCCACGAGTTTGAAGGAACTAGAGGCAAGGTTACAGCAAACACGGAACGAAATGTCTCAAGACATCATACTGAACTTGTATGCCTCAATGCCCGATCGTATCGCATCGTGCATTCGCGCTAGGAGGGGGGGGGGGCCAACAGGGTTTTAAATTTTCCGTTCTTTTGCCTTTTTACTGAAATAAATGATCCTTTTCTTTGATTTTCTAATCGACTTATATCAAAGTAGTCATTACGTATGTAAAATTTCATTTCATTTTGACGACTCCTTGGTGCTATAATTTTTTTTTGTCCATGGGTGTATTTGCCTACCTATCATTACTGCTCCATGTAGCTGATCTTCATTACGTAAAATTATTAATGCTTATATGTACAAGTACAGTAACAAGAGCAATCGTCGAAAAGAACTCTTCTATCACAAACCGCATATTTTGAACTCAATAATCTTTTAATAAGTTTAATAACTTCAATGTATAATCTGTAAATAATAGCTGCAACTTAAATAAACTAAATATTTAAATGAATCAATATCACGCTACCGTTATTTATCTCAAACGTCACAATCGCACAAACTTTTGACTGAAGGAGAAATGGTGGTGCATGATGGTAGGTCTAAGCCTGTACATGGATGAGGCTCATCTCATTCAGCCAGTTGACATATCGTCTGAATTTACCAGTTTTTCGGAGAATACAACCAAAAAAAAAATAACTGACCTTTGAAATTATTCGAATTATTATCTTATTAAGGCTGAGTCAAGAACGAGACGAGGCCCCTATAATTGCTCGGGCACAGTTGGCTCATGCCTTAAGACGTCCTTGAAGACAACGTCTGTTCAAGGCTCCGATCCTTGAATCAACAGAAGCTGCATATTTCCTGGTCCATATGACGTTCTGCCAGTGGTCAAAAGTGCATCTTTCTCGAAGAATAAAAAGAATTTCTCCATCTGTTCCAAATGTCAGAAACACCAAGTTTCTGCCGAGTACATCTTGAGTTGTTTGCATCTCTCTAGAAAAGATATCTTTATTGATTCCCTTTCCGTGCTCGACTTTTTAAAAGTCAATGGACCTTGTCTGACTCACTCATTTTAAAAAAGAAATGCTGCTTTTTCTCTTGAACCAATATATTTTAAAATTATGCAACAAAATGATTGCCTTCCCAGCAAAGGAATGGAAAATTGTATTGTGCTGCCATCTGAGATTTCTTTTGAGTAACTAAAACTAATTTTTGAAGTTTTTGAAATTTTCAATTGCGTTCTCCTCAAATGGCTAGTGAAAACTTATCTAATCTCGCTGCTAACTTTTTTTAGGTTTTAATATATTAATATGAAAATGTATTAATTGAATCTTTTGTTATTTGATATCATAACGTTTTCTTTGTACCATCTTTTTCTGAACTACAATATCAAATTCGTTCCATGATTAAATATATTTTAATTTAAAATATATTAATCAACTTACAAAAAAATATATTTTACTCTAACAAATAAATATTTAAAGTACTATTCTACAAAATAATGTGAAAAAAAATTGGGAAAAAAAAAACAGTTCTCTCCAATCATAATAAAGAAAGCAAAAATAAAAACACAATCAGATTTCTATGTAACGAAGTCGCTAAATCCCGAAAAAAAGTTTGTTATATGGAAAATTCGTTATACAGAGATTCATCTTTCAATATACTTTATGTGAACCACATAAAACTAATTTTAAATTCATGAACCCTATATATTAAAAAAGTAATTATTCAAAACTTTTTGTAAATTAATATCTATTTATTTTATGTATATTTCCCTTAAAAAAAAGAAAGAAAAATTACAAGGAAAAATAGAAAGAAGAATATACAGGAATACACTGTCTTTTCAACATTAAGAAAGTAGTTTTACTTTAAAATCAGTGAAGTTTAAGAACGTTTTCTAATTTTAAACATACAAGTAATTTTAAACATACATTATTTTATAACTAGCAATTCTAAACATACATTACCACACGAGTCCTTAAATTTAATTACTCATAAAGTTTGTTAATTTTGATTGCGTTTCTTTGTTTCATAATACTTCTCCCATCTTTGCAATGAACCAAAAATCCCTTAGGGTTCTTTTTTCCGTGTCTTTTCTTAAATTTTTCTAGCCATTTATTGCCATCAGGAAATTGGTCGTATCTCAATGCCTTCGCAAATTGATGAGCTTTATCTATTACGTAAGGTCTAGAGATTGGACATTTTTATCTCGTATTGTGAATCCACTTCAAAACTGCCTCATTGACATCTTCATAGATACATGTTCTTAAGCGTGTTGAACAAGAATTCAATGAATCATATTTTTGTAGCTTGTCTCGACTTTTTATAATAGTTGATAAGCTGTTTTTGAAGAATATCAAATCTTAAAGCAAATATCTTTTTTGGTGTCTTTATCAACTTCCTGAAGAATTAAATTTTTTTCTTGATGGTGAAACGCTTACGTCTTGATATTTTCGAGCTACTAGAAACAAAGTTACCAGAACGACTGATAAGCACTACAAATGAACGGAGGCCAGTTCAAGGACAGGGGTCAAGAGACAACTTCACTGAGGGTAAAAGGGGTATCGAATTTGCATCTAGTGAACTGGACAATGGGGGCTAAAGGTCACTTTTCTTGGATCAAACCTCCAGAATTCTATTCCTCTCGGTGCGTTAGGCACCCAATAAAACCAGTTCAAGATTTATGACGACCATAAATTGTGTTAAAAGAGAGAATAACTTGAAATGTCCAGAAATACTAAAAAAATAGGGAGAAAAAAATTGAATCACAAGAGAAAAAGTTCGTTATATAGAAAATACACTTCGCTATTGGGAGGTTATTTAACGAAGAATATCCTGAAATGTCCTTGGTTCCAGGAAAGAGTTCGCTGTATAGAAAAATTCACAATACTGAGGTTCGTAATACGGAAGTTCGACTGTATATTAAAATTGAGAACGAAATTTTAAAATAATAAAAGTAAAATTACATCTCAGTTGAGAAATTCTGAGCCTATGTAATGACCTATGTATGTTTAATCAAGCCTATGTATGTTTAATCAAGTGAACGTTTTTGCATTCATTGAAATCATCGTACTTAATTACATTATTTCTATGTTCAAACTGGGGAGTAAAATTGCACTTGAACTTGTTCGACCTATTCTAAATACTTGAAAATGCATTTGGATAATTTTTGTCAACTTACAATATTTCATGTATTTCCTATCAGTTTTGTATCATAAAGTAATAATCACCCTTTATAAAGTCACATACTAGAGAAATTTCAGTATCCTAAAAAGTACTTCTCTCTTTATAGGAAAAAAATACAAGGTACTTACGTATTATCGCAACCTATTGGCGACATTATATGAAACGGTGCACATGACGGTTACAACGGTGCTTACAATATTTCATGTATTTCCTATCAGTTTTGTATCATAAAGTAATAATCACCCTTTATAAAGTCACATACTAGAGAAATTTCAGTATCCTAAAAAGTACTTCTCTCTTTATAGGAAAAAAATACAAGGTACTTACGTATTATCGCAACCTATTGGCGACATTATATGAAACGGTGCACATGATTGCCAATTCAACGCATACAACACATGCAAAATTGGGATGCCAAATTGGCGAGTTACCTTGAACGTTGGCGATTTTGCAATAATACGAAAGTACCAAATACAATTTACATGAACGGTGTGCATGTGCAGATTTAAGAATCTATCCAGAACAAGGAATTATTCTTCTACATCTGCATCCAATGAATTTAAGGGGGTTCACCCATGTGATGGCCTGTTTTTTAAGCATTTTTAGGAAATTCTTTTTGACAACCAGCAAAATGATAGAGCTTTACTTTTTTTATCATTTATTTATATGTATCTTAATAGTATGTATATAAATTTTTAGCCAAAAATATCCAATAGAACGTGAGTATAATAGTGCTCTGAAGACATCCGCCTCGAAAAAGTGGATGCTCACTTTCTCTACGATTCTTGCTGATTGGCTTATCTGAAATGCAAAAAAAATTAACTGCTTTTTAAGCTTAAATGCACCGAATGAAATATACTCAATTGAAAATACCAAAAATTGGATTTTTGGTAGACCTCTGAAGAAACATTTCGAATTTTTTTTTTTTGTTATTATTTCGTTATAAAAAATATAAATATTTTGAATTTTGGAATGATCGTATTTCATTTGGTGCGTATATTTGTGCTGAGTCTACCCTATAAATTTGAAGTCATTTGGTCAAACCGTTCCTGAGATATGATGGAGGAAAGTTTGAAAAACACAGTTTTGAGAAAAACGCGTTAACTTAGAGCTACGAACAGCTGCTCTTCTAACACCTGCTTTTTATAAGGACTTCGAATTTTAAAAACTCACCTTACCACCGTATTCTAGACATGTTATGGAAGCAATTTATGGGTAAAAAATGTTTTTGACTTTTTGATTTTCACATGGGTGAACCCCTTAAATATTTTTTTAATTCTTTAACTGATGGCTATGAACACACTAATGAGTTTTTAATACTTATTAGGAATGAAAAGGGGGTAGACTAGAGGAATAAACATATAAAAGACTATTTCGAAAGTTGTTGATGCTTTAAGCAAAGTAGTAACTAATGTATAATTACTTAATAAAAATTCATTTTGGGCACAATGTTTTTAATTTTAACTCCTTTATAGTTATAACAGAAAAATGGCACGATTAAGTAATTTTGGTAAATGCTATTTAATGCGAGAGTTAAAAGATGAGTTGAAATATTAATATAAGTATGCTTATCGAATTAAGCAAGGACAAACTTATAATTTTTTTAAAATTCAAGCGCTAAACATTTTTCAGTTCCTTTCTTTTCTGTTCATGATATCCTGGATATTCAAAACTTCAGCAAGTAAAATCGACGTGAGAACAGCCAGTAAACCTGGGATTTCTATTTCCCATATTTTGCTTTACAAAATCATGTCGATTTTCTTAAATATCAACGGAATAATCCCTTATTTAATATTATAAATTTATGAAGTAGATAAATTGCAAAAAAAAATGTTTTGAAATATGTTTAACTCTTACTTATACGTTGAGCTATCTTACGATTTATACAAATTGTGTTTTTGCAAAAGCTCTACCCTTAAACCATTCCTTTCATATTGTTGATTTACATTACAGTAAAATCCGGCGTATAACGCGAACTTTTAACACAAAAATAAGATCGAAATTTACGGGTGTGCGTTACGCTGGATATTAAAATGTGATAGCTTTAAAAATAAAAGGAGATTAGCATGAAAAATTCTATAGAGCATCTTAATTCATCTGTATAGGTCAAAATACTATTTGCTTAAAAGAAAAAAACATTCTGTATGAATTTAAATGGTTATATTTTTAGAAATTTACTATTTTTTTAAAAAAAAAACTTGGGATATTGTACAAACTTGAGATAATACCTCGAATAAACGACTTCAGAACGTAAGAATTGTACCCGCACAATTCAGGTTTCTTCTCGTAAGAAAGAGGGTACACGCTCATTATACGGCGAATGTGCCTAAATTTTAAAAAGGCAGCTTGAAAGTATAGGTGCGCGTTGTTTACCGGAATTTACGGTAATTTATTTTAGATGCTTTTGTCCCTTTATCCTGTTTTGTCATTGTCTTATATGCAGTACTCTTTCGATTATCTACGTTATCACAGTCTGAACAATATCAACAAAACACATTGATGAGTATTCAGAATTTCGCATTTATCGTTCATGACAAATGAAAGGTAAAACTTTTCAGACATTTGCAGTGTTGATTCTAGTATGTTATAAGAATGTTATTATTTGCTTATAACTTTCTCAGATATTTCAGAATAGTTTCGAATCATTCTATAGTTGTAAATTAAAATCTTTCTTGAAAATTACATTTTAATCTATCCTTAACGTTTAAGAACTTTACTTTTATAAAATCAAAATAAATAAATAAATAACATTGATAAAAAAAAGATACTGTATTCATTTATCCTCAATCTCTATCTTTAATAAACGTTTTGTTGCATATAGTAAAAAAAAATTAACTCATCTTTTAATATTGAATCTCTTAATATATTGACTATAATACACTTTTTTTAATTTTCTTATTAGGTAAGTGTTATAAATATAGCATATATATTCTAATAAATGTTTTGCTTGGAATTTTGCAAAGCTTTACTAAGAAAACTCATATTTTTAGTTACAAAGAAGCAAAAGGTTTGGTTGATCGTGTTAAATTCTCAATAAATCAAATATTTTCATTTAATTTAACAGCTTAACATAGTATTTCTTAAACTGTGGGGTGCGCCCTTCTAAGGGGGCATGATAATTCAACGAGGGGGGCGCGAACATAATGAAAAGTCGAAAATAAAACATTATTTAAAAATATTTTTGATTTACTAACAGGAAACAAAACAAAATACATTTTGGCACAATAAAAATGAAATACGCATTTACATTGATATAATATATTTATAAACTAGCTGGTATACCCGTTCTTCGCACGGGTAAATTGAAAAATTAAACGATACAGACTGAATGATAAAGAAGTTTTTAATGAGTTAATTTTACGTAAATTGTAAATTAAATTTTTAAAAAAAGCTTTTTGCATATCTCAGCAGAACAAAAAACCATATTTGCTAAATTTTAAGTCTGTTGATATAATAGCTGATAAAAAAAGATTTTTTATTTATAACGCCCCGTAACTCTTTTGTGGGTCGATTTTTAAAACACCTTCCTTCTGCTCAGCAAAAGTAACACATTGTTACAAATTTTGTGTAATAAACGCTTAAAATAGTGTAAATAATTTGTTTCTGAATGCGTAATACGTTAATATTACTTTCTGATGCATTTATTTTATGTTAAATAGCTGTTACCCGCGACTTCGTTCACGTGGAATTCAACAAAAAAGCGTTTATTCAATTCGCAGAGCTTACGAAAACTTAATAATTATGTTTTTCACGTAAAGAAATACCTATACTATAAGTATAATATTCTTCTACTTAGTGGATCGATATATTTTTTTTTTCCTACTTTTTTTTGTTTGTATTTTGTTGAACAAGGGGTGAGAGAAACGCATGACCTTTGATACTGTCGATGGGATGAGGACTGTAAAATCATTAGGATTAAAACAGGTATAAGTAGCAGTAGGGTGAAACGAACACAAACGGAGACGCAAGCAAGAGGTGAGAGGGACGCATGACCTTTGACACCGTCAATGGAGTTAGGAATGTAAAATCATTAAAATCAAAGGACATGAACTGGAAATATTGCGATTGGCAGCAACCTTATCAAACAAAAAGTTTAATAGAACTGCTAGAAATCGTTGAGAAAGAAGGCTCGCGAAATAAAATAATCCCTATTGAATATAAATAACCCCTATTTGAATCAAGTATTGTTCACTGTTTCATTGGTTTTACCTTTATTCTCGTGGAACCCTAATTTTTTTTCTAAAATCTAAATAACCTAAGTTACTCCTTATAATATTAGCTATCTGACAGTGAAAGTTCTGCCAAAATTGGTCCAGCCGTTTCAGAGATTAGCCGGAACAAACAGACAAAAAGTTTAAAAATTGGTTTTTTCATATAAGTATCGTATATACTTTTAAATGCATTTAGTAAAAAGATGTTAATTTCAAATTACAAACAGACACTTCATTTTTATTTATATGTATAGTATCAGTACTGCACAATGTATATGATAATTAATTTAACATAATACCAAATTAAGAACAAGTGTAACAATTACCAGCTACTACATGGGCTTGTCATATATAAAATTTTATAAAAAATTTAATACCTATCTTGATAATTTGTACTGTTTATAATTAAAGTCGCATTGAAATCTTACGTCAAAGTACATTATTTTTGAACTCAATACATTGTTATTGTATACAAAGGGGGCGCGATGAAAATTATGACTGAAAATTGGGTCGCAAATATTGCAAGTTTGAGAAGCACTGCGTTACCGTATTTGTTCGCGTCTGTCAAGGTCGAAAGTTACCAGAAAATTTGCACATGTCCTTGTCTCCCACGGGCGATCTTGTATCCAGCGCAGGGGTGGCAAACCTTAATGGATCAATGTGTCATTTTTTCTTGCGAAATGTTTGATAAGGTATAGATGTGTCGTCAAATAATTTTGGCATGTGATTATAGGGAAAATTATAAAAAACTAAATACTAACAACTCACAAAACTCTTTATTTACTACGAAAAAAGACCTGTTGTGTGTGTACTGTATAGCTGAAAATGTTTTAAATATACGTGTAATTCAAATTAAAGTAACATTAGTGTGACTTATGTTGTTGAGAGGAAGCAAATAATTTTTTTTAAAGATTGTAAGATTTATTTTTTAGTAAAATTGCAGCTAAATTTTTGGAAATCATCTGCCAAATGGTTCAAAGAAATTAATTATTTTGCGTCGTTCATTTTTTGGCAAGAGGTTTTGTGATTTGTTTAAAATGCCTTTTTTACGGACGATATTCTGATACGAATGTTCCAAACAAAAAACACGCATCGTTTTTTTTGCCTTTTATAATAATGCATTTTTTAGTTCACCAAAAGTTTAAATTTTGTTAAAACTATCTTACCCCTTTTTTTTTCTTTCTTTTTGCTAAATGTTAAATAACGTTTAAAACGCGACCGATCACCGCTTTTTGTTCGTAAATTCATGGGGAACATTTATTTTGAAAAAAAAACAAACCAATGGCCCTGCGCCAAAACATTTGTCCGTACCTTGATGGCACGCGTGCCACTTTTTGCCATCCCATCTGCCCTTTTTATTTCTAATGGCCACTGAGATGCGTTCTAGAAAATAGATAAAAAAGTTTAAATTATAATCGAAACTTTTAAACTATATTAAATCATTAAAATATATAAAATTCGACTTATTTTTTAAAAACCTATAATTTTTATTTTCTGTTAGGAAAAAATCGATAGATTTTAGGAAAAAATGTGCTTTAAAAATTTTTAAACGGTTATCCAAATTTTTTTTTCCCCCAAGCCGAAATCCAAAAAAATTTTGCGGCCTGAAAGGGGGGAAAACATTATGTAAACCAACAAACGGAGATTTAAAGAAAAAAATTATAAAATATAAAAATTTTTCTTTTAATATATATTAATCTCTATAAAACACACATAAAAAAAGTTTCGGTTTTTTTCATTTCTTACTGAGTTATAGGGTAGTTTTTCGGTTCCCTTTCATCCATGTGTGATCAAGCTCCTAGTTTACATTCTACTGTCATACAAATAAAAGTGCCATCTCGTTTGATAATTTGATTTTTTTTTTCTTCTTTAGACATAGTCTGTCATATTTTTATTTCAAATATTAATTTATCAAGTGCAGAATGACAGCAAAGAGAAGTTTTGACTGAGTTCCAGACTGAAATGAGTATTATTCGTTTATTATTAAAACCCAATTTTACCCATAAAATTGTCACTACACCAGTTCGTTACTTCGCCAATGTTTGTTATTTCTAACCGTTACAGTTACAAATAAAAAAAAACTTGCAATTCATACCCGTAGGGACATGGGAAAAGGGGAAAAGGGGGGATCTAATTGCTTGTTTGGGTTTTGGAACCCCCCCAAATTTTTTTAGTAAATTGTTCTTAAATAAGAAAGGGAAATTTTTTTTTTTATTGCAATGGGTTTGGGGATTGGGTTTACCAGAAAAACCGTCGAGCCGAAGGTTAATTACCCTTTTGGGTTAAAGAAATCAAAACAAAAATTGACATTAGAGCATTTGTCATGCAAACAATATTATGTAATTTTTCATCTGATTTTCAGAAAAGAAATGTTCATATATCAGAATGGAAATTGACAAATAATTGTCTACTCAAATGAATCATTAATTGTATAATGTGTCAGATATCGGAATGTACCTAACCATCCTAAAGATTAAACTTCTTGAGCATTTAACCAACTTTAAAAGTAAATCAAAATCAGCTTTCCCGTGGTGTCCTCTGCATTTCCGAGAAGAGCGTGACTTGAATCTCGGATTCGGAGCTTTCGATTTCAAGTATTCATTTTTTCGAGTCGTATCTTTTTATTCTGCATGTAAATTTGATCGCTCGCTGCTTCTTGAGCATAAATGATGAAGCTTTGACCTCTAATTTTGTCCTCTTAATTTTCAAAACTTGATTTTTCTCTTATATAACGTAACTGAGTTATGCACTCTTTTAAACATATCCTGGCAAGAGAAGGTACGTATGCTTCACCTTTTAAAAATTCTTTAGCCTTAAATTTGGATTCTATTGTCGTCTATAACAGTTTGATATTATGCGTTTTATTTAAATTTTACAGATTCAAATTAATGTTTTTATTTAAAAACTTGCTTATTTATTTTTAAATGTCTAACATATTAAGCAGATTTCGGTTTCAAAGAATATAGGGTGTGAAATTACCCTTGACAGCAATGCAGCTTTCACGACGAGCTTTCACACTGTTTAAGAGGTTTATCTTTTAAGTTTTGTGACAATAAATTCTCTTCTCCTCCAAGGCACTTAGGTTGAGGAGTGTTCTGTGTGGAAGGGGCCTTCCATATTCACCCAAGAACATCCCATACATGTTGTAAGGCAATGCTCCACAGCCTTTTTATCGCTGCGGACCGGTCAACGTTTGATAATTTTACCGCGGACCGCTCAGGGTGGAACACGTGGATTGTTTATATTTTAGATTGTTTTGATTTAACAATTTTAATTTAATTACAATTAAATATGCCTTTAGAATAAAATATAGTTACACCCAAAATGAATAAAAGTGATTTAACGTGGAATATAAAGTGATTTCCGTGGAAAGTTGCGCAAATCCGAGAGAAATGCACCACTTTAAATAAAATGGCAATAGTTTAATGATCTTAAGGCGGCCCGGCACCATTTGATCCACGGACCAGTACCTGTCCGCCGACCGGGGGTTGCGGATCACTGTTCTTAGGGATTAACGTCTGAGGATCTTGGTGGTCACTCTATTTTCAGCCTATCTTTGTGTGGATCACCATTATCATCCATAAAAATGACCTGTATATTACAGTTTTACTGAAAAGTCTCAAACAAGGCTCTAAAATCTCATCCTTATACGTTAAAACAGTTATATACCTTCTTGAAAAGTATGGATCTCTGCGCGCCCTTCCAACATCACGTCGCCCCTGACTATAACACTACCATCTTCGTAGTAATCTACTTTTATGATGATAAAGGGGAGGAGTTACTTGTCCCTATAGTTTACTGGTGTGACCACATCGAAAATCAGTTTTCTTACTGAATTTCAACTTATAAGAAAAGAAGATACAGATTAACTGATCCCTTGTCCAAGGAGGATGTCTACACCACGTCAAGCAAGTGTAGACATCGTCTTGGATGACCTGGAGTCTATGGGTGGAGACTATGAGTGGAATGCAGACTCTATTGATATCCTGTCATCAAGTTTTGCTTCATTAAGGTATCCGACTACGTTCGGCACCGTGATTTTGCAAAAGCGTATGAATGGATACTATTTATGATATTTAGTGTCACTTAGATTAGAAGATGTGTGTAAAATTGTTTTAAGAATAGTATTACGATAAAAAAATTATTTAAGTACAATATTTTGACAAAAAATGAACACATAGAATGACCCATTTTCAAAATATTCTCCTTTTGTGAAAAATGCTTCTATTATAATAATATTTTGCCTGTGTATAGCTCATACCTCTCTACAGTGGCTCAACTAGAATTTTTGAAATATATAACTTAGAAGTGGGTTTATCCATCTTTTATGACAAGAGAGGGGAGAAAGTTTAAGAAAAAAAAAACGCCGATAATTATTTCAATGGGTTGTAACTCTAAAAATATTGTGAATTTTTCAAAAAAAAAATAGTTCAGATTCTCTGGAGAAGTCTTTACTTTATAAAAGCACACACACACACACAAAATATTATTATTTTAGAAGCATTTTGTATAAAAGGAGAACATTTTAGAAAAAAAGGATATTCTAAGTTAATTTTTTGCCAAAATATTGTATTAAAATAAATTTTTTTGTCAAAATGTCCTTAAAACAATTTTATACACGTATTCTAATCTAAGTGACACTAAATATCATCCATCTATGCGCTTTTTCAAAATCATGGTTCCGAACGTAGTCGGTTACCTTAAGCCTTGGCTAAACAGTATATCTCGTAAGTGAGGTACCGAAAGGAACGAAGACTCATTTGCAAGTTGAGTAACTCTTATATCCTAATGCGACTTGTAGTTAAAGTCGTCTAGCGATCATACTCGACGTGTGGTAGCTATTGAGCGCCCTGTAACTGGTCGTCCGGATATTGTTCCGATAATTCACCAAATATTCCCCTGTAACTGGTTTAAATACAACTGGTTAAAATCTTGCAGCCTCCTATTGGAATTGATCTGCCTCTAGTCTTCCTACTGTTCTCCATCATAATTCATTATTCAGATGTTGATTTTATGTGCCACTTTTTACGAAAGTCACAAAAATAATTTCAAGCCTTCAGAAACACAAACCTAAAAATGAGCAGAGTTCAGTTTATCCTATCTGTTCCTGTCTCTTATCAGTTTTTTTTTTAAATTTATATGTAACAAAAGTGAAAGAGTTCAAATTTGTGATTAGATATTAAAAGAAGCATTTTTCTTTGCTAGGTTTACCAATTTTCATTGAAAACCATTCAACAACTTTTAAGCTTTTGTTTCTTAAATTTAACTCACCCATATATTAAAAAGCTGCGTGATAAGCATTTTTGTTTACTTTATAACTCCAGCTCAAGCCAATTTTGAACGGTTAAAGTATGGTTTCAAATGCAGTAGTTTTATTAAAATCCCTTACGAAAATCGAATGTTTGAACACAATTTTAATAGTAAAAATTTATTTCTTAAAAAATTCATAAAAATTTAAGCAAAATCACAGATATTTATAAATGTAGACTAATAATCATGCTTCAGAAAATGTATTGTGAAGTAATGTAATGTTTACGTAATCCACAAAAAAAATAAACAGATGTACTTGGCAAAATTTCATTTCACTTAAGAGTTATCAGTCAAGGATACCTTTTATATTATTATCAATAAGCAATATTAATCGGGTCACTGAGAACAAAAGAAAAAACTGTTAACAAAAATAATTTAATCTTGTAAAAAATTGAACCATTGATCATGGAAGATTACCATTGATATCAAATAAAATTTTTTATCAAAATTAGCATTTAATAGTAAAAATCACTTTGTAGAATATTTTCTATACATTGGAGAGAAGCAATAGCTTTCATATCTTCATACACACAATGATTTATAAATAAACACTATTTTTCAACATCTTAATTACATAAGATGATCATGTGTTTTATATAAATATAATTTTTGTTCTATGTTATTAATTCAAATTAATTCATCAAATCAAAAATAAATTTCTTAAAAAATTGCTTAATAATGGCTTAATAAAAAAAATTTTGATAAGTGAAAAATATTTTTTTCCGAAAGCAACTTAATATTTTTAACTGAAATACTATCAAACTTTGATTTCAGTTGATAAATATGAGCCATAGAACAAACAGATGTGGACGGATAAAATAATTAAATTGCGTTTGGGAAATTAAAATCGTTTATGCCATGATATGAAATCATCTAAAACGTTTGAATCACTTCTGCATTATAATCATTTATTTTTCTCCGTTTAGTTTTATTTTGCAGCATAAGCAAAAAGTGAATAAATAGACAAGTATATATAAATGGGTATGTATGTTTAAACGACGACGTAGAAGCTACGATGCACAAAATAAATTTCATTGATGATAATTTTCTGATGGAATATTTAAAAGAAAATTTGAACCAAAATTTTAATCGCAAAATGTCAGTTCTGGACTTTGAATGAATGTCAAAAAGGACCTTGGTTAAGAATCTTTTTCCTTCTTTTTTAAATAATAATAATAATATATTAATCACTAATTAAAAACCTATTATTTCGTAAGATTATTTGAATATATCGTACTCATTTATACTTTTTTCATGAATTACGATAATTGATATTTCGAAGGCATTTTAGTTTTAAAATTATCGTCTGAAATAATCTTCCCTTTTCAAAGAATTTTAACTGAATTTTGGAGGTGCATCACATAAAAAAATACAATTATACAAATATTACTCGTCCAAAACTAATAGATGATACAATTTATTTTTAAAAAAATTATTCTGCTACTTTCTTGTACATTTTTAAATACCTGATACGTTAAATTCGCCAACTAAAGTGGAGCTAGGAAGTTTTATTTGCGTCATAAAAAATCTTTTGCAGACTCATTCCTAAACTGCAAACAAATGTAGAAACACCTTTGCATGACCATTCCAGCAAAGTATTCAGTTTATTGTCTTTTATCTGTTCGGTTATCTTTTTTTACGGCTAATCCTTTCGAAGTGTACGACCACGAAGTTCTATTTTTAACAGTCATTCAATTTTACATCGGCAAATGATATTTAGTGATGTTCTGTTTTCCAAAGTGCATGTAAGTCTTTTTTTTTTTTTTGCTTGTAGAACATTAATTTTAAAATGTGATGGCCTTTTTAGGAAGACATTACTCATATCCTCTGTCTGGAAGACAGTACTGAATGATACTTGTTAAAAGGTTATTGTGATTTAACATAAAATATTCATGAAATAATAATGTTTTATTTATAATTATATTAAGAATCCATAAAATGTGTAACCACTAAATATACTGTATTATATATAATGTAATTTTTGCATACTTAACTATGCACTGTAGAATTAATTAGTTATGTTTATGTGATGAAATTTTTTTTTAAATTTTCATTTATCAATATATAGAGACTAAATAATAATTGGATATATGTTTTTGAATAAAAAAATAATAAAGTTATGAATTTTTTTTTGAAGATAATTGGTGTTTTTAAATTCACGCTCGCCAGATTAATAAATTTGTCTTTAAAATTTAGCAACATTTCCAATCGTACAATTTTATCCAATTTGAAATTGAAATATCTTTGAAAACAATATTTAACAAATATATCTATTTAGTTGTGTTAGATAATTTTTTTAATTGTATAAAAACTGTTCATGGCAACAACATTATAGATTTTTTTTTCTTTTGTTGAATAAATTTATATTAAAATAAAAATACTTAAAAATTTGTCTGGGTATATAATGGGTGTTAGGTTTTATTATTAAAGTCTATTTTTAGAAATAACATTTAAAATAGTTTTCTTGAACGTTTTAAATATGTCTGTACGATTAATGTGCTAATGTTTCTGGAAACTTTTACATTTTAAAATGTAAATTTATCATTGACACATGTAACGTAAATTTAAGAATAACGTTAAGGTGAAAAACTGCACATTTTGTTCCTATTTATATATTAGACCAAATTAAAATTTATCTTTAGTTAGTGAAATAAATTTGAAAAAATATAAATTAAAATATTATTTTAAAACCTGTAACTAAAATCGACATCGGTTAGAGATAAAATAAACATGCCCTTTTCAGCAGTCTTTACTATATTCTCTAAAGAAATCTATGAATTAATTCACCTAACTCTCTCTCCAAAGAAATTTATAAAATCTAAGCAAGAGCTTTTTTTTTTAAAATATATTTGGAATAAATTAAACCCTTTGATTTTAAATTACATAGTGTTTAGCATGGATTTCAATTAAGCGTCAGTAAAACATTTTTAAAAGTCTTATAAACACGAGAAATGAAACTGTCGAAGCATCCATACTTTTCAAGTAAACAATTAAAGTAAAAAAAATCAAGCAATTTCTAATAAATACATGTGACTTAAATTTAAATATATATTGTACGTAATTATTTTTAATTTTTCCTTGCAATAAATTTTAACCGAAGTCCTATTTATAAATCAGCTCTTTTGATTTGAAAGGTTAGACATGACTGATTTCCATTACAAAAAAAAATTTAAAACTCAATATTTTAATCGAATATACTCTTTGAGCGACTTTTTTATTTTAAAAAAAAAATCTACGAAAGTTTTAAGGAAAGAAAAATTTATTTTAAGAATATATAAAGAATATTTTAAAACCTCATAATATCATCCAGATCCTCATAATTAAGATTGTGTGCGTGCGTGTGTGTGTTCAAAATTATATAAATGTATTTAATAAAAATAAATGCATTATCAAATATGGCAAATATGGCGGGGTTGACATTATGAGAACTATAAAAGTATCACACACACACACACACGTTAGGTGTGTGGCTAAGCTATTTGTGCAAATATGCTGATGTCTTTTCTACCAAAAAAGTGGTTAAGGTATCCGACTACGTTCGGAACCGTGATTTTAAAAAAGAGCATAAATGGATAATTTTCATGATATTTAGTGTCACTTATATTAGACTACATGTATAACATTGTTTTAAGGACACACATTATGACAAAAAAAATTATTTAAATACAATATTTTGGCAAAAAATTAGCTTAGAATAATCTTTTTTCAAAATGTTCTCCTTTTGTTAAAAATGCTTCTATTATAATAATATTTTGCCTGTATATAGCTCAGACCTCTTTACAGAGTCTGAACTATGATTTTTGAAAAATTCACATTATTTTCAGAGTTAAAACCCATTGAAATAATTATCGGCGTTTTTTTCTTAAAATTGCTCCCCTGTGTTGTCGTAAAATATGGATAAACCCACTCCTAAGTTATATATTTCAAAAATCCTAGTTGAGCCTCTGTAGAGAGGTCTGAGCTATATACAGGCAAAATATTATTATAATAAAAGCATTTTTCACAAAAGGAGAACATTTTGAAAAAAAATTATTCTAAGTTAATTTTTTGCTAAAATATTGTATTTAAATAATTTTTTTAGTCAGAATGCCCTTATATAAAACAATTGTATACATGTGTTCTAATCTAAGTGACACTAAATATCATGAAAATTATCCATTTATGCGCTTTTGCAAAATCACGGTTCCGAACGTAGTCGGGTACCTTAAACGATGCTGAAAAGGATCTCAAACTAAAAGGAATCAACCGATCGTCATGAATGATGTGGTCAACTACAGGAGGATCAGCGAGTAAGTCTTGGCCTATAAAAGGACTCGAGCTTATGAAGAAGAAATGCAATATCAAAAATTGAAAGTGTATTTTTAATCCTGGACTCAAAATATTCAATAATTACTGATTGTTCGCGCAATAATATTGATATTTTATTATATTCGATTTGTTCGATAATGAGACGAAAAGTTATCTTCTTTAATTTTTACAGTCATTAATCTATTTTTCTGCATTGAGAGTTTCTTCGTTATTTTTTAAATCATATGCTACTTTTGACAACAGTTACTGTTGCTATGACAGAAAAATACGAGGTATTTTTTGGTTTAAAAAAAGAAAGGAATATTTTTGAACTAAATTTAGATGTAATTTCACGTGACAACTTGCCAATGATACGGTTATCTTAAGTCGACAATCATTGAAAAAAAGAGTGAAACACCTTTCATTCTTTGAAAGCTATAATCTTAAGTGTCACTTGAATGTCGAACTATTCTTTTGTAATACCGTAGTCAAAGAAATCTGGATGTATAGGATTGTTTATCGAAAGATTTGAGTAGCGGTAGAAACGTGACAAACAAAAAATGCAACTAATACATTTTCTTAGAAACACCATCACGTGAATTTCATGCTTTCTTTGTTCAACAGGTAGCATTTTGTTTACTTAAAAAGTTACTTATTCTTTCTATATTCAATTCGTAGATCAAGCATCGGAAATCATTCTGTTGTTGGAAAAGTAGAACAATTGATAAATTATTTACTTACTTAGCTTACCTTGATTTTATCTTAAAAAACATTTTATTATGTTTAGAAAGTAATGATATTTTATTAAGATGAAACTCGTGTAAAGCTGACGCAATGAACTGAATAATCTCTAAAAATAGTGTTGCTATCATAGCTTTTAAATCAGTTGAATTTTGTTTAAAAAAATGGATTTTATCAATAGTCCAAGTCTTATCATTTCATAATTAGCCTAATATTTTTTTTTATCTAACAAAATGATCGATGAACAAATTTGTGATTCTTTTAAACTCTACGTAATTTTTTAAGTCTTTTGAAATTTATGAAAAAATAATGCAGTTGTGATTAGTGAGCTTCTATTACGTAAATTGATTTTGAAATGAATCGATGGTTGTTACGATAATTTTGTTAACGTAAGGAAACAAAATATTTATTTTTCTAATTTTTCAAATAAATTTAAGCATTAAAAATGTATATTTAAAACTAATTAAATATGTGTTGTACATTACTTAAATTATGCATTAATGAATTCTCCTGGAATGCTCCTTGATTAATGAATAAATCAAGGAGCATAAAGGAACAATCCCGAACAAATTAAATTGCCAATCCAGGCTTAAGACACATTAATATATTAATACTGCTCACTCCATTAATAATTTCTTCTTTTACGTATATCAAGCATTTTTATAGTTGTTTGGTTCCTCTTGACATGTGTATTTTTTTATTATTTGATAATCACCTTGATATGATTGGGATTTTGTGTATAACATATGTATATCATTTTTTTACCTAAAGATCAGATCTGAAACACTGATTCTTATCTTTTATGTTTCTTTTTAGGTAAAGAAGGAAGAAAATTTCAGTATATTTGTGTTGGTGTTATTACAACTGCTATGCGTAGCAGTTAACAAGAAACAAAATCGGTGACACCATGCCTTCAACGGTTTCAGAATTCGTCACTTCATCGAATTATTTATATCAAGGTGACACCAATGACCCTCCAGTTCCCCCTCATTTTAAAAGCAAAGTACCGGAAGAGGATTCCGAGATTCCACCGACACAGAAACTGAAATCTAAACTACTATGCTTTGGAAGAATTTTTGAAAAACTAAAACTCGAAATTGTGGCATTTTTGTTCACCTTCTCGTGTGTACTGACTCGAATTTCATCAACTTCTATGATTTTGAACAAAGTGTGTTTGGCTCACTTCAATTATCCTCCAGAAATTTGTGCCAATCTAGAAAATCACACCGAAATTAAAATCTCAGTTGAGCGATTAAGTACAAATTACCAACTTGGACATACTCTCATTCAAACCGTTCCAGCTGCATTGCTGTCATGTTTTGTAGGCCCATGGAGTGATCATTATGGCAGAAAACTTCCAGTAATTGTTGCAATCTTGGGTATGTCTGTAGACACTCTTGGATCAGCAATATGTGCCCATTACCTGGATTCACGAGTGGAATATTATTTTATACCAGCAATATTTACAGGTGCTTTTGGTGGTGTCGTATCTTTATTGGCAGTTGTCTACAGTTATGCATCAGATTTGACACCCCTTAGGGAGAGGACAATGAAATACGCCTTTATAGAAATGGCGGCAGGTTTTGCTCAACCTTTAGGTGTTGCATCTGGAGGTTGGATATATAATTTTTTTGGATATCCATCAGTATTTCTTCTGTCAACATGTGGACTTGTTGCCAGTTTTATATGGGTAATCTTTCTGTTACCAGAAACTCGAGGACAAAACAATAAAGACTCCTTTGGAACCAAAATCAGAAAACTGTTCACGTGCAAGACTTTTAGAGAGAGTTTTATTGCAACTGCGAAACAGCGACCTCATCAAGGTCGGAAGCAAATCGTTCTGCTGATAATTTCCATGTGTTTTCTTGTCATCGCAACTAATTGTAAGTATGGTTTCAAAATCTCTAACTATTAAATTATTTTAAGTACTTAAAATTTTTTTTGTGAAGGATTATGTTTTCAATAAAGTGTAAAAAAGCTTAAAAATTGTCTTCATTCCATAACCCCATAAATATTTTCGAATGTTTTTGGTTATGTAAGTCTAAAGCTATTTTAATAGATTTTAATCTGATATGTTAGCTGACATTTCAATACAAAAATATTAACAATTAGAACTTAACAAAAAAATTCATTTTAGTAAAATCATTACGAAGATCTTTTACAAAGAAGAAAATTTTTTATCCGTAGAACATATAAGGGGATCTTATTTATCAGTAACAAAGTTATCCTTTTTTCTTCTTTTTTTGTTGTTGTTTAACAAAAATTTCAAAAATATTGATCTATCATTTAATTACTCATTTCATGAAAGTATCACTAGATTTCTCACAGAGAATACCAAATTGTGAACTGAGATTACATTGAAATAATATAATACTGTTACGACAATTATTCTTTAAAGATTCAAATCTATTCAAAATATATTTGAAGTTAAGTAGAATTTTATGATATTTATCTTACAGCCACAAGTGATATAAATTATCTTTATGTTCATCATCAGTTCAACTGGGGTACAACTGAATATTCAACCATAACTGCCATTTATTCCGTATTTGCGGTCTTTTTGTTGATCATTGTGGTACCTCTTTTCAAGTACTTCAAGTCAGGAGATCCAACACTTGGTCTTGTGGGAACAACATCAATTATCTTAAAATTTCTTGGCATTGGATTAGCGTGGAAAACAGTCATTTTTCATATAGGTAAGTTAATTATTTATACTTCAGTATAATTAGATTTTGAAGATTTTGTGGTACTTGGCAACCCAACGATTATAATCACGAACTAGGGATAGTCAAATCAAATCATGAATTCAGAGCTCCATCATCATAAGAAGTCATTATGCTAAATAAATGTAGTTGCATATATGTTAAATGAAAAAACCTCCAATGGTGCAGAATTTTTTAGAAAAATGTTATATAAAATGTCATCTTCACACACATTAGATCGTGAATCCAAATTATCAAGTATTTTATCGATAACTGGGAATGAATTCTAAAAAGCTGTTACTAACAGACAAACTTTTGAAATTCCTAAAACAAAGTTGCCTAAAGATAAATTTCTCGTTTCTATCCAGTTTTTTTTTTTTTTTTATATCAAAAAATTTTATTTTTCAAATAACTTCTATAAGTCTCCACTATCTTTTATAGGTAACAAAAACTATTAACAGTATTAAAATGAAAAAAAAATAATGAATCAAATAGTTGTATTCTTAAAGAATAAAGTATTTCACCGATTAAAATTATGTACCAAGATATTCAAGGAGATTAGTGTAAAATATTTAAGGAATTTTTTTTTTAAATTTCATATCAAATAACAAAATTAATACAATATTAGGCAAAGGGCTTTTTCTTTCCAAGCCAATCGAAATATTTAACTAGAAATAATAATGAAACTATGATTGCTTTGAATTAAAATTTGAAATGGGAAATTTACTTTTAAAGAGGCATTTATTACAAATAAAAGTAGAACGAAATTTGTAAAATAGTGTTTGTATTCTTTATTTATTACATTTTAAGATAATTTAATTTATATGATTGTAATTAAACAGAGGGTATACGTGGTTTGAAACAATGTAATTTTATAGGTACACACACACGCCATTGGCTACTGGCATTATAATTCTTTAGCCACGATCAACTGACATTTGAGGTTGTATCTCACCTTCCCAATTTCCACTCCACGTTATATAAGGACTATTAGACTGTGCTGAAATTAACTTGGATCAGTCCCCCTTATTTTTATATATTTCGGGGAAACAAATCTTTAAGCTCTCCTTAACCAGCCATTTTAAATTTGTGGGTGTAATTTTAACCCTATTTTATGTTTTCTCTTAAGGCCTTATGTTACTCTAGAGGCCGAAAAAATAGGCTTTTTTGGGAATTTTTTTCAGGAATACTACAAAATAAATCGAAATTACACAAAAGGGGTGCATGTCGGTGACCGTTTACAATATTTTTTGAAGCAATTAATTTCAAAATGTTGGCTATGCAGAGTTTTCGTAATGTCGTCTCCATTTTTTCAGGGTTCACGGCCGTACTAACAGCTCTAGTACTTTTTTAATCATAATGCGCCAATGAATCTTTTTTTTTCGATTATATATAGTAACTGCTATAGAAGTACGAAGGAGTTTTGCAATTTATTGATTCTTGACCAAGTGGCGCGCTTCTAAAGTGGAAAGTGAAAAATTTGCCTAAAAATCGTCAGATAATTATTAATAACAAATGAACTATGCAATATAATAAACTTCTACGTACTTCCATATACAATGTACTTTTCAAGATATATTCAAAATTTCAAGTGAATCGGTTGAAAATTGTCTGAGATATGAGTTCGGCCAACTTACAAAAGGCAGTTTTGAGATACACGCGTTTGAAGTTTTGATTTGTAGAAAATCATGAATAATTTTGCAATATCTTTAATTCTGAACCATACAATTGGCCTTCCAGATTATCGTCCTGCTCTTGTATTTCTTTTCCGCTTGATCTTGAAGAGATTCTTGCCTCTTTTACCCGGTCAGATAGCGATCTCTCTGCAAGCTTTATATCACTCTCCAGGCCCATTTCGTAGCTGTTCGGGCCGATTTCCAAGTTCATTGCCTTCATTATGTGCAAAATTGAAGAAAACCCTTCATTGAATACACAAACCGATACACAGAAGTATCGTGAAAAACGAGTGTTTGTCGACTAGCGTCCTTTTCAAATGCTTGGCTGTGCCTATCTGACTGAAACAGACTTTCGACAAGTCTAAATTCACCTAGACTAGTCAGGAAATAAATTTTTTTCAATAACATATGCCATATACCTGCTCTAGTCCCCTAACGTAGCTTCCCTCTAGCGCTCACAAAATGAACTCGCTGAGGACCAGACAGCCTTGTACTAAAATTCGAAAAACGAGTACTTAGAGATTTTTCCCGGCCATAATCTTTTGGGACATCATTTTTGAGATCCTAAGGGACCATTTAAAATGTTTTAAATCTATTTTTCAAAACTTTTAGGGTGATCTAAGGCCTTAATCTTGACGAATACGTCAATTTTAACTCGATACGTTACTTTCGAAAGTGTTTTGTTACGGAGTTGCAATTCTTCTCCCCCCTCCCGATTTATAAGCATACTCTTATGTCTATTGAAATGACTCATTTGTAAGGAGATATTTTCTTGAAGTTAAGAAGTGTTTTCAAAATAGAACAAAAAATATTGTACCAGAGATCTTATAATATTTATTGTTTTCAAATAGAAGCATCTGTCTGTTTCAGAGAAGAAAGTAGAAATTCTATAGGATTAACATTACGCCCGCGAATTCAAAATGTGCAGTATATGGGAATCTTAAGATTACAATTGTTTTCAAACATTATTACCCATGAATTTACAACTTGAACTATCGGAATTCTGTTGTCTTTAATAACTGCAGAATTATATATTGTTTCTCAGTAAATTTATATTATCGGTGACGTTATATAATACAATTTTATGTGACGTTGCTTAAAAGTCAATGTGAAAAGGGTAATAATTGAAGATACTAGAAATAAGTTATATCTTCGGTAATAATGCCCTTCATTGCAACTAATTAGGTTCTAAATTGATAGTAGAAATATATACACAAAATTTCACCTTCAAGGACCATATATTATCTAGAAAATAACAAAAGTCAATCAAAGTAAAAAACACAGAATTTATATGTAATCGTTTAATAAATATACAATTTTTTTTTTCAGCTAATTTATTGGGACTGCTTTCAGCCTGTGCTTCTTTGGCAGCTCGATCTCGGATATCAAAAGTGGTTTCGAGTGACGATTTAGGTAATTTGTTATCTTCAAATATATTATACCTTAATTATATAATTACAACTCAAATAAAATTTTCTACTTATTTCTAATAATTTTTAAAGGCAAATAATAAATTCAGAGTTAATTAGTATTTCATTTTTATGGAGGTCTTTTTGGATATTTATGAGCTTTTGTAAGTGTGGTTTCTTAATTTCGTTATCAGTATTAATTTTATTTTGCATTGTTTTCCTCCAGAATTGACATTTTTATTTATTTGAAATTGTATTAAAATAAATCTGTATTACTTTTACAGGCAAAGTGTTTTCATTTGTGGCAACTGCTGAATCACTACTTCCAGTATTGACGACAATTCTCATTTCACAAATTTTCAATGTGTTTCTGAACATATACCCTGGGATGCAGTACATAGTATTGGCTATTTGTCTCATTTTACCATTTTCAGTTTTCACGTAAGTATATAAATCACATAGAATTTCTAATTAAAATGAGTAATTCCTTTTTCTGTGAACAAGAATACTTTGTTATTTTGCGTCTTAGATTATATAAATATTTATTCATAACAAATGCAATCGATTATAAAATGAATTTGGTATTTGGTCATTCCATAATTAAAGTAATTTTTTTTTCTAATTGCTTAAGCTAAGACACAGATATGTAGAGGATAAATTACCCAAAAAACTTACTATAAAAGATGATAATAAATATACCTTTTCGCATTTTTTTAGTTCAGGTTTGAAAGAGTGTAGTTTGATTTTAACAGGTATTTTTTAAAAGTTATAATGGTAGCGTCAATGCAAAAAATTCTGCATATTTTGCTTTGCATGTTTAAAAAAAGATAAACAAGACAATAAAAAAGTCAAAAATATTAATACAGCATATGGGGATGCAAAAATAAGCATATCATCATTGATTTCAGAAATTTCTAGATGGAAAGTTTTTTAAATTCAAATGGGGCTACGGTTTGGTATTTTTACCATTGCAGACCAAGAACATTTCCCGGGAGCTGGAATCACTTTTTGGAGTGGCATCATATATGCCTATACCAATTGCCGTAAAATAATTTTGACATCCAGTCTCCTCCCAAAGGGCTTTGAGCTCCAACGATGGGAAATCCTACTGAGAATTTAATTTTTCCGAGAGAATCCAAGCCAAACAGGTACTCTAGAGATCTTTAACATGCCACATAATCATACGATATGAACGCTGTCAATTTTCTGCATCGTGAAAATACACCGGCTTGGGCCGGGGTCAAACCTGCAAACTCTGGCGTACAAGGCTAGCCCCTAGCCAATTACGTATCTCAGCCAACTCAAAAGAGAAAGTACAGCCTGGAAAATATGCAGAACTTTTGATAGGTGCTTTACAAAACTTAGTGATACAAAATCACTAGAGAAGAGGTATTAGCCAAGAAACTAAGATTAGGTAGCTCATCCCATTAATAAGCCTCGTCCAAAAAGTTAGGAAATTACATTAATGGGTTCTTCACGTAAACCAAATATATATATATATTAGTAAAATAAAACTGCATCTCCTTTATAGTAAAAAGGAATTTATGAATAAAATTTCCTCACATTCTGCTATAATTTAACGTAAAAAATAGATATAGTTTGATAAATTATACAAAAGTGTTCAGAAAATATAAAAGTCGCATCACAAACAATAAGATAAAATTGCAAAATGCAGACTGGTTAGTAAACAAAACGCTTAAATACCGAAATCAGTACCAATCAAAATCCGAGATATATAATAATGAATTCCAACTTGATGCGATTTGTTTTCTGCATGGCGCTTACTCATTGTGTCTTTGCATTTTTACGGTCAATATTTTGAACGAAATAAATTTAGTTGGTTCTACTTTTGCAGACATAAGCATAGTAAAAAATTTACTCTGAACAGAACAGAACAAAACAGAAATACCTCTTATTATAAAAATTAAATTTCAAATTTAATTGTTCTCTAATTAAGCTTTTGTATAGTTTTTTGTACATTTTGTACAGTGCAGCAGTTTGTACAGTTTTTTGCTATACAAATTGTGTGTAGCTAAGAGATTATAATTTTAGAAAATTTAATTTTTATATTCTTAAATAAACACTACATTGTAATTTAAGTGAAAAAAATTATTCAATTAAGTTAAAAGAATGTCTTACCTTCTGAAAGCAAAGTAAAATAAAATACGATTTTTCGTAACCACTTTTTTGTTTTATTTTGAAATTAATAAATAAGCATTAACTTTACTTGGTAAATTGTTTTTCTATCTGTTCATGTAAATTAGAAGAGAATATTTTTAAGATTAAATAAATAAAAATAATAACTCTGAGGTAATAATTAGATTATTGAAAAGAAATAAACGAGGAATAATCAAACATATACATAGAATTCAGTCAAAAGTTATGTTAAATATCACTTTAATTTCAAAAATAATCTAACCAAGCTCCTTCCATGAATAATTTTCCTCTTTTAAAATGTGAACGAAAGAAAGAATGTATTTTATTTGACAATAAATTTGCTGAAATGTTGTTTAATATTATGCTAAATATGAGGAATCACTAAGTTCTTATTGCAGAAAATTTATTACATTATTTCAATGAAAAAATTTTACCTTAAACGAAATGATTTAAAATGTAGTTTTTACCAATTTCAAAATAAAAGGCAATGACAAAACGTTTTCGAAACTGATAAGTAAAGCAGTTTTTATCAGAACGTTTCGAAAGAACGTTAAATAAAGATAATGCATAAATTACACTTGGGATAAATTTCAAATTTACGTATGCAAAATTTGTGATCCAAATATCAGAGTTTCCATTTCAAACTATATCTCAGTAGAAACACTTTTACAAATAAACTCAAAATGATTGCTGTACTCTTTATTAGTTTTAAAGGAAAATAGTTCAAAGCGTACTTAGATATTAAAAGGAAAATTCACATACCTGATAATTACATAATTACTATTTGTAATATGTCTGTTCATGTAATAGAATATATACTACAATTAAATATATTAAGAAAACAAATAACTTATATAACTCAGTGGCGCAACAGCCCGTGAGGGCTAAGGCCTACAGTGCCCAACTCAGTATACGTGACCTTGGGTCCTGAGGTGCATGAGCAGATGTTCTGGTCAGGTGATCAGTCTGACGCAAAGCCCCCAGTGTTATGTTCCTAAGCTAGCTTGGTATTCATTTATCGAGAACCACTGAAGAGATGAAAGGCTGAGTCAACCTTGCCCAGCCCGGGGTTTGAACCTCGGACCTGTGGTGGGGAAGCGCGATGCACTACCCACTCAGCCACAGGGCTTCAAGACTGAGGGTTTCGCGTCAGACTGACTAATTGACCGAAACATCTACACAAGCACCCCAGAGCCTAAGGTCGCGTATACTAAGATAGGCACAGAGACCTTGGCCCTCGTGGGCTGTTGTGCCACTGAGGTCAGTTCAGTTCAAATATATTTTTTTAAATTTTTAGTGGATGATACTTGATGTTGATACAGTTTTTTCAAATATTGATTCATAAATTAAATTTAATTAACTACTGAATTGATTTAAATTCTATTTTTATAATACTTGTTTATGATAATTATAATATGAGCTAAGAAATTACAATAGAACTAAAATAAAATTTAAAATGGAATAAATAAATAAATTTGAAAAATATTTTTATGATTATCATTGTCATAAAGCAAAATAAAACCCCTAAAATATAATATCGTATACCATGAGGTGCTCTATTACGTGTGCGTGTGTGTGTTACGCAACTTTTTTTTTAAATCATAAATATATATTATTACTTTTACAGTTGGATGACGTGTTTACCTGCTATGACTTCTACCGAAGGGAATCTAAACGATGAAAGAGATCGAGATAGTTACACAAGCATCGATGCCTGAAAGGCGCATTTATATGCACATTCATTTGTGATTTTAATGTGTTCATCAAAGTCCATCATAAGGAATTCATTAAAAAATATTTTAGTTTATTATTTGTTTGAATTTTTTCACATAGATTTTCATTTAAAAATTGGTTTTTAAATCATCATTTCTTGGTCCCAGTTATAATGCATTAAGTAATTTAGAGGACCAAAAATATTACAGAAAAATTAGGTTTCTTTTTTTCGGGAAATTAGTCAATTGTTTCTGGAGTTCAGTTATAGTTTCAAAAGTACAATTAAACCATAGGAATTATTTCCAATAACTTTGTTGAAAAAAAGACGACAAAACAAGTAGTTTATGAAAAGATACTTGTTAAGATGAAAGTCTGATATACTACCAAATCACGGCTATTGAAACGATATATATATATGGGATTAATCCCCAGCCCTTTATATGTCAGTTGGAGTAAGCTTCCTGCCCAGTACAACTCAACCCACCTCCCGCATAACGACTTTGACTTTAACTTCCGCTGACTTACTACAAAAACATGTGGATGAACGGCACTCGCTCACGATTGACGCTTGAGGTAGGACTCCACTCTAGTCATGGCTTGGGATATAGAACGATTTGCTGAATCATTAGAATAAAGTATCATATGGTCAATATCTGCATTTTTCATCATTCCTATCAACCACAAACACGTCAACTTAGAAGTACTCCAACTGTACCCCAAGCTATGACTATAGCGGAGTCCTACTTCAAGCGTCGATCATGAACGAGTGACGTTCGTCCACGTGTTTTTGGCGTAAGTCAGTGGAAGTTGAAGTCAAAATCATTATACGGGAGGTAGTTTGAGTTGTACGGGGCAGGAGATTTAGCCTAACTGACGTATAAAGGGCTGGGGATTCTTCCCATACATATATATGCGTAGAACAAAGCTTAAAACCCAATCATTCTCTTTTATTACCTATATCACAAGACTGAAATAAGATAAGTACAGAAAATATAAACATTTTTAAAAGTAAAAATATATAAATCTCCATAACTAGTACTAAAAGTTAATCTACTTATTTCAATATAAAGAATCAAAGCAAAGGCTATCATAGGATTGTAGTTTGGAAATAACTGTATTCTTTAATGAAATCAGCTACATGTGAGTCGAAAAAATAAAAAAATTATATAAAAATTTAAAGAATTTTTTTTTAAAAAAATAAGTTAGTGAAAATTTAAATGATAAGCTGTAGTAAATTTTGATAATATCTCTTAAGTAAAGATTGGAGCAAAGGAAATAATATTCATTAAAAAATACAAAAAAAACTTAACCAAATTTTTAATTATTTCCAACATAAAATTCAAGATATTTAATAGTATAATCATTCAAAAATAGTGATATAGAGAATTTTTTAATATTAGTTTTATCACTATCTATATTAAGTAAATAACAACTATGTTGCGAATAATTAAGTGTTATATTCCTATTAATTGGTATATGAATATTATTAATTATTAGTATAGCACCCAAAATGTAACTTGAATAATGTTAAAATTAAAACCATAATTTAAAAGCATTGCTATTTAAATTATGATCTACAATATGTAAAGTTGTATTAAGGTATTATATTTCAAGTTGGCTATTATTAGTTATAATAATGTTTAAATAGAGTAGAAAGTAATCTTAAGTGATAACTCAATATTTACAACAAAAATAATTATATCACCCCCCATTCTATTGTTTTTCATAATAATATATATATATAAATTAACTAAGCAAGCAAATACACCCTTTGTTATATGTATATATATGTGGAATAGGTGGGAACATGGAATAGGAACATGTGGTTTAGAATAAAACACATGGAAATATATAAAGTTCATACAGAAATTCCCTCTTAGAAATATATTAAATTCAATTCTTGATGAATAGGCAATGTTTAAATCATTATACTTTCAGAGGTTAATATACACTGACTTCAAAAGTTAAGCACGGAGAGGAAATGCTAATTTGCGGAAACCAATCAGAATTGAAGAGGATGCAATTCGCTGCAGAGGTAGATGGAAGTATGCAAATATGTTAGGTAACAGCCAATCGTGTTTTCATGTCAAGAAATATGCAAAAAGGGCAGTCTTATAAGAAGCCAGCTTTATGAAGGGTTACAGAAGTTGACTGTAGATGATGATAGAAGGTGTTTAAAACTTTCGTACAATTTGTTTTCAAAACATACGTGTTTCTATGATTTCCAGAAAACGAATGGAAGATTCTGAGCGCTGGCGTGCTGTGGGGCGCATTGAAGCAGGACAGCCGATCAGAGATGTTGCTCTTTTGTTCGGCGTTCATCATTCTGTAATTTCACGTTTATGGAAACAATTCCAAACCATACAGACAGTTGTCCGAAGGCCCGTAGGTGGTCGCCCAAGGATTACAACTCCCGCGGAAGATCGATATATTGCTATTGTAGCCAAGCGGAATTGCAGAGCGACCTCCACACGTGTGACATCCATGGTTACAGTGTCCATTGGTAAGGCTATATCTGCAGCTACTGTACACCGAAGATTACATATGAATGGACTGTATGCCCGGGAACCTCGAGTTTGTGTTCCTCTATCCGTCCAATCAAGAGGGGCACGTTTAAAGTTGTGCCGGGAACATGGCAATTGGACTGTGTCTGACTGGGGCAATGTCATGTTTACTGATGAGTCAAGATTTGCTCTGGAGCCAGATGACAAGCGTATAAAGATATGGAGTAAACAAGTAACACGCAATCAGCCCTAAAACATCCCCGAACATTACGCATTCCGAGGCGGAAGCATTATGGTGTGGGCAGGGATTTCATTAGGATACCACACCGACCTGCACATCCTTAAACGGGGTTCTGTGACGGCTGTCCGGTATCGAGATGAAGTCCTAGAACCCATTGTGAGATTGTACGCTGCAGCAGTTGGCCCTACTTTTGTTTTAATGAACGATAACGCACGTCCCCATAGAGCTGACATCGTCGATGACTAACTGGAGAGTGAAGGGATTACGCGTATGGCGTGGCCAGCACATTCGCCCGACCTTAATCCCATTGAAAATCTTTGGGATGCTCTCAGCCGTGCTGTATCTTCACGTTTCCCATCTCCAGCCACTCATATTGAGCTGGAAACTGCTCTATAAGGATAATGGCGATTTCTTTATTCTGCGGTGGTTGACCACCTAATTCAAAGCATGTTTCAGAAGGTGTAAACTTTGAAAATATATGAGGGGGGATCACACGCCCTATTAATGTCCTTTTTTTCATTTTATGTTGTTTATTTTCACTTTATACATAATTCTGTTTAAGTCTCCAGTATGACATTATCTGATAACTTACAGAAATTTAATATTGTTTTCATTTCTGTATATAATTATTGATTTTGTTTTTTGTATAAATATATATGCTACTTTACTGCCAAATTTTGTGTCAATCAAAGCAGTATTTGTTGATTTTTTTGCATTTTACATTTTCGTGCTTAACTTTTGAAAGTGAGTGTAGTTTATATACGTGCACGCGTGTGTGTGGGCGTGCATGTGTAATTTGATATTTTAAAGCAATAATTAATAAAAACACTAAATAAAATATAATTAAACCACTCTTGAAGATGTATTTCATTACTTCTTTCAATCGTTTTATAAATTTCTATTTTTATACTTGCTGCACCTCGATACAAGAGTAAAATCACCCAAATATATATGATGCAAAACACTTTATATTTAATCCTAGAGTAAATTATTATTACAATGCTATTCGAAAATATTCTTTGTGAGCATGTGTGTAAATAGAATTCCAAAATCTTAATCGAAATATTAATTTACTGGGAAATGTTATTACTCGGTTTGAATAAATTATGTCCTTCAAAATAATCTATATTATGTTCGAAATCTTTAGAAATTCAGTTAGATTTTCTTAAGGTATATTTCCCAAATTCCTACAAAAAAGTAGTAAATTCCATGCATTCTTTTTTCAAATCGATATTATTGTAAGCCAAATACGAAGTTATCCGAAAAGTTATATTTTTTACACATTACAATTTCCTTCCCTTTCGTTCTCATACATAATTAATTTTTTTTATTTCCCTTACTAGCATATATTTTTTTATCCATTGATCTGGGAGAAAAATTATAATTTTATTGAACGATAAACAAAATGTTTGTAATTGAAATGCATTATTGTTGTTATTTTTATTTTATCTACATATAAATAATATAATCATTACGCAGTTACTAATATAACTGTGTAAAGTTTGAATGAAAGCATTCCTTTTTACATTTCTATCATGCAGGAGTGATTATACTTGAAAACAGGGAAGTAAATTATTAAAAAAAATATTCAACCGGCAGTGAAAGGATTCTATTTCGTCACATTTTTTTGCGAATTTCTCCTTGATAGTAATCACTTTGCAATAAATTTGTGTCAGAATATTACTGATAAGAACAGAGAAATCCTTCTTCTTTGTTATTATATAGCATGAGTCTGGATTTAAATACATGACGTCATTTAAACAGGTGACGTCATTTGACATATCTTATCATTTCAATTGTAAGTTGAGAAAAAGTTGATGGATAAATCCTCAATTATGTTTTAGTAAAGAAAATCAAAAGTAGTTTATTGACAATTTTTTGAGGGAAAGGAGAATTTTTAAAATATGAATTTGTGTCATTATTTAAGAATTAGTTCAAGATGAAGAAGAAAGTTCATTTCATTGATGCAATTAAATTGAAAAAAAAAACACATTGAAATAAATAACAATCCATCATATCCTAGATGCTCAATATAACGTTAGACATCCGAGATTAATTTCTTTTTTAATATCAGGTTCTAAATGCTTGATACCTCTTGCAATTTTCATGTACAAACGGCTTAAAACGTATTTTAATATATTTATCTTAATTTTTGAGTATCTAGATTACAATTTTCCTAAAATTGGTCAAAGACATGGTACTTTTGGCTAACAGGATAATGAATTCTCCATATTATTTAAATCAACCGGCTCTTTATAAGAAAAAGCATCGTCAAAAAAAATTCATCTTTTAATGTAATGGTACTTCAAAAAATTTATACATATCCTGTGTAAAAATTAATTATAAATTTTAAACTGTTTTCAATATAATTATTCATAAACAACAGAAACACATAAACGAGACATTAGCAAACAAAAATGTGTGGTAATTGTATTAATTTTTTTACCTAACTCTTTGTTTACTAGTTAAGAAAAACATATTCAAATTCAATTATTCAAAATTATAAGATAAAGGGAAAGAGAAACTTTACAGTTAGCAATATCATTAGAAATAAGAGAGGAAATATATTCCAATGAATACCCACTTAAAAAAGATTAACTTATAAATATTTTTATGAAATGGCACGATTTAGATACTATTTGTATTCAATCTTCAAAATGTTTATACTGAGCAAGCTGTTTCAACATTTATAGAGCCTCTAGAGTAATTATGAATACGGGTACAAGTAAAAGTGAAAGTGGAAAAACCTGCTTAAACGCACTCTCATAGATATATAACCCAATACAACACGCAAGCTAAGTACAACAAAAAAGTCATTCTTTCGCAAATAGGAAAATCATACCATTACTGGTGAAAATGAACCTGTTTGTGTGTGTGTTTCATTGAATGTAAAATTAAATTTTATACGATTCAAAGCAAAATAAAAATAAAAATAGAATTACAGAAGGGATTTTCGAAGGGTATTTATTCTTAATTAAAGCTTTCATATTTCTGATAAAAAAACTAGTAAAACACTTTTTTTTTGCATGTTTCTATACATAAATATATAAAGTGTTTGATTTTAAGAAGAATAATTGGAGCACACTACCTTTAAAGCTTTCGAAATCAAAAATCGTTAGAGTTATAAATTAGGGTGGGTGAAAAAACAGCCGATAACTCCAATTATTTGAAAAATAACCAATTTATTATTGGACAAGGACAAACAGATTACTAGACGAAGACAAATCGACGTATATTACACAAAGAAACATTATAATAGATTATTTTTACGATAGAATAGTACAGATCGCACTTGTTCTAAACAAGCTTTAAAACGTTCCAGAAACGGCTCTCTAAACTGTTCCACGAGAAGGGACTCAGACAAAGTCTCTCTTGTTGCAGTCAACACACATGACTGAACTCTCTTTTGTACTGACTCTTGTCTCAAATGTTTTTTATATAACCTCATGGAAATTTTTCTGAAAGGGTCGATCCCAGACACTTTTCGATAGTTCCTTGGCGATATCATTTTTTGTCAAATTTGTCTCCAAGGATGATAAAGTCGCCAATTTGGTAGCTCTGATCACATCTACGTTTGAGGTAATCTTATCTTTCAAGTTCATGATGGAAAGCGAACTTAGCCTGTTAAACTTAACTTTCCCACTAGGAGATTGTTGTTGCGGAGTAAACAACGTAGCGGTGTGTTTCCGTAAGTTACTTAAGCATGATATAAGTATATTGTACACAAAGCATGAAAATTTCGTACTTAAAAGCGAGCATTTTTACAACCCAACCAAAATTGCTTCGTAAAATTAATATTTTTCTAAAACCTCTTGTCTTCATTTCTGCAATGTTTTATAGTATTATTTTTTTGTCAAACCAAATGTTCTTTAAAGTAAGATTCGAAAACGGCAAACTTCATTTAAGTTTAATGTTATTGCAAATAAAAGTCCTTTGACCTGTGAGCTTTAAAAAAAATCTTGGAATACTTAACATCTTTTTTAATTAAATTGTTTCCATGTCCATGTTTAAAGAAACTTGGAAATAATTTCAGCTTTGACAAATTTGATTCTCTAATCAGATCCAGAACTACTAACATAAAAATGAGTCAGCTTTAAATTAATCTCTACGAAAAAGATTTCTTCTGGCTTAAAAAAACATAATAAGCATACCAAGAATTAAAAACAAATATTAAATTCATCACTATTTTTAGTCTTTATTTTCGATTTTCAATTTAAAACTAAAAACTTTCTTAATTATTTTTATCTGATACGTGTTAACCTTTGAGTTAAACATACTGGTTCTTTACCTCTGTATGCCTAATATGAATTCAAATAACGCTAATTTATAACTTTTAAGCTTATGTATTCTGTAGATCGATTCTTTGTTTTGCAAAAGTCGACATAGGAGAATTACAATTAATTTTAAACTTTTAACATGACTATGAATTTCCTGTAAATTTTATATACTTCTGTAGGGAAATAAAACAAAATTCCTTGTAAAAAAGCTATGTTATATAATAAATATTACATTATATATATTATATAATATAATATATATATTGTATTATATAATATATATCAAAATTATTTTAATTACATTTCTTTGAAGTATACATTTTCAAAACCTCGTAAATCTAACGAGTATTCGCAATAATACCAGAAATAAAGGAATCTGATAATTTCGGCTTTCATAGGAATCGTTCCTTGCTATTGAAACTGTAACTGTAGCGTAAAAACTTTTTTGGAAGATGAATATCAGAAGCTTTTTCTCTCCAACAATAGAAAAATAAAAATATTGTTTTTTTCCTATTTATTTTTATTTATAACATCTATTATCTATCTTTTAAAACATTAAAAAAAAATAAAACTTACTAACAGACGATTCGTCCTTTTCTTTTTTCAACCGAATGTTTTTCTTTATCGAATGACTAATCATGTTCCATCGAACGATTTTTTATATTCCTGGTATTATTAAAACATAAAAATATCATTTTAATTTAAAAATAAGAGGAAAATATATCCATATTTTTCTATTTCTTCACTCTTAGGTAATATTTTTTTCGTGTCATTAAAACTTGAATCACTTTGTTATAAATAACTCTAGACTTGAAATCAAATAAGTAATATTGACCAAACGTTTGAATTTAAAAACACGATTAAATGTCACTGCTTGTTCTTCAGAAAAGAATTCACAGCTGTGAACTCTCAAACCATTTATACTTTTTGCAAAACTTACATTTTTAACTACTTTTATTTTATCATGAACATTTGGGGACTTGCCGTATCTGCACAGGCTAAGTTGCTAAAATGCAGCCCCATTGGAAAAGGAAAAATAAAACTTTATTATGAATAAAGATTTATTTTTTGTATTAAATTTGTCAGTAATAAAACCATTTGTAGCCGAATTCACTTCACCCATATAAAAGCAGTTGTCTAATTGCAATAAATTTTCGAGAAAAAATGTAAATATTTCAGTTTTAGCTCCACTTAATTATGATCTCTAAAGCTATTCTTTTAGAAACCAAAAAAGAAACATCTGACCTCTAAATGCATTATTTATAACAGCTCAAAGACTCGTTCTTATCTACCAGCTGTCTCAAATTAATATTAATCTGATGTAGAATTTCTACTTTATTTTTTAATATAGTGCAGTGATGGCGAACCTATGACCCGTGGGTCAGAGACTGACCCACACAAGCTTTTTATCTGACCCATGATTGCTAGGCAAATATTTGTTTGTTTTCGCAAGTATATTTAGATTTTCTAATTTGTGTGCATTATTTGTGTTCTGTTTATATTTTTTCAAGCACTACCTTGACATGAAAGCAATTTCAATGCTCTGTATAGCATTCAGTTTGATCGTTACAGTTCCAAAGTAATGCAAATGGCAACAAATGTATATGAAAGTATTTGAAATAAAGCAGAAGTGTTTACGTAATATCAAATAAAGTGTATAATTTTACCCACTTTTGTTTGTTGAAAAAAATTGACAAACCAAAGCAAATAACCATATTTAAAGCATTTTCTTCGAATAAAATGCACTTTTGTAAGGTTATATTTAATGTTTGTAGAAAGAGCCTTCCATAGCACGTATTATCCTCTCTATGTTTCACTTGTAAGGCGCCATGCGCATGTCTGTTATTCTCGATGCTAGCAATTTTTGGCTTGTAATTTAAGGCACTCCTGTACCAATTGTACCAGTGTTGAATTTTCCACCCCACTAAAAAATTTTAAATCGTCAAACCATGTCCATTTTTACCCGTTAAGCCAACTGAATTATAGAGATGTTTCGTTTTAAAAGTATTCAGTTAAAAAAAATGTTAAACTTAACTCTGGTGCAAATGGGCATTAGTGACCCACGAACTAGTACTAAAAAATATGAACAAAATTTGACTCATATCTCAAGAAGGTTAGCCATCCCTGATATAGAGAGTCATATTTATTTGAATGTTGTAAGAATATTTTTTTGTTTCATTTTAGAAAGTATTTTTATATCTATTTTAGGATTCGCGTCCGAGTTAGGCTATATCTTCAAGAAATATTTATAAATACTAGTTAATCCCTTAACTGTGGTTTAACCATGCACCCACCGTACGGGCTACCGAAAACTCGCCACAAGTTGTTCACAATTACGCTGTACGTGCACTGATATTTTCTTCTTTCTATCTTTGATTTGCAAATATTTTCAATTCTCATAGTGAGATTATTAGTGTCAGTGTGTTTTAAGAGATGCAGTTTGTCGATGTTACCAAAAAACTTCTCATCAGGGATTTTCTTTGTGATAAAGCCTGAAAGTTTTCATTGGAGGTAGGAATTTAGATTCAAGATTTAATTAATAAGAAAAATTTCAGTTTCTGAAATAATTCGGAAATTCCTGGTTTATTATTCGTTAAATTAGAGCTTTGGCCTTCATTTCAATCGGGGGAGGAATTCGTTAAGTAGGGGCTCGTTAAATTGGGGTCCTACTGTATTTAATTTCTTATTTTTCCGAAATTTATTTTTATCTTTAAAACAGGGCAATGTTTTTCATGAGGTTGCTTTTATCTCTATAGTAAAAGTATTTTTAAATCATAAATATAGTGCATTCTTAAGTTTGATAAAAATGTCATTTCCAACTTTATCGTTCTCTAATTTAATTACTTTTACATTTAAAAGCGCTTATTTATCCATAATTTTTAGAAATAGTAATAATTTCTGAAAAGATTTCTTGGAAAGGATTGCAAAATGAGAATTTGTAAGATAAAGACTAGATCTTTCGTCACCAATAAAATCTTGTACTATTGTCTTACAATTTCTATCCAATTAATGTACAATTTTCTTAAAATTATGTCCAAAATCTTATTAATATTTATTTGTATTAAAATATTTATAATATTTTGTATATACAAAATAAACAAATAACTTAACAATTGCTTATCAGTTTAGTAAAGTATAAAAATATATTAATTTCAAAAAAATTAATGTTTTTTGAATAAATATACGATTATTTTTCACTTTTTATCCTATTATTCTTAGCGTTTTTTTCGTATTTTATTCATCTTAAATTCATCCAATACAATCAAGAAAGATTTTTATAACTACATGAAATGATGAAAAAAATTGACATATCATCTGCTTAAGAGATAAAGAACAAATGGGCCTGAAATAGCTATGCAAAAGTAAAATATTCACAATCTTGCGTAGACGATATCTTAAGGAAAAATGAAGTTTCAATTTCTTTCTTGAAATAGAAAACAAAGCTCATTTGTAAACGTCTCTGTAAGTTTATTTTTTGTCTCAAAACAAAAATCAGGTAAGAATTTCCTATTTCTTTTCTTTTGTATTCATTTATATATTAAAAAGATAACATGTAATTTAAACGTAGTTTTCTATAAGATTAAAAACAAATGAGTAAAAAAGTTTTAAAAACACTTACTGAAAAAGGAGCTATCATATACCAGCTCATTGGGTAGAATGTGAAGAGCATCGCAAAAGAAATTGGTGGTTTACATGCGTAATGAAAATTTATTGCATCGCAATGCTTTCGGTAATAATTCAAAGCATGCTCATTTAAAATGAGATGTCGTATTTGGATATTTGTTCATTTTTAAAAAAAATTATTAAGAGAAAATTATTAAGAAAATTATGTGATTATTTCAAAAAATCAAAAACAATGTTTCTTCATAAATTGCTTCCTTAACATGTCTAGAATACGGCGGTAAAGGGATTTTTTAAAATTCGAAGTCGTTATAAAGAAACAGGTGTTAGAAGAGCAGCTGTTCATAGAGCTAAGTTAAGATTTTCATTGTTTTAATCGGACTTGAAAACTTTAAACGCGTTTTTCTCAAAACTGTGTTATTCAAAATTCCCTCCATCATATCCCAAGAATGGTTTGACCGAATGGCTTCAAATTTATCAGGTAGACTCAGCATATATACATACACCAAATGAAATACGATCGTTCCAAAATTCAAAATATATTTCTATTTTCTTGTATTTTTATAACAGAAACAAAAAAAAAAACATGAAAAATTCGAAACTTTTTTCTTCAGAAGTCTACCAAAAATTCAATTTTGATATTTTCAATTGAGTGTAGTTCATTTGGTGCATTTAAGCTTATAGATTAAAACACAGTTAATTTTTTTTGTTTCAGATAAGGCAACCAGCCGGAATCGGGGAGGAAGTGAACGTCTATTTTTTCGAGGCGGGTGTGTTCAGAGCTCTAAAACTCACACGTTTTATTGTATATTTTTGGCTAAAAATTTATATACATACTCTTAAGATACAAATAAATAAATAATAAAAAAACTTAAAGTTTTATCATTTTACTGGTCGTCAAAAAAACTCCCTAAGAATGTTTAAAAAACAGGCCGTCCCATTGGTAAACCCCCTTAAATTAATTAAGATAATATATATAAAATTCCAGTTAAAAGAGTCAATCTGGAAAAAGGTAATATATGCTTTATATATATGCGATATATATAATATATCGCTCTAGTTGAGCTTTTTGGCTTCTTTTAGATTAAATTTGATAAAAAATGAGTTATACGATTTGAAACATTTAATATGTATTTCGCAAAACTTGAATTTAAATGTTTTACTAATCACATTTTTAAAACTTTTGTCGTTGTGTGTGTGTTGAATTTTAAAAGAAAAAATGTTGCACTTCATCCTTAACATTTCTGAAAACAATTTTAAATTTTCTCATTGGTTTAAAAAGGAGAAGAATGTTATTTATAGTGATGGTAAAATTTATTGATATTTATTTTTTGCACGTGTTATCTCTTCCGCTCTTTTAGAAATGTTTTCTGGGCACATGCCCTCTTTCCCTCCGCACAATAGATTAGGATAAATTTATGCATCTGTGAAAGAGAATGTTTTAACTGAGTTTCCTATGTAAAAGGTTAAATTAAAAATCAAGTTAATGTTTACAAAAAGTTCCAGCAAAATTACTAAATAGAAGGAAGGCTTAGTCCCTAAAAAGCACTTTTATCTTATTCTTATTTCATGCATCAATTTCTGATTCTTTTATTTTTATTTGGTGTTATACATTTCTAATCAATTACTACTTAAAATAATCTGTGCATAAGAAGTGAAAAAGCATAATCATTTATATAAAACTAGTATTCAGTGCTCATAAATGTGTTTTCTGACTTAAAAACACTTCTATTCTAAACTCTTAGACTCGATTTATATATAACTTGAGTTTATTCTAATTCATCATGTTTAACTAAATGAAATATTAACAGAATGTAGTGGCACGTTATATAATAAATAATTTGCAATATTTCACCTAATAAATTAAATTTTTCGAAAGAATGACAATGATGGTCTTGAGAATGAAAAATAATTTAGATATTGTAAATAAAATTTTAAAAAAAATGAAGATAATTAAAAGATTAGTCGTCGACTTTATTCTCAAAAAGCCCAATACAAAACAACTCCGATAAAATTAGCTTATTCTATAAAAAGCTCTTATACATAATGGCCTGTTGATGGTATCACCTGAACTGTCTTCCCCTTCCCCAACTATTCACTGTATAAGGACTGGCTGAAAAGAGTGAAATAGTGAAACGTCATATTTTAGTTCTGGGTGTACAACTTGTTTTGGTTCGCGGGCCGCACAGTGGGAGCGGAGAACACGGAAGACCACATCATTTTAAAATGATTGCTTTTATTATTAAAAAATATAATAAATATAAATTAAATTAAGTAGAGGTAGTTTTATTCATTGTATTTATTATGCTAATTTCGTATAATCTATATCTACAAGCACATTTCATTTTAGAATCAGTTTAACGAGTCAAACGTATCCTATCATACTTTTCTACAGCTTCTTTTTAAAAATCAGGACTGAGGTTGTTTGTTGAGATTCTCGTTACAGCCTGCAAGTTTATGTCAGCCAACTTTCATCTATATTTACTCCTGATGGTCTCGATGCAAGAAAAACTTTGCTTGCACAAATTCAGGCCGACTAAAATATAAAGAACCAGCAAATTTCTTCCAACTTGGAATTTTTTTAGCTGACAAAGATTTGTAAAACTCATTTTCATAGCATAAAACGTTTTATTCAGATATGACTGCAAGTCAAAAATTTCAAGCTGTTTCTCTTTAAGTGCTGTATCAATATTAGCAGTAATGGGATAACACAACACAAATTAAATTCAGGCTCAATTTTTTTTTAAATTCAAGATCTTGTGACCTCGGCTTCCAAAATCTGCAGGTAATCTCTTTGTAGAAACAGTTTCGGGTTCTTTGTTTTTCTAATAAAGGAATAGAGGAATTATGTTTTCCTAAAAGTGAAAAAAAGATCAATACTTGATAGCGAAAGGGATAGAAATCTCGATTCAAAGTGGATTTTCTGTTTTCGCGGGACCGATATTTGGCCTCCCCTGTGTTAGTGTATTTTAAAAACTATTACCGTTGAAGATAGTATTTAAATCTAACGAGTGTGTTAAAGGATCACGAAAAAGTGATTTAAAGCACCATGCTATAAGTTTATAATAAAAAAAAGAAGTCGTTTGTTTAATTTAAAAAAAAAAAATGCAACTGAATTGGGCGAAACTTTATATTAATGCAAATGTACGTGTTTACATACAAATGTGTTACCGGCATTGAAGTTTGTACCATTACATAATGTGGTAGAAGTATTTTAAGAATTAATTCAAATATGTTATTTCTACAAAGAATTGGCAAGAAACACAAACTTTATAAACACTTGCAAAGAATTACCAAACCATATTTAGAATTTGTATTTATATCTCCGTACAATTTTTAAAACGTGTTTTTCAATATTTTCAGTTTTTAAAATGAGTTTTTTATAATTATTTAGAATTTAAATATACTATTTCTTTGGAACTATTTTGACGGAAAACCTTAAGTATAAATATTTTGAATTCAATTTTGCAGTATTACTTGCTAATGTCTTAACATAAGAGATATTCTAAATTTTTCGAATACATTAATAGTACGAAAATAAAGTATATCTCATCTTACACAATTGTATACGATAATTTTAAGTAAGTCTTTTTTATAATTAAAAATCTTATTAATGAAAATATTTCATTGTTTTTTATATTATTTCTTATTAGTTCAAATTGTAGCATTGATAGGAAATAAACAGACTTCTTGAATTTTTTAAATTCATGTTCTAAAAATATACATATTAAGGTCTATCTGTGTCTTAGAATTCGAAAAATTATATTACCTAGAATTCGAAAAATTATATTACCCCTCACATACATTTAGATATACATCTAGCTATATTTTTTTTTCGTGGTAAATATTTTCCACCAAAAACTGCATAAAAATGCACGATTTGTATAGCAAAAAGGGAATGCGCCACTCTTTATTCCCAAACTCTGTAAAATAAAATAAAGAACTTTATTTACTTCAAAAAGAAAAGTCTAAAAAATGCTAGATACATAGATTTGTAATTGTCTATTTGAATTTACATTTTTAACTTGAATATTACATTAAAACAAATTTCAATTAATAAGAAAATAAAATTAAGAACAAACATGCTGCATCAAGAAAGGATTAAAACATTAAATTTAAAGTATTAAAAACAACAGGTATTAATTTTTTGTCATTACTTATTAATAATAAGTGCATCTATATTTATGGTAAGAATAATCGAAATCGTTAACCTCACTAGAAAGGTCTTTCACATTTATTACGCTTGAATCCAACGAAGATTTTCTTCCAATAGTGACATTTTGAAATGAATTGCTTTTCGTTATAATTTTGTAACACTTTTTTTTCCTCAAAAAATCTGTTATTTATTTGTTTTCATCTTCTAAGGATTTAAAAGATTATATAATTCTCCTCTCCCATTCAAACAAATCTTCAGATCCTGTTGGATTTTTAGGGTGCATTCTACGCTATTTTAAAAAAGGATTCCTCAGAACTTTTTCCTCTACGTTTAAGGCTTTCGGAAATTAAACTAGCAATTAAAAGAGAAATTTGCTTTCATCCTTTCGAGTTTCAATCAAAAATTCTAAATCATGTCAGAGAAAATCAGTCATTTAAAAAAAAAAAAAGGCCGCTTTTTCTCTTCGACTAAAAAATTTTAAAATTGTACAACAAAATGATTGTCTTCCCAACTAAAGAATGGGAAATTGTATTGTGCTGCCATCTGAGATTACTTTTTGTAACTAAAATCAATTTTTGAGGTTATTCAAGTTTTCAATTACGTTCTCCTCAAAGGGCTAGTTAAAATTTACATAATCGCTTCTAACTTTTCTTCGGTCTTAATATTTTAATATGCGAATTTATAAATTGAATTTTTGTTATTTGATATCACAAAGTCTTATTTATACTATCTTTTTTTGAACTATATCAAATTCCATGCATGATTTAAAAAATTTTAATTTAAAATATAGTAAACAATTTGCAATTTTTTTTTTACTTTAGTAAATAAATATTTAAATTACCATTCCATAAAATAATGTGAAAAATTGAAAGAAAAAAAAACAGTTCCAATCATCATAAAGAAAGTAAAAATAAAAATATATTAAAATTGAGATCGAAATTTTAAAATAATAAAAGTGAAATCATATCACAGTTGAGAAAATCTGAACCCATGTAATATATACTGTTTAATCAAGTGAACATTTTTGCGTTTATTGAAATCACTATATTTAATTTCATTATTTCTCTGTATAAACTGGAAAGTAAAAATACATCTGAATTTGTTCTTATGCACTTGTTTTGTTGTAAATACTTAAAAATGCATGTAGATCATTTTTTCAACTTACTATATCTCATTTTTTTCTATCAGTTTTATATTATACCCTTCATAAAGTTACACAAAACAATTTATAGTAACCTAAAAAAAATTATATCTCCTTTGGAAAAAAATATAATTTACATGAATGGTATGCATGGGCAGGTTTAAGAATCTATCCAGAACAAATAATTATTTTTCCACATCTGCATTCATTGGATTTAAAGATTTCTTAAATTCTTTAACTGATGGCTTGAACACACTAATTAGTTTTTAATACTTATTAGGGAAGAAAAGGGGATGGACTAAACGAATAAATATATAAAACTATTTTGAAAATTGTTGGTTTTAAGCAAAGTATGTGTGTGTGTGTGGTAACAAATGAATAATTAGAATACTTATTGGACAAATAGAATCTATTTGGCAAAGTTTTCCTTCAATTTATACACAAAAGTTTTAAAATGAAAGTAATTTCCTTAAGTTTTTTCAATAATTGAGGTAAAAGTATTAAAAAAAATTTATATAAAAAGGTTTAACCTCACTCAAAAATAAAAGGGTATGAGAGAGATTTATAATCTAAACTATTTCTGGGTTTTTCTATATATATTCTTTGAATCCTTATTCTCCGAGTATCCTTTAAAACATGGTTTGCCTTTAGAAGATAAATACATTAAATTACATATTGTGACGGCTCACGCGTCCTTTCTCTAACATAACCTCTGTGTTTTTTGACGGCCAAGATTAATGGCAAATCTTTTCCAACCCAAATCCAAGAAGTGAAACGAAGGATAGATGCAAATAAGATAACCTTTAAAAGGACAGAAGTTTTAGTAAGCTTGATGGCAATTTAGAGAAAGCTCTGTTTGTAAAAGGTAGAAGTGTAATTTGACGGCCTACCCAAGAATCACGGAAATCTCACCATTACTACAAGGTGCATACTATTGCCCTCGAGCATAACTGAATATCTGAAGTTGATTGGACCGTTGCTTGGAATTCAAGGTAGGAAGATTATTTTCCGAATTCGAAATATTATTAGGATTGAGAGTAGGCGGATAATATAATTATTTAGGTAAGTGATCCAATTGCGCGATCTGTGTTAACTACGGCTACGTGTTTTGGTTTATTCTCACTTAATATAAGTTTGTTCAATATATAAGTAATTTAAGTTCAACTCTTAATAAAAGTCATATTAAGAATTCTAAAATGTCTCTTCATTTCGAGAATCCCACACCTCTAACTTACACTGAAACCCCACGATATGGTCGACAAAGAACGACCATATCACAATATAAATATGAGATTACTTATATAAGCTATTTATCTTAGCACGTAAATGTTTTGTACTGTTAATTATTAACTTATAAAATATCATTTATTAATTTAAAATTCTACATCAATATAAATAACTTAATAAATTTTAGTTTCACTTAAAGATAGAAATTCCTGGAAAATCAAATTGCATTGGTATTCTATTTTCTTTGAATAGATAGGTTCGTCAAATAGAATTTATTCTGATTATACTTAAATAATTATACTTAAATAGCATTAAGCAATTGCTTGGATATCATATATTTTATCAAAATATAAAGGAAAATCGATATCCTTCTTTTATGTAATATCATGATTTCTTTAAAAAAAGTAATCAAAGTAAATAATAGGAAATCAAAATTCTTATTGTTTCATGTATGCAGATGCAATAAGTATTACAAAAAAATGAGTAAACACTTGGTTGCTTAAACTTATTGAGCTAATCACATGCATCAGTTTCTAAATATTTGAAACTTCAAATAATCCGCTGGGAAGCGTTTGAGCCTTCCCACTCCTACCTACAATGAATTGTTTCATATTCTTATCTATATTTTGAAATTAATTCTGATTCAACACCCTCTTTTATGATTATTGAATAAACACGAGATGGATAAAAATGGAGATAACTCTATCGAAAAATTCATATCGTACAAAAAGTAACAAGGCATTACGAGCGAAAATTTAACAATGCCTTTTTTTCTGAAAAATGAAAACAATCATATCGAGGAATTTGATTATTTGTAAAAGGAGGAGGGAAAGAGATCTAAAAACAACTCGTAAAATGTGTAATAAACTCCCAGAACTGTTTCTCTTCTTTCTCATTTATTTCGCTTTCAGGAAAATGCTTTGATAAACATTTTCACTATTTGCCCTTCAAACGATGACGCAGCAAGAAAAAAAATACTTTTTTCCCCCCTTCCAGATTTTTTTAAAATAATGTCCTCTGACTCTTTGTGGAGACAAAAATTATTATTATTATAGTATTTTGTTATTATCATATTATGATTATATTATTTTCACATTAATTTGACAAATTTTCTGTTGTACACAATAAAATTGTTGCAACGATCTTAAAAGAGAAAGGCTAACAAGTGAGTGAATTATTGTTTATTAACATCTCTCTATGAAGCAGGGGTAATCAACCTTTTTTTTTTCTGCTGGGCCGCATACATATATTAGCTATTTCACGCGCGGGCCGCATTAGAAATTAAAAATATTAAAAATAGATCAAAATATTATTACTCCTGTTTTGCCTTTTTTTAATTATAATTTTTTTTGTCACTAACACGAAGCATTTAAGAAACACTCCTTCACAACTTCTGTATCAGTAAACGGTTTCATATGATTACCAATAATATAACAAACTTCATAGGATGTCTTTGTTACCGCTGTGATATTACCACTGACAAAACACTTTGTTGCTGTTGCAAAGATTATTCAAGAAAGCCAATTACTGATCCATGTATGTTTTTACTACAAAATAGTCAACCTCCCAATCGTCTGGAAACGATATATTTTCTTCGAAAATTTTTCACTTGCAAGATTTGAAAGATAGTTAAAAATTAGTTCCATCCATATAATTGTAGCTACTCCACTGTTGTCTGTTATCACTAACCGTAACGGTTCCAAATAGAAAAAGAATATCAATTCGTACCCGTACGACACCGACAGTAAAAAACAAAATTGATATATTGGATTTCTCGACAAAAAATTTTCCACCAAATATTTAATACAATGTTCTTAAATAAGTAAATTTCTCAGAGCAACGGGTCATGGACGGGCCACTTAAAAAGGCTCGGTGGGCCACATGCGGCCCGCGGGCCGCAGGTTGAGTATTGCTGCTATAAAGCAATACGAGGGTTTTTGGCGATGTATCTCGTAATTTTGAACCACAGTCAAGTGACGAGGACAATACTTGAGCTGACATCCTCTCTCCAAACGACCACGCAATTCCAACTGGAGGACTTCGTGCCACGACAGATTTAACGCGCATCAATCTTTCTACATGGCAGGTCGACAGTGGTACTAGGGCTCGAACTCATGAACCCCGGTCATGAGCTCGTACCCATGACCTCTTGGATACCTCGGTAAGACCCAAATGTATCAAAAAGTTACATGGAGTAATTTTAAGTTACGAATAAGCATTTAATACTTTTGTACAAATCAGTGAATAGTAATGCTCAAATGATCAAAATGCTGAATTACGTATAAAATTATTGTAGAATAATAATTACAATATCCCAAGATCTTTAAAATAATTGTTCTAACTGAATATATATTCCTGATGGTTAGTATAATAGGAAATAAAAAATTCATCATTTTAGATGACAAGATAGCAAAACATACAACGTGTCCTTAAATTCAGCAATTTCGTTATATTGATCCAATTTTTATAGCTACATTTATGTATCAAAAATTAATCATTTATATTGACTATGGTGACTTAAATCGTTTTTTTTTTATTGTTTTTATTAGAAACTCTAAGTTTTATTTTGTTCGCAGGTATTAGATCATGTCTAATACCTTAAGATATCCGACTACGTTCGGAACCGTGATTTTAAAAAAGCACATAAATGAATAATTTTCATATTTTGTGTCAATTAGATTAAACTACATGTATAAAATTGATTTAAGGACATTTTGATAAAAAAAATGTTTAAATACAATATTTTGGCTAAAAATTAATTTAGAATAATCTTTTTTCCACACACACAAATGTTCTTCTTTTATGAAAAATGCTTCTATTATAATAATATTTTGCCTGTATATAACTCAGACCTCTTTAAAGAGGCTCAACTATCGGCGTTTTTTTCTTAAAATAGCTCCCCTCTGCTGTCGTAAAATATGGATAAACCCACTTCTAAGCTATATATTTCAAAAATTCTAGTTGAGCCTCTGTAGAGAGGTCTGAGCTATATACAGGCAAAATACTATTATAATAGAAGCATTTTTCACAAAAGGAGAACATTTTGAAAAAAAATTATTCTAAGTTAATTTTTTGCCAAAACATTGTATTTAAATAATTTTTTTTGTCAAAATGTCCTTAAAACAATTGTATACATGCATTTCAATCTAAGTGACACTAAATATCATGAAAATTAATCATTTATGCGCTTTTGCAAAATCATGGTTCCGAACGTCGTCGGATACCTTAATATGTACTACGAGTTGAAGATTATTTCATCATATGCTTGTTTGGAGTGTAGATAAGTCGAAACGCTACTGAAACTATTTATAATTAAAAAGAGAGAGAAATAACTATATACCTAAAAATAATGTGTTACTTAATTTATAATGTTTTGATCTGGTGTATATTTTTAGAATTATACAGAAAAGTAAAATTTTCATAAGAATAATTATGTCTATTTTTATACATTTATCAGTTTGTTCCAGGTCCTTGCAAAACTACAGTATCATCTACTTTTACAATTTACCTTCTCCCAGTGGCGTAACGTACACCCCCGTAACCCCCACATCGAGGGATGGGGCATGACTTTAGTGGGTCCAAAGCCTGACTGACGCCAAGTGCGTGTTTATAAAATATTAAAAGCAAAACCTGACTTTGCAAGTGGGCGGGATGGAGGGGGGCTTAGTATTCTCCGTTACGCCACTACCCACACTTCTTTTATTATTTATAGTGTTTCTAGAGTATTTACTTTTTTCTCCTAAGGGCAGGACTTAGTGTCTTCTTCGGTTAGAGTTTTTATGTGTACAAAACAAATAACCAGAAACGTTGGATTCTTCATTTCCTACTTAGGTGGGTTTTCTTTTAGACATTGTTTATCGAACTTTTTTATACACTCATACTAGCTTATAAACCACTATACTAAGCACTTAAATACTAAAAAAAAGTTTCCTATTTTCCAAACGTAACTGGAAACAAAATAAATGAAAGTATTTTTAAAAAATTCTAGAAAAACAAGAGAGATAATCGTTTCAAAAAATTTATTTCGCTACTCGTCATTTTTTTGAATATAACTTATCAGGAATATTATCCCATGCAAATAACCTACCAGAAAGTTTTTCAGCATCAAATTGAGACAGTATTAATGAAAAATCTATAATAATCGACATAATTTATATAAAATCTGAAAATACTAAAACATTCAATCAATTGTTAATCGATGAAAATAGCAGATAAAAAGGATAAAAAAATCGAGAAAAATTACAAATACTATAAAAAGCAACTGAAGAGAAAGGTAAGGACAAACTCAGAATTCAGTGTAAAAAATTGCTCTAAAAAGAAATGAAAATCGAAAAGGCAAAACTTCAAATTTCAATATTTAGAAATGATATATACAAAAAAGTTCTTGCATGAGGATTTATTAAGAATAACTTCAAGATCGGGTGAGGAACTAGTTAAGAACTGTAACCATATACAATTGTGTTCTACATATATATAATGGTAAAACGCTTAACATATTTTCAATATCATTTTTAATGACGTTATAAGTTCATTGACGCCACAATCTTTGTTTATAAAAAAAATGAATACCATTTGAGAGATATAGCATTCATAACTTTTGTTCTCTAAAGTATTTTTAAAGATATGTAAGAAAAAACGTTATAAACTCGTCATAAAAAAAAGGGCTTCTCCGTAGAGATTGCAATTATTACTTCACTGGGGAGCAATGATAAGAACAAAACATTAAGATAAGTAATCGCCTTAGTAAATAAATTATTTAATTTTTTTCTACTTAAAATTAATTAAATATTGAACGTAATTATGAAAATACATTGAAATTATGTTTGGAAATTGAAAATTGGCTTGATTTTCAATCTGATCAGTAACCTATTTTTTTTATATCTTTTATAAAAAAAATAATGAACCTAGTTGTTGTGAAACTGTTTTAAGGTTTCGTCTTCGAAATTAATTGAAAGAAAATAACACAAATTTTGAAATATTGCCAATGAATTCTTCTCTCTTATAAATAATTTGGGTCAAATCTAACGGAATTAGAAATATTTCACTAATCTCGTGTGTAAAAATATTATTGAGCAGTTGGCAAATGTGTGTGTCGTATCCCACATTACAATACACATTCCATATGTACTCCTTTTAGAAAAACAATTTAAAGTGAAAAATAATTTATTATTAATATGTGATTTTTCTAACTGTTCTTATTTAACAAGTCAAGTTGTGGCTTATATTTGTATATATCTACAAATAAAACCAAGTGTAAAATCAAAACCAAGATGCCTTATTCCCTACTCATTCACTTAGCAATCGATTTAAAATTTAAATTATTTTAATCCTTCTTTACTTGACTTATTACTTGTTATAATTTTGGTTATCAATACTTCGCTCTGTATTTTTTTTTAGTTCCGATTTTGTAGATTTCTACTCTTTTTTTCTAAATTTAGTTATTTTTATATCTTCAATCCCTTATTTTATCAGTGTACACAAGGGTGGAATTTGTGGATTCCACTCTCCCCCCCCCTCTCCCCCGCCACTTCACAGACCAGAAGATTTTTAATTTTTAGCATATAGGTTACGTCTCTCTCTCACACACTTTTTTTTAAAAAAATATCACCCCTTTCAAAAAAGTAATCTGTGTGCACCACTCTGTTTTATAAATATTCTTCTCTTTTATCTAAATTATTTTTGCCTATTTTCCTTATTGTAAAGCTAGTGATGCATTTTTTATTGCTCCTATTTTATTGAAATGTTTTCTTCAGTTTCAAAAATTTTATATTATTCTTTTTAAATACTTAGTCTGAAACTATTTGCCACGCGTTATATATATATATATATAATGATTCGCCCTATATGGGATACTTTAATTAGTAGGATAGAAGTTAACTTTTTTTTTAAAAAAAAAATTTAGTTAACATGATAACATACGAATAATTCAAAAAAAAAAATTTTAATTAATTCATTTATTTGAAAAAATGAAGGAAGTTTGAATTAGTATTACTGTAAAAAATTATTTTCGTTCTATTTATGATTTCATTTAATATTAATAGAAAGATCAATTAAAATAAGTCAACGTTTTATTTTATTTACAAAACGTGGTTAAAAGTACATATATGAATAAAAATTTACTTTTAAAATAATAGAAGCTTTCATTTCCATTTTATTTTATGCTACACATTTTAAAAACAGTTTTAAAGGTAATGAATTAATTTTATTTTTCTTAGGTAACTGAAAAAATGTGGGTACATTTTATTACTTTTCCTCTTTTGATTTTATAACTTACTTTTTTGATCAAAATTAAATCAATGCAGCTTCAAGAATAACACTTATTAGCATTTGTTTTTAATTTTTTTTAACATAAAGTTTAAATTTAAGAGAGAACAGACAAAAAAGTGGTGCATCTTCAAATACGTTTGAACGTCATTTTAAAGAATATCGACATTAAATTAAATCTAATAAATCAATACATTTTGAAAATCATGGACTCATATAACAATAAATATCATTAACATAGAATGACTAAGAATATTTCTGGAGACAGACATCTTTTATTTTTATTTACCTAAAGGAATTCAAAGTCCTTCTGTACTAACTCTGTCGCTAAACTTAGGGAAAAGTTGTTTTTTATTTTTCTTATCGCGAAAACTAAGTTTAAGGCAATGGGAAGAAATATTTTCACAGAAATATCATAAATTATCTTTACGACTTCTTTTTAAACACGGATGCATATAAACCTACATAAATAATGGACAGTCAGTTAGTTTAACGTTTTGCCTTAATTCAAACATTCATCTAAAAGTGGAGAAGCATTTTAAAAGTAACAAAAAATTCTCCCAATCTATTGATTGCCCCCCCCCCACCTAGGTTCAATAAGAATTTCATTGGTGACATCAGTGCTAAAGAACAATCGCGTTAGCATCAGATACGAAAGAGAGAGAACAGCTTAAATCTTTATCCTGCGGAATACAATGCACGCTGATAGTTTGCATCCAATTGAGGAAGTTAAGCAAAGTTGATATCAGACTTGTTTCCTAACTGTGGCACGTAAGTTTCTCTATATTTTCTCAATTTCTGACGTGTTAAAGATGTCTGTATATTTTATTATTTCTGTGTTCAGAAAATGTAAATTAATATCATATGTTTTATTTAGAAAATATAAAATATAATAACTATATAGATTATATATATACATAAATGTAGTGAAAAACGAACATGATATTTTTTTTTTATTTATTTAGCAAATATATCAGTGCTACAGTCATAACATATTTATTTTTGATCCAAAGCTATAAAAACAACTTTTATCACTACCATGAAGCATTTGAAAATTTAATATGCATTTGGTAATTTATTCGAAGTGTTCATGGAATCAATTTTATACATAAATAGTCATTTCATTGGTCGATTTTTATAACATTTCAGTATCTATCTATCAGTATCTATTTGTAAGATATTTCTTAGTCCTTCAAAAAATTTCATCAACTATGCTATTTATTTAGAGTATTATATGTGCTTATTTATCAAAAGACAATCAAATACTGTTTTTGACCCTTGCTTGACAAAATATTAAAAAAAAAACTCTCTGAAGAATTCTTAGAAAACAGTTTTTTTATTGTACTGCTAGTCTTAAGTATGTGTTAACTAAAATAAGAATTATAAATTCAAAAAAGTGTATGCCTGCAAAATACATAGATATTTTTGGAGAATTTATTACGATATCAATGAATTATCATACTCTTAACTAGGAAATATGGTCAAGATTCTAAGCAATTTGTCCCCGTATAGAATATAAGTTTATTAGATTTATATCATTAATTGTACTTTGAATAAATTTGAATCAGAAATAAAAAGAAAAAAATGTAGATTCTGTAATTTCTTTTTGACAGAATTATTGATTAAACAATAATCTTTCCTTAAGGAAATGACATTTTCCCAAATTTTTCTGTTCAGATTCTTTGAAAAAATTTCAATTTGCAACACTAAAAAAAATTTATTGACATGCTTCAATAATTAAAAAAAAATTAAAACCTTTTTTTAAAAAAAATTTATTTTTATAAATGAACTTTTTTTTTAGTTACTTTATTTCAGTAATCAGTTTTTCAAAACATCCATTTTAATTTTTGCTGTTTTCTTCTCTATCTCCAAAATCTGCAGCAAAAAAAATAAGAACTTCAAAAATTAAAATGCAAAATTTCATCAGGTATTTATAGATATATCACACGTTTAAGGATACTATTTTTATTATTAACAATTATTTGTTATGAAACAGCAATTATTTTTTTAAAAAATTAAATTAGTTGGAAAAAATTAGTTTTCAAAGAATTTTTTTAAACATGCGAATATGATATAGTTTTTAGATATCCTATCCTAATAAATAACTCGAGCATCATAATAACTAATAAGTAATTAAACTATCAATAGTAAAATAACCCTCTGAGTTTAAATAAAATTTTAAAAACTAAACTTAAGTGAAAAGGTTTAAATTTGACTGAATTCGACGGAATTAGCTCATTAATTCTATTTGTATTGAAGAATTAATTGAATATAATTTACTCACAGGTTGTAA
>BMAV01012245.1:435501-449300 GCA_019973955.1 Trichonephila inaurata madagascariensis | reverse complement strand
TAGAATATTTTTCTTTGCTTAAATGTTAACTTTACTATAATACTTAAGAGATATTTTTAAAAATTAAGATTTTTTAAAACATTTGCAGTTTATCACAAATTCTATATATATATATATATATACTGGATTTTTTACTTTTATAAATAATGCTCTAATGGTTCCAAAGTTACAAGTTTACGTAGAGTATATTTTTCGTTTCTTTTTAGGAAATTTTCTCGGACTTTTGGCAGGACTTTCAACATTGGCATCAAGATCCAGAATATCTAAAGTGTCATCGAAGAATGATATTGGTACTATATAATAAAATTTATAATTTATTTCTAACTTTTTTATTATTTCAATTCAATGAATATTTATAAAAAAGAATTTCACTAGTAAATAATTTTTGAGAAAACTTTTGATAAATGCAATTAAAACAAGCCCTCTGAATACTACTTAATATATTTATATCAATTAAAAAATTATGCTTTTATATGATTCTAAGGAAAAGTAAAGCTATATTTATTATGAAATGTAACTGAAAATATATTGAAGATGCATAATTTAGTTTGATAACAATAAAAGTAATTAAAAAGATATTTTTAAGAAACATTACTATTATAAAAAATATGATACTTTTAATCATTTGAAAAATTTTTTAGTAAAACAAAAATTTAAAAATAGTAGAAAGAAATTTTTGATTATAAAAACAAATTTTTTTTTTATATTCGTATTATGTTTTCAAGATAAAGTCCATTAAAAGTCAAGTCTTTTGTTATTATTAATTATTAATTTTGAAATATAAATTTTTATGTTTTGAAATAAAAATGAAGTACCTTAAAGTATATTTATTGATTGTATATGTAATGAAAATTCAAATATAAAACATTTTGAATCTCAAATCAAACTTATATAGAGTTGGACAAAAAACTGAAATACACCCAAGGTTTGATTGATTTAATATTAACGTCGCACTGGTCAGCTACACGAGGGCTTTTGGCGACGGACCACGTAATTTTGAACCATGGTCAAGTGACGTGGACGACACCTGAGCTGGCACCCCCCTCTCCTAACTAACACAACACACCAACGGGAGGATGTTTCAGCTCTCGACAGATTTAACGTGCATCGCTGCCCTACAAGGCGGGTCTTTAGTGGTACTGGGCTCGAACTCGTGACAAGGCAAGCCACAGTCCGATACCTATACCACTCGGCTACCGCGGCCAAAATACACCCAACCCTTTTTTTACGTGGTATATACGTTCCTTTGAAAACCGTACAAAAAATAAATGCGACATATGGTAAATTCGAGGATATGTTCCACAAATTTAAAAAATCGTGTAAAATGAAAAAACTCTAAATATTTTTCAAAAAAATCGTGCAAGAAAAGTAATAATAAAATTCATCTTACTTATTTATAAAACAAAAGCATTTCATTTTTATTACAAAAAGAAAAAGAAATTAGTGTACAGTGAAAATTTAGTCTATAAGTTGCTGTTGTTTCTAACACCACCTATCGGACAATGTCATATCGAGGTCCACGAATTTCATCGTGATAACGGGCCAGTAGTTTACGTCTGCCGTTAGCCATAGCTTTGAGCACCATGTAGGTGACAGTACGATCTAGCTCGAAGCTTGAATGTAAGCAAAATCGATGGTTAGCACACAACTACAAGTGTAATATGATTATCTGTTATTGTTTACTTGATAATCACGTGATGATCGGCAAATGATAGCAGTGCCCTCTGGTGATGAATCAACCCAATTCCGAAAAAAAAATAAACAATGTACATTTTTTTACTAAATGTGTTATTTAATTTATTACAAAATTTAATTATTTGTAAAACTGTGAAGTATCTAACAATCATATGAATTTTTGCAGGTAAGGTTTTTGCCTTTCTTACTACAGCGGAATCCTTTCTTCCCATCATTGCCACAGCTATTGTATCTCAGGTGTTTAACGCATCGTTAGACATTTATCCGGGGCTCATTTTCTTAATAATAGGCATCTTAAGCACCGTATCGTTGGGAGTTTTCATGTAAGAAAATTTTTTTTTTTTAATATTTATTTTAATCAATGAATGCGCAGCTTTGGAGTTTTTCTAAAATTTATAGTCATCATATTTTTGCCAAACCAAAGTATCAATTCTATTTCCTGTTCTAACAAGTCTTCCTCTAGAAATTTTATCAGTTAATGATAAGTATATAAGGTATTAAAATGTTAACAAACTTGACACAAAAGCTATTTTTTTGTTTTAAAATGATTTTCATATAAAATACCGTTTTAGGAGAGTGATTCGACAGAAACCTTTTCATCATAATTACTTTTATAGATTCTCATTCCTGAAAAATAGGAACTGGCTATTAACAGACCAAAAAAAAAAAGGCATCAATAATTTTGGTCCCTATTTTAACTTAATTATTTAATTTTTTTTATTAAGAGAAATGTTTGAATTTCAAAATTCAGAACTATAAAATGAAGTAAAAACAACATGACACACAAAAAATTTGAATCAAACAATGACATCAGAAATAAAAGAAGAAATCTTACATTGAGTATTAAATCTTTAAAATATCTAAGGAATCTGTGTGTGACCATAAAAAAATGTTTAAACGAGTAGAGAAAGGGGTTTAGAAAGAATTTTTTTTTCTTTATAAGAGTACGATTGATCTTGAGAATCTTTACTCTGAATAGGCTGTTTCAAATAATAAATGAAAAAACATATGTTATGAAAGTGAAGTATTTTCTTATTGAAGTTGAAGTATTTTTTGCGTTAGCTATTTACCTATGCCTCATGGAAGACATAGAACGTCTTTTGACCAAGTTTCTTAATTCGACCGAGGAAGAACAGTAGTCTATAGGGATTGCAGATTATCTTTCAGAGAAATCGGCCAACGTGTTTGACGAAACCAAGCAACTGTGATGCGGATCTGTCATCGGGGGATGCAGAAGGAAATGACAGACCAACGGGGAAGATTGCACTCACCTCGATGCACCACTGCCCATAATGACAGTGATGGATCACGCAGCCACATCACGAACCATAGCACAACAGATTCAGTCTGTGACGCATCATTCGGTGTCCACTCGTACCATTCAACCACTATGTCCACAAGGCTTCCATTGCTTCGTTTACCCTTGACTGGAAACACAAGCGTTTGTGCCTCCAATGATTTGATGAACGGTGGACATGGATAACGGAATGGAACGACATTGTGTTTACCGATGAATCCCGCTTCTAACTGCAACATCACGATGGTCGGATTCGAGTTTAGAGACATCTTGATGAGAGACTGCTGAACTGTTACGTTATGCATCTCTACAATGTTTCTGCACCCGGTATCATGGTTTGGGGTGGTATTGGATTTCACTGCCCCCCCACCTCCTCTAGTACTCATTATCAGTACATTGAACAGCCAGATGTTGGAGCCCGTGGTCTTCCATACATTAAGCGCTTGCCATCATCCATATTCCAACCAGATAACGTGCGACCACACATGTCATGCAATGTTCAAGAGTTCTTTACCCATCAGATTGAATTGCTTCCGTGGCCTACTTGTTCCCCCTATCTATTACCAATCGAAAACGTGTGGTCCATGCTTTCCCAACGATGTACCCGGGATACACCACCCGCTGCAACACCAAATTAACTTTGGCAATATGTGGAAGCCACATGGAGACTGCTGTATCCCAATAATACATCTAAAGCTTCTTTGATTCTATGCCGATGCGTGTGGCAGCGGTTATAGCCAACAATGGTGGCTACACTAACAACTAATTTTGCCGTCATTCACGCATCACAAGAGGCTGTAATTTTAACCGTTTGATCTTTGTACAACATGTTATCTTCCAAATAAATTTCTCTGATATCTCTGGTCCTTCTTGGGGTTGCATTTTGTGTGGCCAGCAGTGTATTTAAAGTAATTTTGTTATATTTCTTTTCATTCTGTTACAATGATCAAAAGCAAAAACTGCGAGTCTAAGAAATATTACCAATATTGTCGAAAACAAATGAATCATAATACTGATATACTTCGGAAGCATTCGAATCTGTTGAAATTGCATGCGATAGAGTAAACTTTTTTGGCTTAACATCAGAAATTTGGTCTTTTTCTCTCTCTCCGTTGATATAAAAGTAAATAAATACATCATTATTATTATATTTTGCTTTTTATTTTCATTTACGGCATCAGTTATCTGACCAAAGCCCTTAAAAATAATAGTAACAGACAAATTATTATTATTATTATATTTTTATTTTCTTCTAGTCGTTAGAACAAATCACACTTTTCTCACCGAAGGATTCCTTTTTGTTTCTCTCTGATACTATAATAAAAAGGAAAATATTTAACTTCATTTAAATGTGAGGAAAATATATCTGTATTTTTTCTATTTCTTTATTTTTAGGGCTTATTCTTTTTTCATTCAAGTAAAGTTTGAATTAGTAACCCCTTATGTTAATATTATAAGTAATTATGAAGCAGTCAAAGTTTTTCCATTTAAGAACAAGCATAAGTAATACGGTTTGTTCTTGAGAGTAGAATTTACAACTATGAACACTCACATGATTTATGTTTTTCATCTATCTGGCAATTATTTCCTTTTATTTTGATAAAGAAAACTTTATCTCTTGTATTATGCTACTCAGTAAAAGATATTTTCAACCGAATGCCCTTTGCTCGTCCCGAAATAATTGTCTTATCTGGAAAGGGCAGTAAATTTTCATCCAAAAATGTGTATTCTTTCCCTTTATTTGTTGCTTTATTAGGATCTCTCTCTACAGTTGTCTTTCGGAAATTAGAAGACAAATATCAATCTACAAAATACGTTATTTATATTTTTAAAAAGCCTTAAAGAATACCTAAGGCTCATGTTTACCTGAACGTACGAAATGTTTATATGGTTTATAGTATTTATACTTTATTTCTCACAAATAAATTATTATATTTATTCGAGTAAAATAAAATGCCACCAATAGAATAAAAAAATAGGTTTCTGTATGATAAAAAATATTTTTTTTTAATTTTCGAAAGTAGGTTTGTGTTTATTTTTATGGTTCGTCTATAAAGGGGGTTCTATCTTTAAGGAATATTTATAAATACTTGTTCAAACTGAAGGAAAAAATGCAATAAAATTTTAAAATTTGCTTCATCAAACTTTACTTAATATTTTTTTTATAAACTTAACTAAGCTTTGAAATTTTCATAATGTTAATAAACTGTTAACAAATTCAAAATGTTTGGTTCAATTGGAGCTTTGGGAGATTGCAGTTTTGTTATATTTTCATTTGAATAAATAATAATGATGAAAAAAACAAAGATTTACATTCAATATAAGTGCTAAACAATACTTTTAATGCTTTTTTATTACAAGGGAAACTTTACTTACTGAAAATGTGTAGCTTCTATCCAATTTACTTCAAGTAGTTTATGTGAGAATTATTTATATAAATTAAAACACAAGCATCGGAATTACAGTTTTCTCGCATTAAACAATAAAAAAAACTAGTTTCATTCATAAAGTCGTTCTACGTTGCCATAGCAACACAATCAACACATCTCAAATCAATTCACTGACTGAAATATTCACTAGCTCGTTGGTGTTTTAGATGCGACTTTTGAACTGGTTCATTGATCAATAAAATTTGTTCTCTATTAAAAAATATTTATTTAATCACAGCGCTAGTTATGTCTCTCAACTCTTATATTTACAGAAAGAATACTTCTTTCTTTAACCTCTAAATAAACGTTAAAGTTTTTCTGTTATTTTTTTTCTTTCCCCAGATGGCTTGCACGACTCCCTGATGCGGATTATGAAGAAATGCATAACAATTCCCAAGCAAATGAGGATATAGAACAGCCTGTTGGCAACATTCAAGAAAAGGCTTAGTATGAACAGAAAAAATAAGCATGAGGAATTATAACACTGGATTATTTTAGCATTCCAAAACCTAGCAAAGACTCTAATAAGTAAAAAGAAGTATTATAAAAATAAAGAGAGAGTTTAAAGGGGTCTCGAGGGGTGTTAATTTTGTCTCGAGAGCTGATAGTATAAACAATTTTCGATTAGATATAATTCTTTGAGATTAAAATTAAATAATTCGAATCTTTTATGCATTATTTAAAAAGAAGTAATGTTTCAAAAAAATGTAAAATGTTTTAAATATATTCATAATTTTAAAAATTATAAATATCTGAAAAAAAGAGAAATATTTTTATAAGAAATATTAATAAAGTTTTACGTTGTGCATGATACTTAATAAAGTAGTAGCTCTGATTGATAGCTATAAAGGGATTTATAGAATCAAATACATGTATATTACACTGTAGTATTCTTATATAAACAGAATAATAAATAATACTTTTTTTAAAAATTAAAAAAGTGCATTTCTTAAACTTTTTTCTTAAAATCTCAATATTTTTCAAATTTTGTGAAATAAAAAAGGTGTATAGTACTAATATTAGGTAGGATTTAAAGAGTATAATACATTTTATAATTTTATAAAATTTTATTCATCAAAGGTTACTGTTTTTGAAAATATCATGCGCAACATAAAATTTACTTAGTGTTTTTTATTTTCATATACTTATATTTTTTTTTCAAATTATGATTACATTGTAAACATTTGACACTTTTTTGAAACATTATTTCTTTATTAATAATCTGTAAGAGAATCGAATTATTTAATTTCAACTTCAAGGAATATCTAGCTGAAAATTATTTATATTTTCTGCAATCGAGACAAAATTAACCCACCTAAGATCCCAAATTGAAAATACGAGTTATCTTCTTACGTAAAAACTACACTTAATACACATGTAATATATGGACAAAAAACGCTTATTGATATGAAGGACATTATTTTAATATATAGTATGTAATAATTTATAGGAAATATTAAGAAGAGAAAGAAGTTTAGAAAAAAAAAAAACCTACTGTCTTTAAATCTTAATTCAAGAATATTGTTTTAAAAAATATTACCTTGCGCCAAGAAATCGTTTCTCATAAATTATTCTATTTAGTCACCATTTTCATCCTATCATGACGAATAGGGAAGAAATTGCACATGTAAATATATTTCGACTGCTGCATGTGCTACATTATACAGATGTGTCAAGACGTCAAGATTCGTTTAGATTCACCATAAAAGTATGTACAAAGTATGAAAAGTATTTTTCATTTGTATTGTTTATTTTTATTTGTTCTGTATATCTTTGTGAATATTTATTTTATTACAAATAAATTATTATGTTTTATGCTTTGTGAATATTTAATTTGCATACTTTTATAGGAAAACAAAAATTATTCTAGCTGTATTACAAAATATAAGCTGCAATGTGCGCAAATGTAAATTTTATTGTACTAGGAATACTACTAGTTAGCAAGTAATATAAAAAATATATATATAAATTTTAAGTCAATTCCTACTTCGATCAACAAAGAAAAATTTTATTTTAGCTACTTTTTATTAAATAGTTACAATTAATATAAATATGTATATACATATGACAGAATCACAACATTAAGTGGTGATTAATTTTTATTAATTATCATTAAAGTATCGTATTGTCATCCAAAACAATCATGTATATAAAATTTCAGTTCAACTGGATGCACGTGAGAAAAAAAACCTTTTCAAGTTTTGATAGAAGTCGCCAAAAAGGGTCGCTAAGTCGCCAGCGTGGCTGTATTTGTAATTCCTTAAATAATTAGTTTTAATCAATTAAAATTTTTATTAATTATAATTAAATTATTGTAATGTCATCCAAAATAATCATGTATATAAAATTTCAACTCAATTGAGCGCTTTAAAATGTATTTTGTTAACGATTGGAAATTCCACCAAGATAAATAAATAAATAAACAAATAAATAAATATAGAGAGAGTGTGACCTAATAGTGTAGGAATTGAAAAATGAAAGGCGTAACAAATCCTTTGGAGAAATCCTACCATTAATTATCGGTTACCAAGCTACAGTTCAAAGTTCAATTATGTTTAAAGTTCAAGCTGAAAATTTCAATTTTCTTAAAAATCCAAATATGGCAAGGAATTACATTTTTAATGGGAATTTAAGTTACTAAACTGCAAATAATATTTAATATTCTTATGTGAATCAGCTAATAGTAATTCTCACATCATAAAAGTGGCAGTGGTTGCCTAGTGGTCATGGATATGAACTTGTGGCTGGCGTGTCATGAATTCGAGCTTAGCGCCTCTGACAGTGGCGTAACGTGCCCCCGCAGTGCACGGGAGGTGGATTCTAGGGGGGCCCAAAGCCTAACTCAAGCAAAGTACTTATTCTGTGTAAGATCTGGCTGAGGGTTCAAAACCTGACTTTGCAGAGAGAAGGGATCTAATATTCTCCGTTACGCCACTGGGTACTGAAGACCTGCTGAGTAGAGGAAGCCGATGCCAACAATTCCTAGATACAAGTTTTACTAGAGCAGGGATGGCAAATCATTCGCACGCGTGCCATTGAGGGTACGTGGCACAATATTTGGGCACGCCACCGATCAAAAAGATCAACCGCGATTGATTCTTCAATCAAGGACTTTTCAGTGAGATTTTCTCAGTTTAAAGAATTATCAGAACTGTTCAAATTTACTATGCACCCTGATGTAACATTATTTGATAAACTGAGCTTGTCCCAATCCGACTGGTTGGAAATTGAAGAATTTGAAATGCAAACTTATTGATTTCTTGTCTAGTTCAGTATGGATTCAAAAATTTATTGAAGCAAGGAAAAAGATAGAATTGATTGAAACAGAAGTATTATAACAAGCAATGTAAGTAAAAATGCCAATAACGAAATTTTGGAAACATTAAATTCGATTCCAGATACGTTTAACTGTTTGAAGACGCTGGTTCATGCTATTTTAACCATATTTTCATCAACCTGGCCATACGAGTCATTGTTTTTAGAGATTAATAAAATCAAAGACTCGCTTAGAAACCATTTAGCAGATGACACCAATTCAGCATGCATTTCGCTAAAGACAACGTCTTACCCAATCCTAATATAATTTATTTGTCATCTAAACTGCAACAGCAGAAATCCCACTAATGTCACATTACATAATATAAATTACATGTTTACCTAAATACACACATACACACATTTACTACTATAAAATACAAAATGTATTTTTCTGTAGTAAACAAGAGTTTTGTGTTGTAAGTATTTAGTTTTATTATTTTCCCCAATAACCACAAGTCAAAATTATTTGACGGCATGTCTATACCTCATTAAGCATTTCTTTAGAAAAAATAGCACGTTGATTCTCTCATAAAGGTTCTTCACCCCTGTACTAGAGTGTAGTATCTGGGAGATGTTGCCAATATGTACATTAAATCTGCCGAGACTCAAAGTCCTCTTGTTGGTGTGGTGTAAAAGTTCAAAGAGAGAGGTGTTAGCTAAAATGTCGTCACTTGACTAGGGTTCAGCATTACAAAATCCGTCATCAATAGCCCTTCGGTTGTTTTATACTACGAGGTTAACAAACACTCACTCGTCATCAAAACACTTTATTATGTATAAAAAGGTTATTTTAAAATAATAATTGTATGATCATAAAATCTTTAAAATCAATTTACAATTGCAGTGTATATTCCTGTGACTCCTAATATAATACAAAGTAGAAATCATTATTTTAGATGACTTTGATACAGAAAGTACAACGTGTCTTTAAATTGAGCAATGTCGTTATATTGATCTGCATCAATGTGTCAAAAATTAACCATTTTTGTTGACTATGATGTCTAATTCGGTCTTCAATTGTAATTTTTGATGTTTTTATTAGAAATTCTATATGCTTTATTGTTTTCAGTTATTATGTCACGTCTAATACCTTAATATGTACTACGAGTTTAAGATTTATTTCATCATATACTTATTAGGATTGCACATAAGTCGAAATGCTGCAGAAACTATTTACATTTAAAAAAAATAGAGAGATAACTATACACCTAAGTTACTAAATTTATAATGTTTTGATCCGTGTTATTTTTAAAATTATACTAAAAAGTAAAATTCTCATATGAATAATTATTTCTAATCTCGTATATTGACTACTCCAGCTCCTTGGATAACTACAGTGTCATCTACCTTTACAATTTACCCTAACTTCTTTTTCACAATTTATAGTGTTTCTAGAGTATTTCCTTTTTTCTCTTAAAGACGGGACTTAGTTTCTGCTTTCATCTGAGTTGTTATGTTTACAAAACGAAGAGACCGAAACATTGGGTTCTTCATTTCGTGCTTTTTTAAAAATATTGCTTTTCGAATTTTTTGATACATTCATTACAGTTTCTTTAATTACCCTAGAGCATTTCATTACTCTAGCTTAATACATTGAAGTTTTATTCTATCAAATTTGTTTAAAACAAAGCTGTAACCTTCAACATTCTATAAAATCGCCCTTAATTGTCAAAAATCAAAGTTTCCTAATTACATGGCAAACCAAACTTGCTGGGGGAAAAAATGAATACAAATATAGAATAAATTCTAAAAAAAAATAGGCAACCACTTTAATTTATTTCACTAATCATCATTTCTTTGAATACGTTTACAGGAATATCATCCTATGTAAATAACTTATCCGAATATTGTTCACCATCAAACAGAGAGAAAATGTTAATCCAAAATCGGCATTATTCGACATAAAATATATGAAAATTTATATAAATTTAATATGAGTAACATAATTTATATGAGTAATAAATTATTAAGTTCTGAATTGAATAATTTATATAAGACAGAAAAATTAAAACATATTAAATGCAAATGAAGAAAACGATACGGACACACTTAGATTTCAATGTAATAGATTGCTGTAAAAAAAATTGTAAATCGAAAAATATAAAAAAACAGAAACTTCAAATCTTAATTCATGAAAATGATACAGAGAGAAAGTTAAGTATAAATATTTATTAAAAATAGCTTCGTTGGATCATATTGAGGAATTAGCTAAGAACAATAAGCATATGCAATTGTGTTCTAATAAGAAAACGTTTAGCATCTCTTAACCCTTTAGCGGGCAATGGCTAATAGGTCTAGCCACATATTAAAAAATTTTTCTCCAAGCGGGTGATGGATATTTAGTCTATCCACATGCGTTAATTGAAGCTAAAACGCATAAAAAATCAATACAGATTGCAGGTCGATACCTTTTTTTGCTTTACATGTCCTCTGATGGGTAGTTAAAAACAGTTTTTCTCGGTGTATATCTACAAACTGTATTTTGATTACTATAAATAAAATTTCTGATCTTTGAAAAAAATTTCGACATGTCTTAAGTAAACTTTTCTCTCATTGAATGAATTAAGCAAATGTGCAATTAAAAAAAAGGTTTTATTTAGGTTTTTGGAAAGCTTTTATATGTGGATAGGGGCTCTATTCATTGTCCACATAGAACAGAAAAGTGACCTAGAAATTTTCGCTTTTCCTGTACCCGAGAGAGAGCACTTAGAATCATGCAAGAATCTTGGGGGTCGAAAATGTAAACAAACTTTGTTTACAATATGTGGTACAAGGTTATCTGGTTAGAAAATCTTTCATTGCAGCTTTTCTGCTCTGAGAAAACGTTTGCATGTTATAAAGTTCCACAGTAAACAGCTCATCAAATTTGTGAAATAACTAATTTAAATTCTCAAAAATATTACTTTATTTCTAACTTTTTATACTAAAATTAAATAAAATATATAAAATGTGGATATATACCAATTTCAATGTATATTCTAAGTAAATTCTATGTTGTATAATTATTCTATTATTATTTAAGTACACTTATACTTTGTATTTAATTGTTATTGAAATAGTTATTAAATAATGTTTATAGAGGATGAGACATCACATTTATCAAGTACTTTATCACAGAAAAGTGTATTTTAGCTTTGTGCCAGTTAAAGGGTTAAATATCAATTTTTAATGATGTAATTTCATTGACACTACAGCCTTTATGACAGGCAATGCATAAAGAAAATGAAGACCATTTGATAGATATAGCAATCATAACTTTTGCTTTCTAAAATATCTTTTAAGTTAAGTAAGAAAAAAAAGTTATAGACTCGTCATAAAAAAAGGCTCCGTAAAGATTACAACTATTACTTCATTGAGAAACAAAGATAAGACGAACAAAACAATAAGAATTATGTAATAGTTTTAGTAAATAAACGCTGTAGATTTTCCTGCTCTTAAAATTAATTTAATATTGAACATAATTATATGAAAATGCATGAAAATTATGTCTATAAGAGTAATAAAAATTGACTTAGTTTTTAATTTGATCAGTAACCTATTTGTATTGTATCTTTTCTATAAAAAAAATAATAAACTTTTTAGTTGTGATTGAAAGAAACTAATGCAAACTTTGCAATATTCCAAATTATTTTATCTTATGAGAATAAATTTGGTCAAATCAAACGGAATTAGAAATACTTCACTAAGACTTAAGTGAAAAAAACCTCTTGTGTTTGTTAAGGAATCGTAGTAGTTTTGTCAAATGTCTCGTACTACACACTACAATATATTCTATTTACTCCTCTCAGGAAAATAAATTATTGGGAAATATAATTTAGTAATAGTATGTAATATATATTTCTAGCTTTTTTTTTAAAAATTTAACACGTAAAGTAATGAATGCTTATATTTGCATATATCCACAACTAAAACCAAGTGACCACATTCACTGCTCATTCACTTTGAAATCGATTTAAAATTTAAATAATGTTAATCCGTCTTTATTTATTATAATATTGATGATTAATACTTTGTATTTTCATAGGACTCGTTTTTATAGATTTCTACAATTTTTTCTAATTTTAGCCATGTTTATATCTTTATTCATCTATGTTATCAGTGACGTACACAAGAGTGGGATTTGGAGATTCAACCCCCAATAGAGGCAACAGATTTTTAATTTTTAGTATAAAGATAACGTCTTGGCGCTTTCACATACATTATTGTTTTCTTGTAAATATAGCCCTTTCCATAACAGCAGTCTAGGCATGCACGCCACTGTGTTTCAAAAATATTTTTCTATTTTATTTAAATTATTTTCACTTGTTTTCCTGACTCTTAAGCTAGTGATGTACATTTTTTATTCTCTTTTATTGTTGCTTCTAACCTTACATTGAATTGTGTTTTTCATTTTCGTAAATTTTATATAATGCTTTTTAAATATTTAGTCTGAAATTATTCGCCACGTGCCGACACATACACACATATATATACATATACATACACACACACACACATATATATATATATATGTGGGAATCCAACCGAAATCTTCCAAAAAGATTGGATTCTTCAGATGGCGGGGTTTTTATGGCGTGGTGTCTAGGGGTTTTTAGGGTGTGTTAGTTAATTTTGAAATAAAGTAGACAACATAGTTCAAGAAAGAAACTAGTTGAAAACTAAACAATTTATTAAGAATTATAGGGGAGTATTTACATGGGGAATATTGCAAAAGAATAGGAAAGTTAGATAAGCATATTTCGGAAGAATAGGGAAGTTAGATCACATTACTTTAAGGGAGGCAATTGAGATTAAATAGAATTCATTATGGTGCTAATAAGACTTACCGCCTGGCGCGGACGAATGATAGAACTCGTTATGGTACTATTAAGATTTACCGCCTGGCGCGGACGAAAGTGCGCTGACGCACGAAACACGACTTCTCTCGACGAATGTTAGTGGGCCTCTGGCGAAAAAGGTTCATGTCGGCGTTTTTAAAAAGGACGCTAGATGGCGTTGATGTGGAATACTGTTTTGATTAGAATTGTCGACCTCGGTAAATGTGATATGATCTAACTTCT
>BMAV01012245.1:391381-427113 GCA_019973955.1 Trichonephila inaurata madagascariensis | reverse complement strand
TATCCTACTTAAAATCGAGATTTACTGATACTATTTGGTCAGTTTAAAATTCAAATTAAAGAAAATCACATTCTATACTTGTTTTGCTGTATGTTTGTTAAAACTGCTGCTATAATTTTATTTTTTTCAATCATTTCTGTATTTTTACTTGGAATATTTAATGCTTAAATGCTGACTTTTTTATAAGTACTGCATTATTTTAGTGTCAGAAAAAATTTAATTTATTTTTAAAATAAATATTTAAAATTACATTGCAGTTTATAACCAACAACTCAGTTTTCATGTACTCATACAAATAATTTCCAAATGGATCCAATATTACAGATGTGCGTAAAGTATATTTTTCTTTTTTCAGCAAATTTGCTTGGACTTTTAGGAGGACTTGCGTCATTGGCATCAAGATCCAGAATATCTAAAGTATCGTCGAATAATGATATTGGTATTATTATGAAATTTATAATTTACTTCTAACTTTTTTACTAATTCAATCAATGAATATTTATAACAAAAAGCAAATATTTATTTGTAAATAATTTTCCAGAGAGCTTTTAATTATAGTTTAGTTTTGTAAAATAAAAACTCTGAATAGTGCATACTTAATGTATTTAAATTACCTACAAAACAATACTTTTATAAGATTCTAAAAAGAAAAGTAAAGTTTTATTTATATTTTGAGATGTAATTGAAAGTTAAAGAGGCATAATTTAGTTTGGCGTGTATATAAAAAAATCGAGTTAAAATGTTTGTTTTTTTAATATTACTATTATAAAAATATTTTTTTGAATTTTTTTAATCATTTAAAAATAATTTAAATAAAATAAAATCTTAAAATAATAATAAAAATATAATCTTGAGAATAAAATCAAAATATTTTATTGTAGTATTATGTTTCCAAGGAAAATTTCTTTACTGTTTTTATTACTTATACGATGTTACTATTACTTTGAGGTATAAATTGCTGTGTTTTGAACGCATGGAGTACTTTAAGATATCCGACTACGTTCGGAACCGATATTTTGCAAAAGCGTATAAATGGATAATATTTATGATATTTAGTGTCACTTAGATTAGAAAATGTATATAAAATTGTGTTAAGAATAGCATTACAATAAAAAATTATTTAAGTACAATATTTTGACAAAAAACGAACATAGAATGACCCATTTTCAAAATATTCTTCTTTTGTGAAAAAGGCTTCTATTATAATAATATTTTGTTTGTATATAGCTAAGACCTCTCTACAGAGGCTCAACTAGAATTTTTGAAATATATAACTTATCAGTGGGTTTATCCATGTTTTACGACACAACAGATGGAAGAAATTTTAAGAAAAAAACGCCGATAATTATTTCCAATGGTTGTAACTCTGACAATAATGTGAATTTTTCAAAATTCATAGTTGAGCCTCTGTACAAAGGTCTGAGCTATATACAGGCAAAATATTATTATAATAGAAGCATTTTTTACAAAAGGAGAACATTTTGAAAAAAGGATATTCAAAGTTGATTTTTTGCCAAAATATTGTATTTAAATAAAATGTTTTTTGCCAAAATGTCCTTAAAACAATTTTATACATGTATTCTAATCTAAGTGACACTAAATATCATGAAAATTATCCATTTATACGCCTTTTTAAAATGACGGTTCCGAACGTATTTGGATACCTTAAAATATATTTATTCGCAGTATATGTAAATGAAAATTTTAAATGGATCATTTTGATTTTCTAAGAAATCTAACTTATAAAGGAGTTGAACAACTAAACTAAAATACTTACATTTTTGTGTTAACTCCAACAACACGATTTACATCCTTCTTTAGTATCTGTAGTTAAAATTTTTATTTTGAAAACGCTTCGTGTGAAAATATCGCACAAGTATTAAGTTGTTTTCTTTGGGAAAAAAGTGTTGCAGTCACTTCGGGATATTAGAGGATGATAAAAATTCGTTTTATGTTGTATTACTTTTAATACAAGAATTGTTATTCAGTTCTTAAAAATGCAATGATTCACTCAAAAGGCATTCTCCTTATGGGGTTTATCTCATGACAAATTATCCAAGACTATTATTACATCGATTCTTTTCTGTCATGTAAAATAATGTAGAAAATATGAATTGCATATTGTATTAAGAATGTTAGGGATATTGATCTTCGATTACGTAATGAAGAAGACGTTTGAGAATGTTTTTCTTGTCATAAAATTTCGCATCACAACTCAAAAGAATTTTATTTTAAGTTCGGTTTAATACACAATCACCTCTCCACAACCACCATTATTCTAATCAACGATCATTGGTAAATAAGAGATTGGAAATCAGAACACTCCAACTATACCACATTTAACATATTCGAATCTAGTTCCATTTACCATAGTACATGGTACGATTTACGCACAAATTTTTAATTTAAGAATTTTCAAAAAATTTTTTGGTTGCGTCCCATATGTGTATGCTATGAAAAACATATTTTGTGCTCAAAGTTTCATAAAAATCTAGCCATTTAATTTTTTAAGGAAAAAACTCAAATTTGTGATTTTAAAATGATGTTTCTTCTATGAGAAATTTACATACACGCATGAAATTTGATTTACAAGTAGGTTTGATTACAAGTACAACAAAAATTGGGATTGCTTTTACAATGACCTGATTGGTATTTGTACAATACTTCTTTTTATGAATGCTTGTTGAAAATTCCTTAGAAAATGTATAATTTCTGAGCAATTATTTTTAAGAAACCAAGTATTGTTTTGATTCAAAAATGCATACCAACTTTTGTTAAATGTACTGTTAGCAATAGGTAAAAAAAATAGAAGCATTAGGCAAAATAGAAAAAAGCCTTAACATTTTAAATGAAGACAAACTAGTTATTTTATCTTTCTGAGATAAGAAAGTTTTTAAGTTTTGATTTGCCATAGGGATGTAAATAAAAACGAATGTAAAAGCTATCATAATTCTGTGTTTTTTAAGTTTAGAGCTTTCAAATTTTGTGAGGTTATAGAAAAGTATATAAAAAATAACTTAAGCTAAAAAAATTAGATTTGATTTTATGACCGATTTTGGTCAATTGAATTGTACTGTCTCATCTTAAGGTTAAAGTGATAATTTAAATGTGTTTTGTTTCTCTAGAAAAGTTATACTTTTTTTATTATTGAAGAATTTTACTAATAAGAACTACTATTTCGTCTAAACACATTCAATTCAATGTAAATTTGATTGGATCCTGGCCTGTGTTACGAAATAATAAGTCCATGCTGCCAATTTCAGTGTTCATATTTATCATACTTAAATTTATCTTTAAATATTTACGTCACACTCAGAAGCAACATGAGGCTATGGTCTCAATTCCTGACAGTCACATGATAAAGACAATCACGTGTTCACGATCCAAATTAAACCTGACATTAAACTAGCTTTTACTTGTTGTTCTATTTGTGAAATTCACATAAGATAAAACTTCTGATTTCATAATTGGTTAAGGATGTTCAAATATAATGAGCAAAATTTATCTACAATATTTTTAAATTAAAAAGAAAATCTTATTTTATATTCCTGTTCTTTTAAATTAAGATTTTTCTTACTTATGTATCTTATTATTGTTGACAAATATGTACTTTTTAAAAAGAAAGTTTCTGAAAAGAGTAAAAGTTGGCAACAACGAAGCGCATGAACTGATTAGCTGGAAACACATGATTGTTTTTATCGTGTGATTATGATGTCATGAATTTATGAACAAATTGGTTATATCAAGTGAATATAACGTCACATGTGTGTGTGAATTTAGCACACTTAGGCAACGGACTTCGTAATTTTGAACATCCGTCAAAGGACGAGGACTACACCTGAGCTGGCACCCCACTCCCCAAATATCCCTCCTATGCCAACGTGAGGACTTTTTCTTCAAGTTATTGAATTTTTATCATTGATTTGACTCAGTTTACCAAGTATTATTTTGTGCAAAAGAAAATATTTAAGAATCAAAAACAATTTTGAAAAAAATGCCCTATGTACAATTTTCCCTAAATGTGTTATTTAATTTAGTACAAAATTTGATATATTTGTATAACTATGAAGAATCTAACAATCATATGTATTTTTGCAGGTAAGGTTTTTGCCTTTCTTACTACAGCGGAATCCTTTATTCCCATTATTTCCTCAGCTATTGTGTCTCAGGTGTTTAACGCAACGTTAGACATTTATCCGGGGCTCATTTTCTTAATAATAGGTACCTTGTGCATCGTATCGATGGGAGTTTTCATGTAAGAAATATTTATATTTATCAAGTTAATATTTATTTTAATCAATAAATATTCAGCTTTTGTGTTTGTTTCTTTTTTTAAATTTAAATGTCCTCATACATTTGGGCAAATAGAACTATCAATTCTATTTGCTATTCTAACAAATCTATTGTTAGAAATTCTTTCAGGTATTTAAGTGTTAAATAATAATTATATCAGTTATTTAAACGTTAAGGAATTAGACAGGAATTATTTTTAGATTTTAAAATGATTTTGATTTAAAATGTCATTTTAAAAGAATAATTCAACAGAAACCTTTAGATCATAATTACTCTAAGATTTTCATTCATGAAAAATAAAAACTGACTATTAATAGATAAAAAATGCGTTAATAATTTTGGTCTCTCTTTTTGTTTTGATTATTTCTTTTTTCTATTAAGAGAGAAATATTCGAATTCCGTAATTCAAAACTAAGGTGGAGTAAAGCAACATGACGGAAAACTTAAATCAAATAATGACATTAGAAATAAAAGAAGAAATCTTACATTGAGTGTTAAACTTTAAAAATCTAAAGCATCTGACAATAAATAACTGCTTAAACGAGTATAGAAAGTGGCTTAGAAAGAATTTTTTTTCTTCCGAATAATCTTCGGAATCTTTACTCTGAATAGGCTGTTTCAAAATTTTGTATAATATCTCCCTAGTAATTATAAATAAAAAGATACATGTTATGAAAGTGAAGAAGTGTTTTTATCTAAAATAGCCATGCAACCCACTTGGTAATTGATTTCCTCAAACTCCGTCCTTAGCGGATCTCTAATCAATAAAAGAAGCATGCTTGCCAAAATTCAAGTCTACTGGTCTAGTTCCGGTAATCTCGAGATTAGTAAGTGAATGAGTCGCTTAGAGAGAGAGAAAGAGATTATGTTTTAAGTTCCTCCTTTTGACAGTCGATTTCCATAAAACCCGTTCTTAATGGATTCCGACCTGCCAAATTTCAAGTCTCTACGTCCAATCGTTCAAAAACTGGAATTTGTTTTATCTATAAATCTCTCATACGCCCTTTCCCTCCTTGGGAGTCGATTTTCTCAGAACCCGTTCTTAGTGGACCTTTCTTCAACAAAAGAAACTTGCTTGCGTAATTTCAAATCTCTATTTCTAATGGCTCTAGAAATCTCGCGTTGAATGAGTGTGAGTTGCTTTTTTTATGTATAGGGAGAGATAAATAGATAATTTTTAAACTCGCCTTCTGTAGGTGAAATTTTTTTACAAAAATGAACATTTGAGAATTTTAAATAACATTAAATCACAAATATTATTATGAATTTCCGGTAAATATTATACATGTTTTCTTTGCTGAAAGTATTCTTGAAAGATTTTAATTTATATTTTAAAGTAATTTTGTTATACTTAATTCATTCTGTTACAATGATCACAAGCAAAAAGTTGAGAGTCTCTTAGAAATATTATCAATATTGTCAAAAACAAATTAATCATAATTTTGATGAGAAGCACTCGATGCTGTTGAGATTCAATGCGATCGAGTTAACTTTTTTTTAATTAAAATCACAAGTTTTGTCTTTCTCTCTTCCCGTTGATATAAAAGAAAATAAATACATCATTATTATTTTAATATTATTAATATTTTAATTTATTTATGTCATCGGTTATCTCACCAAAATCCTTAAAAATTAAAGTTACTGACAAATTATTATTATTATTATTAGTGTATTTTTATTTTCTATTCATCGTAGGAAAAAAAACACTTTTCCCACCTAATTATTCCTTTTTTGTGGCACTGGTATTATAATAAAAAGGAAAATATTTAGCTGCATTCAAATGTGAGGAAAATATATCGTTTTTTATTTATTTATTTTTAGGGGCAATTATTTTTTTTCTTCCAGTTAAAGTTTGAATAATCAACCTTTTGTATTAATATCATAAGTAATTATGACGTAATCAAAGTTTCCATTTAAGAATAAGCATAAGTAATACAGTTTGTTCTTGAGAGTAGAATTTACAACTATGAGCTCTCACCTGATTTATGCTTTTTGTCTTTCTGACAATTATTTCTTTTTATTTTGATAAAGAAAACTTTATCTTTAGTATATTATGCTTCTCAGTAAAAGACATTTGCAACCGAATGTCCTTTGCCCGTTCCAAAATAATTGTCTTATCTGAATAGGACAGTAAATTTTCAACCAAAAATGTGTATTATTTTATTTTATTTGTTGCTTTATTAAGATGTCTCTCTCTACAGTTGTCTTTCGGAAATTAGAAGACAAATATCTATCTACAAAATACGTTGTTTATATTTTTAAAAAAATCTTAAAGAATAGCTAAAGCTCATGTTTACCAATTATCTGAACGTACGAAATGTTTATAAGGTATATAGTATTTATACTTTGTTTCTCAAATCTATACTATTACTCGTATATTTATTTCAGTACAATAAAATGCCACCAATAGAATAAGAAATAAAAGTTTCTATATGCTAAAAAAAATATTTGATTTTAATTTCTTCGAAAGTAGTTTTTTGTCAATTTTTATAATTTGTCTATGACTGGGGTTCTATCATCAAGGAATAATTGTAAATAATTGTTCAAACTGAAGAAAAAATTGCAATGAATTTAAAACTTGCTTCTTCAATCTGTACTTAAGATTTTTATGAACATAACTAAGCTTTGGAATTTTTATAATGTTAATAAACTTTTGACGGATTCAAAATGTTTGGTTCAATTGGAGTTTTGGGAGATTGCAGTTTTGTTATACTTTCATATGAATAAATAAAAATTGTAAAAAAAATAAATATGAAGATTTTATATTTAAATAGAACTGCTATGAAATACCTTCGTGCTTTTTTATTACAACGGAAATTTTACTTACCGAAAATAACGCTTCTACCCAATTAGCTTCAAGTTGTTTATGTGAGAATTATTTATACAAATAAAAAAAAGCATCGGAATTGCAGTTTTTTTTGCATTAAACAATAAAAAAAACTTATTTCATTCATAAAGTCGTTCTACGTTGCCATAGCAACACAATCAACACATCTCAAATCAATTCACTAACTCGTTGGTGTTTTAGATGCAAATTTTGAACCGGTTCATTGATCAATAAAATTTATTCTGTATAATACAATATTTATTTAATCACAGAAATGGTTATATCTTTCTCTTAACTCTTATATTTACAGATAGAATACTTCTTTCTGTAACCTCTAAATAAATATTTTAAAGTTTTTCTGTTATTTTTTTCCTTTCCCAGATGGCTTGCTCGACTACCTGATGCGGATTATGAAGAAATGCATAACAATTCCCAAGAAAATGAGGATATAGAACAGCCTGTTGGCAAAATTCAAGAAAAGGCTTAGTATGAACAGAAAAAATAAGCATAAGGAATTATAAGACTGGATTATTTTAGCATTCCAAAACCTAGCAAAGACTCTAATAAGTAAAGAGAAGTATTATAAATATAAAGAGAGAGTTAAAGGGGTATTAATTTTGTCTCGAGAGCTGAAAGTATAAACAACTTTCGATTAGATATAATTCTTTGAGGTTAAAATTAAACTATTCGACTCTTTTATACATTTTTTACAAAGAAATAATGTTTCAAAAATGTAAAATGTTTAAAGTATAATCAAAATTTTATGAATTATACGCATTTGAATATAAGAAACATTTCTATAACAAATATTATTAAAGTTTTACGTTGCGCGTGGTATTTTCTATAATAGAGACTCTAAATGCTAGCAATAAGGTAACTTATAAAGTTAAATATATCCTTATTACACTGTAGAATTTTTATACAAAACAGAATAATAAATAATATTTTTTTAAAAAAAAATTTTAAAAAATGCATTTTTTAAAAAAATTTTTCATAAAATTTCAAATTTTTTTAAATAAGAAAGATATATAATTTTAAAATTTAATTAAATAATTTAAAATAATTTACCCTAGGTAGGGTTAAAGAATATGATACATTTTATAATTCTAATAAGTTTTATACATCAAAGACTATTATTTATTTTAAAAAATATCATGCGGAACGTAAAATTTACTTAGTATTTCTTACAGAAATGTTTCCTATTTTCATATACTTATAATTTTTAAAATTATAATTATACTTTAAACATTTTACACTTTTTTGAAACCTTATTCCTTTTTATAAATAACCTGTAAAAGAATCGAATTATTTAATTTCAACTTCAAAGAATTATATCTAGCTCAAAATTGTTTATATTTTGAGCTCTGGAGACTAAATTAACACCTCTGAGATCCCAAATTGAAAACACGAATTGTCTTCTCAGGTAAAAATTACACGTAATATGCATGAAATAAATGGACAAAGAACATTAATGGATACGAAGGATCTTATTTTAATAAATAGTATATAAGTGATAGGAAATATTAAGAATAGAAAAGAGTTAAAAACTACTGACTTCGAATCTTTTTATAAGAACATTATTTAAAATATATTGCCTTGCACCAAGAAATCTTTTATCATAAATTGTTCGATTTAGTCACCATTTTCGTCCTATCATGGTGAATAGGCAAGAAATTGCACATGTAAAAATAGTTTGACTGCTGCATGTACTACAATTGTGTCAAACACAGACGTGTCAAAACGTCAAGATTCGTTGAGAATCACGGTAAAAGTATGTATTTTTCGTTTGTATTGTTTATTTTTATTTGTCCTGTATTTGTGAATATTTATTTTATTACAAATGAATTATTATGTTTTATGCGTTGTAAAAACGTAATCTGTATATTTTTATAGGAAAACAGCAGTTATTCTAGCTGTATTACAAAATATAAGCTACAATATATATATATATATATATATATATACCCAAATGTAAATTTTATCGAACTAAGAATGATGATATATGTCAATAATATAATGATTATTATAAGCTTAGAGCTTTTAAAATTATTTTGTTTTCATAAAGGTCTCCATTCGATGTGACAAATTACATTGGTATATGTTTAATATTAATGAATTTTTAAATTGATATTTTACAACTAGGGTATTTTTAGAGTTATCAAGGCCGTTATAAATTATTTTATGCATAGCTAATCTCCATCAACTTATATTAAAATAATTCCAATGGATGCTTTTCCGAATCTATATGCATTTTTAGCAATCTCTTAAAAACTTGAATAAAAGTCTATATTTTTTTATTTAATAGTATACAATATTTTTCAATTCAGTGACAAATGAAATTAATTCCTGGATCATAAAAAAGAATTTGGTATGTGTATCACGGTTTTAAATTCAAAAATAACGATTTACAAATTTATAAAAAATAAATATATGTACATTATTCAAATATTTTTTTAAAAAATTTATTTTTAAAAATGCTACATCAAAACTAATTCTTTTTCCAGGAAACTGTTTACTACTAAAATTATTTTCGTAATAACATAACTTTAAAAACATTTGATCAAAAATTAGAAAATAATTACTCCATGAAAATATTTTGTATAGCTATATTGAAAATATTTTGTTTGTTATTGTAATTTAACATGAAGAATAATTTGCAAAGCTTCAAAATGATCTCATGATAGTTATTTAAGGTGTTTAAGTTTGAAGCTTGGATAATTTATATAAAAATCAATTTTGAAGTAAAAACATTAAAAGATAATCAATTCTTCTTTTGTGTGCACAGATATATGATTCTTTAATTTTATGTAATAAAAATAACGATCAACTTCTTCTAAAATACAGTTGCTTCTTAAATATTTATATACTATTCACAAGAAAAAAGAGAAAACGATGGGTATGAAGAAAAATTGTTTTTAATACATCTGGGGTAGTTAAACGAAAATTTAAATTATAATTTTCACAATCTTAATACTTACTTCCTGATTTTTTATTATTTTTATAAATACTCGCTTGTATTGCATCCAATTACTGTAGAAGCAAAATAAAATTTTCAAAAATTAAGAAATATATATTATTAAAAAGTGTCCTACAGTTAAAATTTAATTTTTTTAAACAAAAAAATTGCATCAACTTGTGTTATTAAATATTTAAGATAAATTTAATGATATGTATATTTATATAGGTTTTTCAAAAATAAAGAATCAATAAATCATGCGTAACTCAAAATCCTGTGTGTATCAAATACAAATCACACAGTTCTTCTCAAACATTTTTATCAAATAAAATGAGCATTATACTGTAATATTGATTACAAACTGGTAAAAATATTATAAAAAGAAAATTTCATAGTTGAAGCATTTAGTACAGAAAAAATTTCATAATAAGAGAACGGAAGCTTCGATCAATTAAATAGACATAAAATGTGTTTTGAAATGGAAAGGTTATGTAAAATACAGTTGAACTTCTATTCAATGAAGTCGTCAAATCTCAAAAAAAAGTTCGTTATATGGAAATTTCGTTAAACAGAGAGTCATCTTTCAGTATACTAGGTTCTTAGTACCAGAAAAAGTTCACAAAAAAAAAAGAAATTCACAAAATTTCGCAAATTTCTAAATGTATTAAAACACATTTCAGAAAAGGCAAATCTATCCAAAAATCCAAGCATTTAAGAAAAAAATTTAAACAACAGAATGGTCGAAAATTTACCTTAATAAGTTTATGTACATTTTTTTAAAATTAAATAAATGTAGAATACATGGGAAAAAATGTCCATTGAGTATTACTTAAAATGATTACTTATAATATGAATCAGTACTCAAAAAAATATTGCTTTCAGATCTTACCTCACATTGCATGTTGCTTCAAAAGCACACAAGGAAACTGATTTTGAAATACATGTAGAAAGATACTGTTATGAATGTACATTCATAAGAAACTAAAAGTAATGTTGTTTCTAGAAAAAACTAACAGTTGTCATTCTGAAGCAATTTAATTCAATGACATAAATGTTTAAAGTCAATGATATTTTTAGACAGTTGAAATTATTGTGTCATTACTAAAAGTGAATAAATATTTCTCCTCACTCTCTCTCAGCAACAAAAGACTAACAAAAAGCTTTACTTTTATACTTTCCTCAAATTAAGTGAACTCATATTATTCAGCAGATTTTATTCTGCTGAATGAATTCACCAATGACATCGTTTAAGACCAGAAAACTAAATTTTAACTTATGTAAACAGTGGGAGAATTACCTTTTCCGGACTATAATAAGTGCATTGAAACACTACATTCAAGCTATATTTTATATTATGCCTTTCAAGTATAGGTTTTTTAGCATTTAATTCTGATAATTTTTCCCGGATATATAAATTTTAATAAATCAAATATATATATATATATATATATATATGTGTATATATACATAGTTTCCAGATTAAGAATTCCTCATTTGATTTTACTCCATTTTATCAAGTTTTCTTTTATCAAAACACCTCATCACATCATCTTTATCATCATTTCTAATTATTGTTATTATTATTATTCCTATAATATTCTTAACTCGACATCCTGTTTGTATTATAAGTATCTTGTATTTCATATATATATATTTATATACTCTTAAAAATTCTTTTATATAAAAACACACTCACACATGTATATACTGTATTTACAATGTGCAGAAGTTAACAAAGAAATTTTCGAGGACTTTTAAAAAGTTTTTGGACCACTTCTAACGAAAATTAGTAAATAAAAAAAAATGTTATTTTTTACTACCCAAAAAAATTCGAAAGACTCTTATTTTATGCAAATTTTAAAAACCGATAAAACAGGTTTTTCAATTTGTTCATCGATTTTTGAGTAACAAATATATAACAGGAGTAAGTAGTATTTGAGACATGTCGAATAATAATCAACACAGCAAAAAGACAAGTTCTAATAAAATTAGTGAATCCGTAAAATTAAATCCTAAATTTAATTGATTTCGTATTCCAATCTAAATCTTAGTCAGTCACCATTAATTGAAATATAATGTATTTATATCCTGCTATATCGTAGGAAATTCAATAGTAATCTCTTTTTCCAAGGGTATAGCATTATACAAAAAAACAAGAAGAGTCATTTCGAAGAATTTCTTAACGTATTTTCTTAAGCAATTTAAGGTATCCGACTACGTTCGGAACCGTGATTTTGCAAAAGCGTGTAAATGGATAATATTTATGATATTTAGTGTCACTTAGATTAGAATACATGTATAAAATTGTTTTAAGGACATTATGACAAAAAAAATTATTTAAATACAATATTTTGGAAAAAATTAACTTAGAATAACCTTTTTTTCCAAATGTTCTTCTTTTGTAAAAAATGCTTCTATTGTATTAATATTTTGCCTGTATATAGCTCAGACCTCTGTACAGAGGCTCAACTATGTGATTTTTGAAAAATTCACATTATTTTCAGAGTTACAACCATTTGAAATAATTATCGGCGTATTTTCTTAAAATTTCTCCCTTCTGTTTTCGTAAAACAAGGATAAACCGACTTCCGAGTTATGCATTTCAAAAATTCTAGTTGAGCCTCTGTACAGAGGTCTGAGCTGAATACAGGCAAAATATTAATACAATAGAAGCATTTTTTACAAAAGGAGATTTGGAAAAAAGGTTATTCTGAGTTAATTTTTTGCCAAAATATTATAATTAAATAATTTTTTTTCATCATAATGTCCTTAAAACAATTTTATACATGTATTCTAATCTAAGTGACACTAAATATCATAAATATTATCCATTTACACGCTTTTGCAAAATCACGGTTCCGAACGTAGTCGGATACCTTAAGGAGATGAACATGAATTCACTGAAAGAACGGGAAGGAAAAGAACAGTATAAAACTACACTAAATGAAGTAAAAAAAATAAGCACAAACTTCAAAGCTAAGTAGAGTTGATTTCATTCTATAATTTTGCAAAATTGTTTTATAACATAAAATAAAATTATGAAATTAAAAAAGTAGGTCACACTAAACATATGCCTAGATTCTGGGCACAAAAAAATGGAGGGTGAAAAAAGAGAGAAAATTAAAATTACAGCGAAAAAACCACACACACATAGCCTTGAGAATCATATATGTGTTGCTTTTGTGAATGTGCACGGAACTATGGAAAACAACTACTATGGAAAATGAAAATCTTAACAATTTGATGTTGTTATGCACTCAAAATGATATTACAACGTAAATTGATTACAATGATGTCATTAATGTTTTTGCAATGATCAAAACTTGACGAAAACCTTTATTGTACAAGTACGATGGCAGTGACTCGACAAAGAATAAGGACCTCTATTAGTAATAAATAGTAAAGCGATAAGCGATAATAATTAACAGTTTGATAGTAGTTCATACAATAATATACACTCTATACACAATAATTGCGAACGATTTCATAAATTTACTGCAGTAATTCACAAAAGGGTGGATGGTCATTGATGCCGTAGTAAGAAAATGAAAAAGACGAGTCCAAACCATGCCAATATCCTTTCCTTATGCTGCCAGTTGCTAGTCCGGGACACGGTGGGCTCATAACAGACAGATAATGGAAAGACTATCCAAAGAGCCAAAATACAGAAAGGAAAAAGAACAAAAGAATTAAGGAAAAATCTCTCGAACCCGAACTGGCTAGGTGAGAACAAAAGGACACTGTGGAAATAGTAGGCGGGCGTAACAATTTGAAGTGTCTAGGGTGCCAAGGAAGTTAAAAACGGCACTGATTATAGGCAAGTTATCAAAAATATAAAAATCTAAAAATTTCAAATTAAAATAAGAATTTAATTCTAATGTTTGAAATATTTTTCTACCTTTAGCAACAAATATAAAGGAAACAAACTAAAATAGCAGCAGAAAAAAGGATTCTATGTTTTTCTTACTTTATGGTATTAATATATTATACAGTCAAAAACTATTGAGAAAAAAATAATATTTTATGTTTGTGGACACTGTGAAAATAGTAGGCGGGCGTAACAATTTGAAGTGTCTAGGGTGCCAAGGAAGTTTAAAACGGCACTGTGATTATAGGGAAGTTATCAAAAATATAAAAAACTCTAAAAATTTCAAATTAAAATAAGGATTTAATTCTAATGTTTGAAATATTTTTCTACCTTTAGCTACAAATATAAAATAAACAAACTGAAATAGCAGCAGAAAAAAGGAATCTATGTTTTTCTTACTTTATGGTATCAATATATTATATAGTCAAAAACTATTGAGAAAAAAATCTTATTTTATGTTCAAAGCATCTTAATGCTTAAATATATTAATATATTATCATAATTGAGGATAAAAAAGGTCTGTTAAATTCATAGTGATTTTTAATAACAAGAAATGTTCTTTTTGATATATTTTCAAAAATTAAGCAAATCTGATGAAAACAATGAAAAAATAATTCTATAGTTTGAAAACACTGCTGAGAAACTTTGGCATTTGGAACTTCAAATCTTTCAAACTTTTAATCTTCGAGGGGGAGGGAGACTTTACAATAGTATAAATAAAAAAAGATATTCGATTGTTTTTTTAATTTAGTTGTGAGATATTAAAGTTAAAGGATTTCATAACAAAAATCAAAATTATGCTTTAAAAGTATTCTTAATTTTTATGTTTCCATCTTTATAATCTAAATTCAAAATTTAAAATATCACATCCCAGATATGGAGTGTTATATGTTCTTCATGTAAAAGCAATTTTTCACCCTCTCATTGTATGCTAATGATTTCACATACATTGAAAATACGCATATCTGGAAACAAAAAAAAATTATATTTTATACCAAGCACAAATGTTCAGATTTTACAGCATTTATTTTTTGGAATTTAAACTAAATTTCGATTTTTCCTTTATTTAAGAAAAATCTGAAATTTTCACAACAAATTGTTCTCTTTATTCATATTTTAAAATAACATATATAAAGAAAATATTTTATTCTTAAATTAAACAAAAAATAGACAAATTTTTGAAAATCATGTGTTTATATTATAATTTATTCAAAGCAAGCAATTAAGTTGAATTTCTGGTTTTTCTTCTGGAAAAAAATTTTAAGTCATTATAATTAATTTTTAAAAACAGAGGTAAAGTCCTTAAAACTTTTACTTAGACTCAGTTATCATGTTTGATTAATGACATTAAAAGTAATGCGTTTAACAAATACGTACATAATTATTATTTTTAAAATTCGGGTTATTTTATGCATCTTAGAAATAATATAAAAATAATACGTATAGAATATTACTAAAAATATTTGCATAAAATCATTAAATTGCAAAATACTCTAAGAAATACATTCGAAAATCGTAACTTGTAGATTAAAAAAAAATTTAAATAAGTATAAATTAAAAATGTAAATGTAATCCAATTTACATACAAGTCAGTTGAGGTTTATAAATTATTTTAAGTTAATATAAAGTACAATTTAATGCTTTAAGTTCTTGACTACATTTACTTAAAATAATATCTCAAACTTCTACAGACTTTGTTGTGTAAAGTAATCCACAACAATTTTTTTTCAGAGGTTGTCATTTACAAAGATGAATTATAATATTGTGCAGTAGCTTCGAGATCGAACAATTTCATTTTGTCCAGGATTCTGGTGATTTCCTTGACTCTTGAATATTCAAACACTATCTGTAGAAAAATGAAAAATACAGATACCTTATATAACAGAAAACTTATTGATCATGCTCTGAGAAAATGTTTTCGATAAAATATATTTTTTCTCGCCTTAAAAGTTATAGATTTTACAACATTTTTTTCCCCTCAATGTTTATTCATCCATTTTTTATGTCGAAGGATCAAAGGGTTCATATACTAAAAATATTTTTATGCTTTTCAATTATTAAGTAAATTTCCTGTCATATTTTGAGCAAAATAATTATAAACAAATAAGTCTTATATAAAAATTTCATTTGTCAAAAATAGGTAGACTTAAATTTCGAAAGAAAATGTTTTTATTTGAACACTCCATTTAAAATATGGTCTAGAGAATGAAAGATAAAGGAGAAACTTCTGTCAGTTTTTCCATATTTATTTTAAAAAATACACATTCATGTTTAAAAATAATAAATTCATTCATTCATTCATAAAAAAAATTATTTTTCTTTCTTAATATAGAGTTAAATTTGGTAAAAAAAAATTTGGTTGTTGTTAAAAATGTTTTTTATTGAAATTATTTACAAAATATCTTACAATTTTTTTTTTATGCTTACAGCAAATTATATTTTTTTTTTTCAAATTTCTTTTGTAGTATTGCATTATAAGTATTGTTACAAAGATAATTTTTTCTTATTACGAATTTTTAAAAAATTTACAAAATAATTTCTCATTTTTGAAAAACGTTCTAAATAATTGTGTTTTTCATCAGCAACAAGCTTCATTCAAATCGAACTAGTTTTCAGCCATCTAATATTCAATACAGAACTTAACACTTTTCACTGGTTCTCAATTTTAATTGCAAACATTTTCCTTAAAATATGTTATTATTATACTACTAAAGATCCAAATTTTGTTGGCCACAAATTTTTACAATTACAAATTTATATTTCCCGCTAAAAAAAATGCATAGGGTTTTTTAACTGTTTATATTTTGATTTTTCCTTTTAAAATTTTGCAAACAAATTGGGTAGTATTTTTTCACTTAAAAAATTGCTTTTCTAAGTATTCTTTTTAGTGACTACTTGTTGTTGTTGCTCGTGCCACCTGTCTGACATAGTCAGATCGAGGCTCACGAAATTCATCGTGGCAATGGGCTAGAAGTATGCCTGTCGTTGGCTTTTAGCCTTGAACACCATACAGGTGACAGTACGATTTAGCTCGGAGAAATTCCCGAAGGAACGATAGATGGCGACACCACCTCACAATTTAGGCATGAAACTGAATTGGAGGGAAATTTTCTCCAGCACTCGTGATTCAGCCCACAAGACTTTCGGACCTACTGATTTAACGAGCACGGGCTCCGCGTGTACTCGGAGGGTATTTGGCGGTACAGGCATCGAACCCAGGCCTTCCGGAGTCCAGTGCTCTAACCACTAGGCTACCCACGGCCTAGTGACTACTTAAATCCACGTATCGAGTTATTTTATATATAAAAAAAAAAGTTAAAACAAAAAAAAAGTTATATAAAAAAAAACTACTTAAATCCACGTATTAAGTTATTTTTTTTTTGTTTTGTTTTGTTTTAATATATGAAGAGAATGTTAAAAAAACATTATTTAAATTTTAAATAGCAAAAATCAATTAACACACATAAACAAAACGATACAAAGTCTTAATATCTGAAAAATTAAACACATTTTTCTTATGAGTTACGCGTATGATGTAAAATTACATAAAAGATCAATCCTACTTAAGTTAAGGATCATCAAATAAAAACCAGGGATTTAAGCATTTTTAAACCAATTGTAAGCATCTCTTTAATTACTTCAAAATCCTTTTTTTAGTTCTGTTTAAAATCGAACAAAAAATATTCGTTTTCCTATATATATTTCTTTAAACTTATCACCAAATATGAATTCAATTAATTATCTATTTTCTAGATAAAAGGAAAGCACGTAAAAAACAATAAAATATGTATTCAAAAACATTTCTCTCATTGCCCTTTTTGTCAAAACAATCGGAAAGATTTCATACAAAAAAATCAGAAATATCATGCTTTATGTAATTATTGTTTCCTAGTAGATACTCCAGTTCTTATCCGAAAAGAGAAAGGGTGTAGGAGGGTGTTGCACGACGAACTGTTATTGACAAGGCAGACATGACACTCAGATCGATATCTTTCTGTGACAGGTAAGATTTTATTTTTCGTTTTCTTGGTTACCTATTAGTCGTGCCTTTTCGTGTTTAATACTTTTGAATGGTTATAATAGTAACCATTAATATAATATAATGATAAAGATATCCATTTTTGCATTATGAAGGTGTTATTAAATAAAACTGGATTAAATTTGTTGGCAGAAATGCAATATAAATTTATTTAATATTATATATATATATATACAGATAGAGAGAAGAGTTGGCGTACTTATTTTTATTATTTATCAATGAAATGATGATTAGTTATATCCAATTAAATTTATTATAAGGCTTATATTGCAAACTTTATACTACTATTAGTTTTCAGATATTCATGTGTATGCTATATCTCAAAAATCTTTCAAATCTGACGATACTTTATTGTAAATCTCTGATAACATGTTATGTTAAAAGAAATAATTCACCTTCATTTAAAAACAATTGCGAATAAGTGCATGATTAGTTGTCATTTTGATTTTTTTTTAAAAAAAACCTTTTCTCGTATAGCATTAGTTTCTGTGTTTAATGTTGTAAAATAGTATCATTATAAACTACAATTTTCTGCTTAGTTAAGAATATACGATCATATTAGATGGTGTGAAATAAATTTCTTAGAGCCTTTACAATGCAGAAGGAGAAGTGTTGTAATTGTATCGTATTAACTATTTGCCGAATTTTCAGAAATTCATTTAAGTTTCTATTCATTTATTAGAAATTTTTTAAAGAAAATATTTAACTATCAAACAAAGCCAAAGAATCAAAGTATCGTAAAATCCGGAGTATGGCGCGTACTTTTAACTCAAAAAATAAAACCGAAATTTACGGGGACGCGTTATAAGCTGGGTATAAAAATGATAGCTTCAAAAGTAAAAAAAAAGAGATGCGCATAAAAAAAAAACTTAGACTTCTACAAAGATCGGAATACTGTATATTTAAAAGAAATGTTATACCTTATGAACTTAAAGGGTTGCTTTTCTAGAAATATGTGTACTGTTTTTTTTTAAAAAAAAATCCTAGGGTAATTCCTTGAATAAATGTCTTTAAAACATAATAGCATTGCTAACTTACAATGCAGGTTCCTTCGTAAAAAAAAGGGGGACGCGCGTTATATACGTTACCTTAAAATTAAAAAATGCAACTTGAAAGCAAAGGGGGTGGGCGTTAATACACCATATTTTATGGTACATAATATGAAAATGTGTACGATTTAAAAACAAAATAGAGTTACCAACAAGTAGTTTAATGAAACTATAAATTTCAAAAAATTAAAGAATTGCATCATTTTTCTTATTTATTATAATTTAAATATATCTGCACTACGGCGCTTTTTTAAAGATTACTAAATACTCAGTAAATAATTAAAACTATACAGCGGAATAAATAAAAAGTTTTAAAAAACGCATTGCATGTACTGTGAATTAAATTTTTAAAAAATTAATCGGTGTTTCGTTTCGTGAATTTGTTTTTAAATTAGATCCATATTTTTTTTATTTTTTAAAAAATAGAGAAGTGATAACCGTTTTTATCTAAATGTAAGTAAAGGTTTCATAGATCTATAACAATATCCAAATATTATCGTAAGCTACTTAAAGGAGAGAGAGTATCAGTAAAATTTCTTTCATACGCAGACCTCTTTATCTTCTCTTTGAAAAAAGCGACTGTTATCTCACACTTGTTTATTCTTCATTACATAAAATAAATAAAAAAAATACCATTTATTTTTGTGTATACTTCAAAAGTGATGCATCATCACATATCTAAATATAAATGTCTTCCTAAAGGAGTCATTAACTTATTTTTTTTTCACTTATTTAAGGATACAAATTAGTTCATGTACACTATTTCGTCAGTCGAATTGAATTTGAAATTGCATTTCGTTTATGATTTAATTGCAAAAACCTTTGTTATAAACTATGCAGCGCATTCAAATATTTAAGTAGATAAAAATTTTAATAAAATAAAATAGATAACAAATCAAATGCAATTTACAATTTACATTTCTTTTTTTTTTTTTTTTTTTGAGTTGCTGAAAAAATTGTTTTTAAGAAATTGCTTTAGTACACAAAACATAATCATTAACAGTTCTGAGCGTTACAGTTAAAAAAAACTTCACACTGGTGTCATTATCTATTGATCGGGAAAAAAATCAAGTATCTTTTCTTTTGTTCGTTAATGTGTCATAACATGATGCGCAATGATGTTACATGTTGTAACATGTAACGTAACAAGTCATATAAAATATATACAAAATATTAATTTTATCATTCAAATAAATGCAACTAAAATATTTCGAATGAAAAAATAATGTTAAAAATATAAATAAAGACGGAAATGTCATTTCCCTGAACGTCACTGATGTTTTCCTGCTTTTATTAAAAATAGAAGTTTTAATCATCACATATTTTTTAAGGTACACCTCAATGATAGTTTCCGTATGAAATATATTTCATATAATTTTTTTAGATAATTACTCAGAGATGATTTCGAGTGTCATAAATTTTTCGATTTGAAGCAAATTCTGTTTTTCAATTTTATTACTAAGAATTTGTAAAGGATTTCACGCTCTTGGTTGCTATTATTTTCATGAAACTTTTAAATATTTCTTTATACATTTAAAGTGAATAAATGACCGTATTATTGAAAGGCAATAGCATTTTTAAAGAGGGAAATTAGGTTGCTTATCCGTAAGTAATACATTTGGATTTTAATTTCCATTTTTATTTGCAGCTAGATTAAAAATACAAATGAAATTAATTATAATTAATATTTCTTTTCACTACAAAAAGATTGTATGTACAATTAATACTAAATAATTTATATGTACATCATAAATTATATTCCAATCTTTGTATAACTTTGTCTTATCCGTTATCCAACATAACTGTTATCTGTTTTTGTTACCTTTTATAATTATTATCGAACCACTGAGTTTCTAGAATTTCTGAATGGGGATTCCTATACGGATTCCTTTTTTATCTCTCTCAAATCAACGTTATAGACTAGAAACACTTTAATTTAAAATTGACCGCGATTGCCGAGTTGTCATGATTACGAACTCGTAGCTGGCATTATCTAGTTCAAATTCGAATCCTGATCCCCTTGAAGATCTGCCGTGTAGAGGGGTCAATTCATGCTAAATTTACCGTCTTAAAGTCATCATGGTGGTGTGAAAGATTGGAGAATGGGATCCAACTTAGGAGACATTCTCTTCCCTTGACTGAAGTTCAAATTTGCTAGGTTCGAGGCCAATAACATAGTCTACCTGCACTTACAAGGTGTGAAGTTTATAAAAAATCTTAAAAAGAAAGATTGATTGTTTTTTTTTAATATTTCCATTATTGGACATTTTATATATTGTTCTCTCGTCTAACTGAGACATTTGCGGAAATTAAACAGGGAATAATTTACTGTTTCAAATAATTTGTGTGTCTGAACAGTTGAATATTTGATAGAAATCGCACCATGTGAATCAGCAAGTCCTTCAATTGTTAACAAATGCTTAAAAAGTGTGTGTGCGTGCGTGCGTGCGTTTACGTTTCAATATTAAAAAGTTATTCTTATTTTTCCCTCACTCAGAATATTACACCCTCTGATCATCATGTGCTTTTAATGCACAGTCTCTCTTGTAGATGAACATTCTAGAAGGAAAAACAGAAACACGTCTAGTTACAAAACCCTACGTTTTGTTTTGGCTTAATTGTACAACGTATAGAATAAATTGTACGAGCCAGGGACTGATATTTTTCACCACAGTTAGATGTAAAATTAAAAGCTTGTTTAGATACTCTATCTTTTCCAACAAATATAATTCTTCAAGGTTTACCGTAGCTTCCATAAAAACAATCCAAAAATTCTACCCCTTTGTCCATACAAATTTAATTACTTATATATTTATTCTAATCAAAATAAAAAAGATATGAAAGGTCTGCTTTGACAAATTGTCTTGCAGACAACCATTTCACATTCCGTTTTTCGTTATTCTTCATAAATAAATAAGCTCATTAAGTTCGTCGGTTGTATTTTTAAATCATTTCACTTCATCAAATTAAAATCTATACCATGTTCGGAAGATCATGGTCACTTTTGAATAGATAATCGGTGGCGCACTATGATATTCACAAATAATATAATAACCTTTTTCAAATACATGAATACACACAAACGCACTCACGTATATAAATACAAAATATATTTATTTCAATTTAAAAAATAATTTTGGCAAATTTATTTGTAAAATGTCGGGAGGAATAATTAAGATGTGACATGTCAGAAACATGAGGTCAATATTAATTCCAACTCTTAATCATTTTAAAAAGTAAAAATTAGATAACAGTCTAATATGTAGAAAACCTAGGATAAAAATCTAGTATATAATTAGAAGGTAAGGATTTTATTTTAATTTTAGAAAGGAATACCTAACTCAAATAAAATTTCATCGCAAAATACATTTTTATATACATGACTTTTTTTTAAAAAAAACCTTTACTTCTGATATGTTTCATTTCCCCTAAGTAACTGGAGAGCAAAAGATATGTATATAAAATAATAATTAAAAGAATTATTTTACATATACCCAAATTATTATAATTAACTGTTATGTTCACAATTTTTAATTGCAAAATGAAACACATATGGGAATAAAATTTCTTACTAAATGTTTGTGCCTTTTATTGACAGTAATAAAACATGTATTTTAAACAGTCTTTTCATGAAAATTGTTCTTTGTCGGTTTGTAATTCCAAAATAATAATATAAAATATTTTTTCCGATGTATCGAATGAATAATTTAAGCAAAAAATTAATTCTTAAGTAATCGAAACTATATTAAATGCAAAAGCAATAAGACTCTGATTTTCTACATTATTTATTAAATTCCATCAACAAATATTTTATGCTACTTGTTTTAGAATATAATACAATTTGAATATTGTTTTTGATTAGAAATAGAAAGATTTGTAATAAATAAGTAAAATACTATCCGGCATAAAATATCTTATTGAGATTACAGACTTTCTAATTTAAATTCCATTGTCGTATCAGGAATTTTTAATTATTGTTAATCCAAAAAAAATCTCGAATCACATTGAAATAACTTTTTTTTTTTTGCAACATTTGCAATTTATCTCATTATTAAAAATATCGAGACTAATACAAAAGTACAATATCAAGTATATTCTTATTAAAATAAACTAAAATTTGCTTTAAATTGAATTACATAATAAGGCAAATCCAAAGGAATTATGGGATCGCTTAGTTTATCCCGACGAAGAAAGATAATTTTTGGACAGTTGCCATCAAAAAGAGCACTTACAAAATCAAAACAAATGAAAACTTTACTCTTACTGTTTGATGTCTTCCAATTCATCGACTGGATTATCATTTTTTACTGCAAAAATAAAATAAAATGGAACATACTTTATCTCAAATACTTGAATTTTATATTTGATAAATAAATATCTTTAAAATGTTTTAATACCGGTTATTATTCCATTTCGAGGCGAACTGCTACCCAACGTTCATCTGGGCTGACAAAAAGCTATTTCCGTCCACTTATATAACTAACTGCAGAACCGCGCGTTTTAACTTGCATTAAATGTTGCTCTTCCCTTTTTGACGCTGAGAATCATAACGCCACATTAATCAAAAACACTGGAGCGTTTCTTTCAGCCTTACCGGAAAGTGGATACAGAGGAGATGGCTACCGATTGTTTAAAAGAAATGTCTATTGTTTCAAAGCATCTCATGAAGGTCATTAGTTTGCTCTAAAATTACCAGAATTCTAGTGAATCTGATATTATTATGGAACCGGTATTTTAGAAACGAGAGCTTTTTTACTTATTTCATCAAAAAATTTACTTCTATTTCGTACCGAATATGAGGCTTCAGAAATAAAAATATATAAATGTAATGACTACAGAATAAAGGCTGTAAACTTAATACAACTTATTCATTGTGTGTGTTTTGTATACTTACTAAATAAAAAACTATCAATTTGATTCAGAAATTTTCAATATTCCTTATAGCCTTGAAAAATTCAGATGTTGTAATAGTTATTATATATATAAAAATTAATTTTAATACCATTTCATTAATGCAACAACTTTAATTCGGAAAATATTTGTTATCGAATGATTGTAAGTAGACAAAGGAGCAAACGTTGAAAATTAAACTAGTATTATTTTTAAAGTAATGAAAATTTATAGAAAAAAAAATTTGAATATTACTCCACAGAGTACATGAACGTTGACATTTTCTGTAATTTAGAATATCATGTCTCAAACTTAATGTTTAATATTTTATCATACATTTTATAATAAAAACATATTACTTTTATTTAAGAGGCAAACTACTTATTTGCCAAAAAAAAAATCCTTATACAGTCAAATATACCTATACTATTTTTTTTTATCTTTATCGATATTCTTTTTAAAGCTTTATTTGTTCTTTTAAGTATCACAAACATCAGAAATTAAAGTCATATATGTTATCAACAGTGAAGAAAAAATACAAAAGATAATTTTAGTAATTACTTTTTTTGAAATTTAACTAAGTTTTATAAAGAGAATTGTTGCTTTTAGCTGGCGATAAATTAAATGCAAAAAAAATGCGTAAATTACCTTGAAGGGAAATGTTTTTCATATCAATATATAAAAACAAATTTAGGAATGAAGAAGTTTTCCATAGTATATTTAACTGTGTGTATTTAATTACCAGTTCTCCCCACACAGTGCAATAGATTACAGTACTCTTAAAACTGCTATTGAACGTAGTCAAAAGGAAAGAAAAAAAATTAGCTTTAACTTATTCTTATTACTACCGATATAAGAAATAGTCCGTTAAATATTTGAATATTAGAAAGGTTGTACAAAAATAATAGATTTCAAGAATATCCTTAAGGTTTAAAAAAACAAATAAAGAAATATTTAAAAATTGACGTTTCAAATATTCTTTTTAAAAAATCCATGACCAAAATTTCTGTATTAGTTAGCAATGTTTGCGATGTATTTATTAAAATTTGCATGCAATTAAAACCCAAATCCTATATAACTTGTAAAATATATGTTTAAATAATTTGAAAATGTTTATTCTCGGTTTTCCTAGTTGACTAATTTTTTTACTTAACATTATTGTAGTAAAATAATCGGTTTTTTTAATTTAACTTTTCTTATTTTAGGTTTATTCTTTTGAATAATTTCATGTTGCAGTGAAGGAGATCACGAATGAAATACACGGTAGTTATAACAATAATTACATGAAAGAACAAGCAAAGCATTAGCAAAACAAAATGTCCACTGAGAAAGACCAGACAGAACTTGGCTACGACAGAATGCAAAGCGTCGAACTTCAACGTCCTGATAGTATGGAAAATCCACCAATCGAATTCGTCAAGAAAAACGAAAAACCAACAATTCAGGAACAAAGGAACGTATTCGTTTATATTACTTCTAATGCAAGATTAATTTGTTCTGAAATCAGGCAAATGAAAATAGAGGTTGTCATGTTCATGTACATGTTCGCTGCTGTGATGAGGCAAGTTTCAACTACAACTCTGATTATGGATAAGGTGTGCCTCGTTCATCTTGGACTTTCAAATGATGTATGCCAGAATCTTATACACTATCCAGAACAGAAGATAGAAGTTGAAAAATTAGCCAATAACTATAGTGTTGGTCATTCATTAATACAAATGCTTCCATCATGTTTTATTTCTTGCTTTGTTGGCGCATGGAGCGATAGGTATAGTAGAAAAATCCCTCTTATAGCAGCCTTTTTAGGTTTAATTATAGATGGGCTGGGCTCCACTGTTTGTGCTGCCGTTTTAAAAAGTAGGGTTGAATTTCTGTACGCAGCAGCACTATTCACTGGTCTTTCAGGTGGTATGATCAGTATTCTTACAATACTATACAGTTATGCAGCGGATACTACTACTTTTGGTAAAAGGACTATAAAGTACGCGTTAATGGAAGCGGCATTTGGTCTTTCAATGCCTCTTGGACAGTTAACTGGAGGCTGGTTGTACCAATGGACTGGATATATTCCAGTATTTTTGGTATCTACCGGTTGTCATGTCTTTTCTCTTGGATGGGTCTTGTTTATTCTACAAGAAACAAAAGGACTTGACAACAAAGATAGCTTGAGTGTAAAATTTAGAAACTTTTGGTCTATCCGACCTGTTATGGAAAGTTTTAAGGCAACCATTAAAAAGAGACCCAATAAAGGAAGACTTCAAATTTCACTTTTAATTCTAGCTATGAGCTTAGCAGTTTTAAGTTATGCATGTAAGTGTACCTTCTATGTTACTAATGATTGGTCGATAATGTTAAAAAATTTAAATCTTTATTTCTTTGATATTTAAAAAGTCATGCTAATCATTTTGAAGATAAAAGAGCTAATTCTCTTTGTTTCTTTTATTGCTTTAAATTATTTTGCGAAGAAATCTTAGGTATCCTTCATAGCTTTCAAATATTTAAGAGTTAAAACATACGAGATATCAATCGAATTTTCTTAAGAAAAGATTGAATTATTTATTATATGTGTGTTTGGTCCTATTAAATATAATTTACAGAATGAGCTTAAGGTATCCGACTACGTTCGGAACCGTGATTTTAAAAAGGCGCATAAATGGATAATTTTCATGATATTTAGTGTTACTTAGATTAGAATACATGTATAAAATTGTTTTAATGACATTTTGGCAAAAAAAAATTATTTAAATACAATATTTCGGCAAAAAATGAACTTAGAATGAACTGAATCTATGCACATTTATGAGAATGAGGCGGTTAAAAATTTTAACCAGTCTGTTCTGAAAATATTTCTTCTAAATGTCTTTATAGTGTTTTAATCTCAACAGTTAACACAGTAGGATATCAGAGCATAATCTAATTTTTAAAAATCACAGGAAGTAATTACAAATGTATTTAATCAAATTGTATAAATTTATACTAAACACAGTAGATAAAACTTCATATAAATCATCGCTTATTCTAATCGATTTTTTACAGTACTTATGATGAGAAGACATTTATTTATTTCAAGAATATTTCAAAAAAGTGTTCAGTTTTTTTTAAAAAAAAAACAATGATGATTTGTAAGTTTTACTAAAAAATTTAAGAATTACTTTATAGCCGAAGTAATTATTTTAATTAATAACACTGGCAGTAATTTATTGAAGGAAACTAAATAAATTGTTATAGAATTCTGTACTTTTAAGAGTACCAGGACATGCTCGAAAGAGTAAAATGCCAAAGATAAGGCTCTTTGCTTATGGGACACATATCTTTAAAAATTTCCAATAGAGCTAAGATCTTTTTGTGATCTTAATAAAGATATTTTAATCATTCTGTAGAAATACAAAAATATTTTTTTAGTTAACAAAAAAAAAATTCTTTAATTTAAGTTGAACATAATTTTTGAGATCTCATAATACATGCTTATGTTTAGGTACCCTTTTTTTAAAAAAGTATCACTTAAATATGTAAAATATTTTTTGCAAATATATAAAACAATATTCAAAATATAGTAAACCCATTTTTTTAGTAAAATATTCTTTGAAAAATTATAAAACTTTGATATTTTTTATTTTTTTTTCTCCTTTTACATACATAAAACTATTTTTTAAACAACTATGCACTACTTCGACTTAAAAAAATAGATTCACTATATGCACAGGTATCCTGCATAGAAGTATAAAAAAATTGGAACACACCATATACACTCTATAACAAAAAAAAAAAACGACGCACCAAGAAGGAGTTTCCCGATTGCAATTAAATTTCGTATGCAAAGACAATTGTACCGAACATGCAAATGATTAAAATTTGGTGTTCAACGAATGAATAGTGGGAGCTACAGCGCATCGGAACTGTGCACTCAGCAGGTGTCTATAAGAAACGATTTTCAATATGAATGTCAAAATTTCTGTTGCATTGCGATTTAGGATACCTTCCAACGACTGAAAAAAATGATTGGAGCAGGATTCGAGTTCATTACGAGCAACTGTCCGAGTCTGAAAGAGGTTGTATCATTGGATTGAAATAGGCAGGTTAGGCAAATCGGAGAATCGCTCGTCAAATTGGTCGAAGCGATGCTGCCATTAGAAAACGCTGACAAGAATGGGTGGACAGTGGCAGATTTCAGCGTCATGATGGTAGTGGTCGACCTAGGGCCACAGTAGATCGGGAGGACAGATTGATTGTCAGATCAACTGTCACAGTGCCTGATTCATCGTTATCAACCATAGGACGTGTGCCCCACACGTGAGTGTCTACAATTACCATTCATAGACCTCTGATAGAGCAAAATTTATGCTCGTACGCCACCTCCCACTTATGTTTGCACGCTTTCGATCCAGATTACTGTAGTTCTTGGCTAGATTTGGTTGAAATCATGCTGACTGTGGACGTATAGTGTTTAGCGACGAATCTCGCTTCCAACTGTGTTCTGACGATCCTCGAAGACGTCTCTGGAGACTCCCAGAGCCATGCGCCAATCCTGCTTTCCCTATTACATGCCACAGAGGCCCTCAACCAGGAGTTATGATATGAGATACCATTTCTTTTGACAGCTGGATCCCTTTGGGCATCATTAGAGGCACACTTACAGCCCGACGGTGTGTCGACGACATTCTGAGAACTGTTTTCCTACCATTCCTTTGCAGTACCTTGGCCTTATTTTTCAGAAGATAAGGCCAGACTACATGCAGCACGTGCTTCTATGAACTGTCTTACAGCTTGTCAAACACTTTCTTGGCCAGCCAGATCGCCAGATCTCTCTTCAATAGAGCATGATTGGGATATGATGGGAAGGCGACTTCATCTACCAGGGAATGTTGATGACCTTGCCCAATAATTGGAGCAAATTGGTCAATAAATACCGCAGAAAACCATCAGACTGTTTTATCACTGCATGTCACGTCGTGTGGCAGCTTGCATCCAGGCCCAACACCTTATTGAGCTCGTTACTTTGTAACTACGTAACTCTGAAATAAATCATTCAATTTTTCTGAAATTTTAATCATTTTCTATTCCATACATAATCTTTCTAACCACCAAAATTTTTGTTTTTATCGGACAACTCGTTCTTGGTGCGTCGTTTTTTTTTTCTGTTATAGAGTGTAGTGCCATAGTTTTTTTAAAAAATGTACATAAAAGCAAAAAGTTATGCTTTGGAGATAAAGTGAAAAAAATAAACCTTTGTAAACGTTTATTTACATTTTTGTCAATTATTTTTTTTTTTCATATTTTAAGGTTATTTTATCAACGAACATATAAGTGTTATACATTTTTAGATTCAGAAAAATATGCACTATATTTTAATACTAAAATTGAAGAATTGATTTCTTGAATGTGTATGATGTCCTGGTTCCATTAAGTTAATAAATCTATAAAATTTATTTCTATTTTTATTTAATACAATTTCCGTTCTTGCTTTCAGCGACCGGAAGTATCAACTTCCTTTATTGTTATCACATGTATAACTGGGGTAACACGAAGTTCTCAACCATATCCTCCATATTCTCCGTAATTGGTACTATAGCTATGCTGATTTCTGTATCCGTATTCAAGCGGTTTAACCTAGGAGATCCAACATTGGGTATCGTTGGAAATACTTCGCTGTTAGTTAAAAATTTTGCTTTGGGTCTTGCGACTAAACCCGAAATATATTTCGGAGGTAAGAAATTCCATTTAAAATTTTTAGTTACTAATTAATGACTTTGTAAGTTACCGTATTTACTCGAGCTGCACTATTTTTCCAGTATTAATGCTACTGAAAATCAGGTGATGGTCAAAATCGAAGGCAAAGCATTTGTTGGATGGTGGAAATTGAGAAAAATGTGACCGTCCATTCTGTCCACTTGCATTGATGACTAATCCCATTCCGTCGTTTACATCCAGTATTCGGGTCCTAGGCGCAGAAAATCTACAGCCCGCTTGACACTGGAGAATATAAATTTATAACCAGAAAATCTGGTTAAGTTCAGCTTATCCGGGCCCTTTTGAATTCCTTCTGGGACCCTGGGTGCCCTCCCCAAACGCCCAATGGATAAACCGGCACTGCTCAAATATGAAAAAGGAGGAAATTTTATTTTCAGAAAAAAACGGAAACAGAGCAGCTGCCACTGAAACTTTGACACGTATGAAACAAATATACGTCAACGGCATAAGCAAAATGATATTTTTACTTGCAAATGTACAACAGTCTTTAAGGTATCCGACTACGTTCGGAACCGTGATTTTAAAAAAGAGCATAAATGGATAATTTTCATGATATTTCGTGTCACTTAGATTAGAACACATGTATAAAATTGTTTTAAGGACATTTTGACAAAAAAAAATTATTTAAATACAATATTTCGGCAAAAAATTAACTTCGAATAACCTTTTTTCAAAATGTTCTCCTTTTGTGAAAACTGCTTTTATTATACCAATATTTTTCCTCTATATAGCTCAGACCTTTGTACAGAGGCTCAACTAGGATTTTTGAAAAATTCACATTATTTTCAGAGTTACAACCCATTGAAATAATTATCGGTGTTTTTTTCTTAAAATTTCTCCCTTCTGTTATAATAAAACATGGATAAACCCACTTCTAAGTTAAATATTTCAAACATTCTAGTTGAGCCTCTATACAGAGTTCTGAGCTATATACAAGCGAAATATTATTACAATAGAAGTATTTTTCACAAAAGGAAAATATTTTGAAAATGAGTCATTCTATGTTCATTTTTTGTCAAAATATTGTACTTAAATATTTTTTTATTGCAATACTATTCTTAAAACAATTTTATATACATTTTGTAATCTAAGTGACACTAACGATCATAAATATTATCCATTTATACGCTTTTGCAAAATCACGGTTCCGAACGTAGTCGGATACCTTAATAATTCTTTTACATTTTTCTGTAATACATTCTTTTTTTAAAAAATGTTGCATAACAGGTGCATTGGATGACAGGGGAGACGACATCGTGTAGGAAAATAGCGATGCCACCACCAACTTCGAAGTCAGTCATGATAGTGGAAGTGACGAATCATTTTCGAAACATGATATTGACGGCTAGAGTAATTTTAGGTTCATGTACGTATTTGAAAGCATTTAATACTGGTAAAAAAAATAAATTTCTTAAGTATTTGTTATCGATTAACCTTTTACACATTAATTTTTATTTTTTCTCCTCAAAAATATGTAGAGAATTGGGGGTATGGCTTAGAATCGATGACAACATTTTTTTTTTCACAAAAACATTTTGAGAACTTGGGGTGCGGCTTAGAATCGATGGCGGCTTAAATTCGAGTAAATACGGTAACTAAAAGTTTAGGAGATTTGTTCTTTCTTCATTATTTCTCTTATATAGTTTTGTTTTATTCTATTTTGTTGGTTTTCCATCCTCCTTTTAACCCATGTTCTCTTCCCAAAAATAATTTATGCAAATATGTAAGAACTGATGGGAACTACATCTTCTAGTTTTCTATACAATTCACTTCTCTGAAGTAATGATTAAGAGAGTATAACACAAGCTTATTAATGGATATTAGCAGACGATATTGCATTTACGGGAGATACTTTTTATTCTTATTTAGTCTGCGTTCCACTGAATCTGTAGAGAGTCTGTGAATTTATTAAATATTAATTGATGTTTATTTTCCCTTTACATTTTAGATGAATTGTTGTTTTTCAGGTAAAGATATATGTTTTAAAGTCTCTCAAACGGAGAGTTTTCAGAATAATTTCTTCAACCAAAAAAAAAAAAAGTTAGATCTTAATTTGCTTTATTAAAGCATGATTAATAGGAAACTCGTCCTTTTTGTTACATTATTCAAAAATGCTGTTTTCTATTTTAAAAGAACTTATTTAAGAACAAAAAATAATTATTTAGTAAAACGTTTATGATAAAAAAAAATACAATGTTAAATGTATTTATAAAAATTGAAATGAGTGTACAACTAAGCCAAATATTTTGATATTAAATGCATATTTCAATTTCAATTTATCATATGAAAAACGTATTTCTTTAAGAAAGAAAATTCCATATTATAAACAGATATTTGAGATTTACATAAATTCGATCACAGATTTTGTATTCGAAATTTTGTAACATTTTCATAAAGTAAGACAAATAATGATCCTGAAAATAAAAGTAAAAAATACGCAAAGATTGACATTATTTTTTTTTCTTTTGTTTTATCTTAATATAAAAGAATAAATACTTATTTTCATCACTACAATAAACACATCTCCAGATTCTTTTTATGTTAAATATTAATTCAGAAAAAAAGAAAGTATTGATTGAGAGAAAGTGAGTGAAAGAACAAAATAATTTAAATAAATTTTTGCTGTTTCTTATTTTTCTTAATATTTTTAAAAAATTTCTTAAGAATTGAAACCTTTTGTTGGGTACTATAATTAATTTTTACCTTCAACTTTCAGCAAGTTTATTAGGACTATTGGGAGGCCTAGCAACCTTAGCCGGTCGATCAAGAATCTCTAAAGTTACTTCCAAAGATGATATAGGTACTGTAAAACATATCTACTTGTATAGTGTCATTGCATCAATAACATAGAATTGTAATAACAGGTACTTACATATTATCGCAACGATGGCCAACTCTATTAATAATTCGCCAAGTTGGCAACCCCGATTTCCTATATGTCGTAAGTGCTGTATTATCCATGTGCTTCGGTTAATATAATGTCGCCAATAGATTGCTATAATACGTAAGTACCTAATAATGTTACACTTATGTTGCTTTTTAAGCTAAAAGATCCCAACACAATGTATTTTTTATTTATTAAACTTGATGCCATAATTAGTTTAAAATGTAAAAAGGCAGAGATAAAAATATTTCCATTAGGTATATTTAAAATGCCAAGCTATTTTGGAAAAAAAATCGCACTACTATGACAACTTTTTTCAAAGCTTTTGAATTCTCATCAATTCCAAAGACAATAGTACCAGCTATAGACATTAGTAATGTTGAGCTTTAAGTACAATTATTTTGTTTGGGATCGGCATTGAGATACTTTATCTTATACCAAGAGTAGGCAACTAGCGACTGGCAATATGTTTTTATGCGACCTGCCAAGACAGTCAGACCCATTTGCGTAACGGAGAACATTGGAGCTCCCCTGCAAACTCCAGATTTGGGCCCCAATCCCTAATACGTACTTAGTTTCAGTCAAGCTTTGGGCTCCCTAGAGGCCCTGCTCCCCCGCAACGCGGGTGTGTACGTTACGCCACTGACCCCTGATATTTTTTTCCCATAAGTAATCAGAGATTTCTCTTTTGTTTTTCACTACTTAGAAAACAAAGTATTTGAAAGTGTTTCTACTAAGATATCATCTGCAGAGTTTGGAGAACGAGGTCAGAAGATCTCAGAATTTTTAATAAATTGAGTCTAAATTCAATTTCTTCTGTTATTCTATTACTGCTGATATTGATACAGCACCTGAAGAGCTGCAACCTGAACTTCAAGTCAAACTACGATTGAAGAAAAATGAAATGTTTAATGCTGTGACAATGACTTTTACAAATCTTTGTCAACTGAAAAATGCCCCATGTATAAAGAGAAATGTGGGGAAATTTCTCTTTATATTTGAGTCAACAAATATTTGTGAGCAAAGTTTTTCTTACATGAAGATCATCTAAAATAAATATCGATGCAAGTTGGCTAACATAAACTTGCAAACTGCAGTGAGAATTTCAGCAAACAACCCCAGTCCTGATTTTAAACAAATTGTAGAAAAGTATGATAGGTCACGTTTGCCTCATTGAACTGATTCAAAAATTAAATGTGCTTGTAGCTATAGACAATTTGAAATAAGCACAATAAATAAATTAAATAAAACTGCCACTGTTTATTTAACTTATATTTATTCCTTTTTATAATGCATGCAATTATTTTTAAAAAGGTGCGACCCTCTGGTATTCTCCGCTCCCGCAATGTAGCCGACAAGTAGGGACGTCTTAAGACATGGGCCAACTGGGCCCTGGCCCAGGACCTCGCCACAATGGGAGCCTCGTTCATGACTCAGCTTTAATAAGATCATGATTCGAATAATTTCAACGGTCAAGTGTTCTTTTCGGTTGTATTATCCGCAAAACCGGGAATTTCGGACGATATGTGAACTGGCTACCTGTGATGACCATGTGTAGGCCTAGACCTCAGTGGCGTAATGGAGAATATTAGGGCCCCCTTTCAAAGTCAGATTTTAGGTTCCACAAACCGGATCTTACAAAATATACATACTTGGCATCAGTCAGGCTTTGGGCTTCCCAGAATCCTGGCCCTCTTCCACGATGCTGGGGTGTACGATACGCCTTTTCCAGGGCTACCACCATTACACCATCATTACTCATTCAGTCAAAAGACTTTAGTCGATTGAGCTGGTTTGTGCAATCTCCAGAGGCGTAGCTACCGCCATATCAATGATACGGGGCCCCAATGTATGTAACTTCAGTCCAATTAATAGGGTTCTCATATCTAAAAAGGGTCCCGGTGGAATTTTGATACAGGGCTCCCTCAGAACTAGCTACGCCAGTGGCGAAGTCATACACATTTATTTGCTTCGGATTATTATTTATACGAGTATTTGACAACGTATGTTATATGTACTGTCTACCAGAAGTGTTTCGGTGACCTTTACAAGCGATGGCAAAAGTGTGTTGTTAATCAAGGGTCTTATTTCGAAGGGAGATGTGTTTCAGCAATTTAATTGGTAATATTATTTTAAGTTATAGACTCACTCCAGGAAATGTGGAATCCTACTACGTAAGACCAATAACGAATTGGTGCATTTCTGAAGAAGGCATAATATCCAAATTTTTAGAGTGTATATTTCAAATCGAATATGAAATACTTTCTGTACTAATTGAAACTTTTTTGAAGGTTAAATGTTTTGAAAGTACCATTTAAGAAATTATAAGAATAGCTTATAGAAAATTGGCATATTATACACCTCATAAGAATCCAGGGGCATAATACACCCCTGCATCGCGGAGAGGCCCAGGATTCTAGGGGGCCCAGAGGTTATGTTTTTGCAGTCCTTTGTAAGATCTGGTTAGGATCCAAAACTCTACTTTGGGGAGGGGAGTGGGAGTTTAATGTTCTCCGTTACTCCACTGTCAGTATCATTATAAAACTGCATGTGTTAGCTTTTAGTGAAAACATTATCTAAGAAAAAATTCCTCGCGTTGTTTTCATTGCTATATATATATGTTAATATACATAATCTCAATATTATATCTGTCTACTTAATTATCTTTCAATATCTGTAAACATATTTTTACTTAATCTGCTGTATTAATATTGCTCTAGAATTAAGAATGTATTCTTATAAAATTCTACTTTTTAAACACAATATGTGCTTAAAAAGTTTGATTATAATTTGCTTACAGTTTGTGTTAGTTTAATTATGTTTGTGTTTTTTATATTAGTGCTTTTGTGAGACATTAATATGAGTAGAGTAGTGTTTTTTATACAATAGGATTGTGTTGGTTAATATTTCTAGAAATTAAAATTACTTTTTATATAAAAGTTTCAAACTGTTTTTTTTTCTTATTCCAGTCTAGTAATATAAGTGAATAAAGAGGAAGGTTAACGCCTTAAAGCTATGCTTAACCCAAAAATCTTAGTACTAAGCCTTAAAGTTTTTTTATTAAATTATTGTGATTACTTTAATTTTTGATCTATGTACTGTATATTGATTTACAATATATAATGCACTGATCTATCTATTTGATTTATGTATTGTATAGATACAATCTTATACAGGT
>BMAV01012245.1:368577-379197 GCA_019973955.1 Trichonephila inaurata madagascariensis | reverse complement strand
TAGAAATCATAATAGGTCTCCAGTTTAGTCCAAAGACTTTTTTGTATCTACATTTGTTATGTTTGGTGAATACCAATTTCTTCCTGCTTTAGCACTGTAGGTTCTAGTACTTCTTCACTGTTATTTTATATTACTATATATATATATATATATATATATATATGTGTGTGTGTGTATTGCTTGCATATGCATTTATTTGCCAAATCTGCTGCATCCTCTGATTGTAACTATATTCTCATTATTTTATTTCATGTCATGAGGATTTTTATAGCTATGTAATGTTTTGGTAATACAAATTAATTCTGAATTGGGGCTATGCTTTGCAACATTGAGGAGAAAAAAACTAAAATGATGCTTTTTACATTTAAACTTATTGATATCCCTGTCATGTGGGCTCATATCATTGATGCATGATAAATCTGTCTATGGCTTGATGTCCTAACATTGGTGTGGCAGTTAGGGTGCTGTTTCAGACATCATCCTTGTTACTTGACCATGGCACAAAATTAGGAGGTCTATCACCAATGTCCCCCATATTGTATTAGAGTGCGATGTTAATAAGCTCTCAATTCACACAGAAAATATACCAAAAGATACAAAAGTGTGATAAAACAATTGTTTAAAATTCCCAAAGGACTCTCTAGATAATACACCTGAATATAAATACAAAAGTGTTTATTCTTAATTTTTTTTTCACAAAAATTCAAAGAAATCACTTTCAGTAAATAAAGAAGGGAAAAACAAATGAAATTGATTATCTTTACCCCAATACATTATTTTATTTAACTTATAATTGTACTGGAATGATTTTGTTCAATATAATAAAGGTGCCTAGCAACATTTTTTTGTCTCTTCGAACTGTTGCAACTTTTCTGTTAGCTGGGCGCAAATGAAAATGGCCAAATTTCTTACAACTATAAGGGGAATGTTTGTTTGGGGCCATGTGCTCTATTCTTCGAACTCATTCAAAACAAAGCACGTTTTCCTTTCTTCCATCTTAATTTTTGTTTTAAAAAATGATGAAAATTCCTTACTGAATTTATGTGGAGACGAGGAGTAAACAATCCATTTGAGAAAATTCTCGAAGACATCACCATGTTCAGGAAAAACCAATAATTGTAAGCATTCTTTTTGGGTAAAACTGCTTTGTTTACAATTCATTAAAACTTGTTTTGCTTACTATAAATTAATATTTGTTTATAGTTGAACATTTTCGACTTTTATTCCATTGGCTGTTTTGTCATTCACTTCGCATAGCGACTTGGCTCGCGTTTGGTTCACAATTGGCAACTTTTGTGCCCGGCTAACGGAAAAGTACCCAACCTTTTATCTAATTAAAAAGAGGGTTGTTGTTAATCCAAAATATTGTTTTTGATAAGGTTGAAGCCAGAAGCTATTTTGTGGGATTGTGGCAACAATTTTTATTCTGATCTTCATTGAATCAAATGCTTATACATTAAATTATCAGCTCATTGTATATTGTATTAGTTTTTCCATATAAATGTATCATATTAAAATGTGTAAGGGGCATTACAATTTCATTTTTGTTCAATCTATTATAAAAAAATATTTGTTTTAATATTGGATATTAATTTTCTTAATCATTATAAACTGTTTTATTGTATTAAAACAGAAATTTTTCAAACGGAACTAATGTTTCTTTTGGCACTTGGCATGTTTTTAATTAAAATAGATAATAATTCCAAAGTAGATTTTAACTATGCTATCATTCTTCAATTCAAACAACACTCATACATATGTTTCACTCAAGAAACTAGTAAAAATATTTTTAAAACATTAATATTTGCTTGAAATGTTAAGTCACAACTATTTTTTAACTTGCTTTTTTAAAGTTGTAAAAACTAAATTTTTCCAAAAAAAAACAAAACTACAAGATGGTCAGTAAAATATTTGATATTTTAAGGGGGAAATGATTTTTAGAAATATTTTTGTTGATTGATGTACTAAGAAATATATTGTCACAAATTATAAATACATAGCAATTTTTCTTTTACTACTGTAAACTATCAGATTGCAGATCCATGTCTATTTAAAAATACAACCTTTAAGAATTCTAGCTGTCTTTGTAAAATTTAACAAATACTTATACATTTTCTCATACATATTTTTAAAAAAAATTGAGTGTTGAAGAATTATTGATAATGGTTTCTTTTTCCAGTAAAAATAAATTGTTTTACAAATGAATGATGCTTTTTTTACTTAAATGTAGAAAATTGAACTAAAATTATCAAAAATATATTTTATAAAAATTTTCAAAACAGTTCATATTAAAAGTTTTAACATTTATTAAAAGATTAGTGAAATAAAGAAAAATCAGTAAAAATATATTTCAATTGCCTACTTTATATGAATATTTTAAAAAAAGAATTGTATAAAAATGCAAGTTGTGAGTGGCGACCTGTAGACTCTAACCACTATGCTAAACAGCTGTCCCACTTTAATCTAGTTTTCAGATTTCCCAATTGTGTTATTATGTAAATGTCTATTTATTAACTGTTATCACCATGTGTTATAGTGATTAATTAGAATCTGTAACATTATTGTTTGTACCTTACACTCCATTTTATACAAAATTTATGATTAATTAATGACAAAGCAAGTGAGATAAATCATTCACTATTCATAATGTGGCATCCTTCTTAAAGTATCTTCGGCATGATTCATTAACAAATACCAGAGTACCTTCAATTTAAGGCCCCCTTAGATATTGTCCCTACAATTGTTTTATCCTATTAATTAAAAATATTAACCAATCTCATATATATTTTGTAAAGAAAATTAAGAATACAATTTTAAGTTTTTGTACCTGTAACTTACTTTATAAAAATCAATTTTTTTTCAGAATTAAATAAACTCAACATTTTAAAATTTTCTAGCATTTCAGTTATTTACTTCACTAAGGAATATTTTTTGCTTCTATTTTTATTTCAAGATATGATCATTTTATTAAAAATACTCCTATAAAAAAATACTGAATGCATCAATATTATCACTAGAAACAGTATAAAAAATTCATACATAATACTTGATGAGTATCAATATGATCTAAGATTTCCAAAAAGTGTAGATAACTATTCAAGATAACTATTTGTTGACTGGTTGTATGTAGAAATATATATATATTAGGTTGCTAAATATATAATAATTTTAAATGTAATATTTATTTTACAAAGCATATTAATATATTTTCAAAATTTCATGAATTAAAAACATAATAAATGGATAATTAAATACATCTTTTTAAGTAAGGAATCCAAAAATTTTAATTGAATGGTTTCAGAAGAGCATTTTCCTAAAAAGTTATTTAAAATATTTATACTGATTTTATCAATAGTTCATTCATTCAAATTATCAAATAAATAATAGAACAAAATAACAATTACAGAAACATTTATTACAATCCTGAAAGGTCATGATTTACCAAAAATGAATATATATTATAAATACAAAAATTGAGATAAAATATGGATGTATATTACATTATTTTAGCTTCAAAAAAATGAATGCTGTTCCTTGAAGAATTTATACACAATGCATATGATATTATTTACAGCAATCAAATCAATTATATTGACGTTTAAGATCATTTTGCGATTTTCCTGTATTTTTGGGTAACTTCTTATTTGTACTGTCTTCTATATCTTTGCTTTTATAATAATGAGGAGCTACTTCTAAAAGCCAAACACCCTCGATTTCTATCACTTGTCTCATATATTCTTTAGTAGTAAATACAAGTTCATGATATACAAGCCATCGTGGCAAGTCCTCAAATAAAGCACTGTTAGGATGAATCATAACAGTTTGTTGTTGTTTTGCAGTTTTATACTGACCACTTTTTGATAATCGTGCTGTATGATAAAAATAACCAGCTGTTATAGCCTTTCGAATAGCAACAGTATCTAAAGCATTTGATACCAATTCTATTTCTACTCGATCCATAAGACCTTCTAATTGTTCTCGTACATCTCTAGCTCTTTTCATTGATCTGTGTTGGATATAGTTTTCAAAACACCATTGGGTACTGTAGTCTGCCTCTACCCATTGATTGTAAACATTTAATAAAGTTAAATGATCTCCTGCAATACTGAAAAAATTTTTTCTAGCAGTATCAGCATGTACAATTTTATCTTTTGGTCGATAAAATATTGCATTATTTATAGAAAGCATAGCAGCAATTGAAAGGATTTCTTCAGAACATTTGTATTTTTCAGAAGCTAAAAGCATTTTTGACATCATCGGATCAACTGGAAACTCTGCCATTCTTCGACCTAGTTTTGTAAGTTCTCCCTGGTGATTTAAACCACCCAATGCATATAACTGCTCAAGAGCTAGTACTAAACTTTCATGGGGAGGTGGATCTAGAAAATCAAAATGTATTATATCATTTATTCCAAGAGATTTTAACAACAAGACTGCATTGCCTAAATTAACTCGCTGGATTTCAGGTATTGTATTATCCTCAAGTTCGTGCTGGTAAGCCCAAGCAGTGTAAAGCCTAAAACATTTTCCTGCTGCTACACGTCCAGCACGACCAGCCCTTTGATTCGCTGAGGCTTTTGAAATTGGTGTAACAACCAATGATTCCATGCCAGTTCGAGCATTAAAACTGTTTTGTTTACAAAATCCTGGATCAATTACATAAATTATTCCATCTATGGTTAAGGAGGTTTCAGCAATGTTTGTTGCAATAACTACCTTTCGTGATCCTGGTGGAGTTGGTTCAAATATTTTTGCTTGCATGTCTGACGGTAAATTTGCATAAATAGGTAGGATTATTAATTCTCGCATTTTAGAGCCAAGTTTTCGAGTCCTTTCCAAAAGCAATTCATTACATGTTTCTATTTCTTCCTGACCAGTCAAAAATACCAAAATGTCACCAAGAGGCTGAGTAAAATGTATCTGTAACACTGTTACCACGCATGCATCTAAATAATCTGCCTCAGGTGCTTTTGTATAAAAAATATCAACAGGAAATCTTCTGCCTGGTATTCTAAAAATAGGTGCATCATCAAAAAATTGTGAAAATTTTTCAGCATCCAACGTTGCACTTGATATAAGTAATTTCAAATCAGGACGAAAACGAGCTATATCTTTTACCAAACCAAACAATATATCTGTATGAAGAGTACGTTCATGGGCTTCATCAACAATAATGACACTGTATGATGATAAATCTGGTTCAGAAAGAAATTCCCTCAAAAGCATTCCATCAGTCATATACTTTAATATGGTTCTTTCAGAAGTGCAGTCCTCAAATCTAATACTATAACCAACTTCATTTCCTAATTTTACAGAAATTTCTTCAGCAACTCTGGCAGCAACACTCATAGCAGCAACTCTTCTAGGTTGAGTACAGCCTATTTTCTTATTACCTTCAGTATAACCAGCTTCATATAAATATTGAGGAATTTGTGTAGTCTTTCCAGAACCAGTTTCTCCTTCTACGATAAGAATATGATGGTTCTCTATAGCTTCCAACAAATCTTCTCTGAATGGATATATTGGTAAACTTCTCCTAGTCTCTTGGATGCTTAATTTCTTCTTTTCTGTTTCGGATAGTTCTTTCACGGATTCAGATGCATCTTTAGTTCCAGGCATTTTTATAGATTGTACAAATTCTATAGCATCATCAAATACCAAATCATAATCTTTTTCTTTATGTTTCTTTTTAGCATCTGCAGCACCAAAAGTCATACGTGCAAATCCTAACCTTTCTTGTTCCCACTTTAATTGTTCAGCATTTGGTGCTTTTTCTCTTTCATCGACTTCTTCATATTTTTTACTTATGTCTTTTCCAGAAGCTTCAGGCATGTGATATCTTTCTATCTTTTCCATTTCTTTAGCTTTGTCGTGTTGTTTAGCCAATTCCAAAATTTTCTTTTTATATTTAAGTTCTTTGTTTTCTTTTTCAGTAAGTTGTACATCTGAAAATAAATATTCTTCATCCTGAATATCGCCTTCTAATTCCAGAAGCTTATCTTCTTTTCTCTTTGCTAAATAATCTCTTCGAGATTCAACCCTTAATTTTGGTACAATTTTTTTCCTGTCTTCTGCCTCAAGACGAAGTCTTTTCGCAGCTTCTTCAAAAGCTTTTCTGTCTGATTTTTCTACAATATTTCTTGTCTTTTCTTTGTCTTTTTTCTTTAGACGTGCAGAAAATTCATCCCTTTCTTTCAAATCTTCTAATCTTTCTCTTTCCATTTTTTCATAATCACTTTCCGAATCCGATTGTGCTTTCTGAGAAACCTTTGCAACCTTTGAAGAAGTATCATCGCTGTCACTACTAGAGGCTTCTCTTTTTCTAAGATTTTTCATCTTCGATTTTTTCGATCGCTTTTCTTCGTGTACTGAAGTGTAATCGTCCTCATCATCAATTAATTTATAACTGTCATTTTTCTTCAGCATTTCCATTATCTCTCTTTCTCTTGCCCGCGATGGTTTTTCTTTAATTTCAGCATGGGGCACTTTAGTCCACAATTCACTGGCGAATTGAATTACTGAAGAATTAATTGACAATGTCCCCGTGTCCTTAATTTTTTCAATCAGGACATCTGCACTCGCACTTTTAGATGCTAGATTTAACAAAAATTCAGCCGTAAATTTGTCGCTAAAGCCTAATATATTGTGTAGTTCATCATTTATCCACTCGTTGACACTCATTTTAGAAATAAAGTTTGTAACTTTTTAAACGTGAGCAGTCTGTTTACGTTTTGAAATAACAGTTACGGTTACGACTGTTGAAATCAATCATGGCTACGGCAATGTCATGTGTCTGTCAATATATTTTTTTTTTTTAATCTCATAATATAATGGTTATTATTATTGATTATGCTATTGTATATGTGTAACAAAAAGGCTGGAAGAGAAAAAAACGGTAATATTTAAAAAGTCGACATTGATTGAATGCGCAATTCTATTATGGATTATTTCTATTCTGTAAGAGCAATAAACCGAAACTAGATGAACGACTTTACCTTTTTAACATTAGACCTTTTTCTGGTCTAATGTTAATTTCTGAGAAATGATTGAATTCCAAATTATTTTTTCACACTTTTAATGCAATTATTTGAATTTTTTGGACTGTATAGATAGGAAGTGACCTAAACATTTGAGGTTTAGGACTCACATGTATTATTAATAATGAATTTTATGTTTGAAAAGCTTGTAATAGTTCCTAGCATTTTTAGGTTGCTTATTACGAGTTTGTAAGTGCTTATCGTACATGCGAAACATTCATTTTTCGATTTTGGTTTTTCTTCACATTTATATTATATTCCATGTATTATTATACATTTATCACATTAATTATTACTTCATTCTAATCGTATATTAATTTCAAATTATATACGATTTTATGTTTTTGCTAATTTAATTGCCTAATTCAGAAGATTATATTTTCATATGTCCATTAAAGTTTATTTATTTGAAGAAATCCTAGCATAAAAAGTATCTCTAATCAGTGGCGTCTCAAGTTATCTGTTTCTGCCCTCGTAATTGACTTCTGTTTTTTGGAAAAATTCAAGCATACTCACGCAATTCGAAATTCTCGAGTGAAACATGAATAATTTTATTTATTTTGATTTGCTTTTTCAGAGTATGTTTTTGAATTGCATAGTAAACAGTTTTATTCCGTCTTATTATTCTGTATAGAAATATTTATATTCAAAATGGAATTTTAAATCGTGTGGGGTAGCCTAGTGGTCATGGTAACGGACTCGTGGCCGACGTGTTATAAGTTCGACCCTTGTATCGCTGAAGACCCGCTGTGTAGGGGACGATGCACTTTAAATCTGTCGAGGCTGAAACGTCCTCCCGTCGATGTGGTGTTGAAGTTAGGAGATGGGGTGCCAGCTCAGGTGTCGACCTCGTCACTTGACCATGGTTCAAAATTACGTGGTCCGTCTCCAAAAGCCCTCGAGTAGCTGAATAGTGCGACGTTAATATTCACTCATATATATGTGTAGCAAAATAATTTTTTGTTCTTTATATATTGTGCCTTTGTTTTATATCTATCTTCTTTTTTCCCCACACTAAAAGTTTTTGAAAATGGAATTGTAATTAAATGTATTTAATTTTTTTTTTTTATTGTATGAAATTAGATTGAAAAAAAATGCTCAAAATGATTTTTTTTAATCTCCTGCATATCTTTGTTTTAATTATTTGTTTTTAAAATTGTTTATTTTTTATTACAGATCATTTTTAAAAAAAAAAAACAGAGAATATATTGAAACATGTTAGTGATTCATAACCTTATGAAATTTTTTTATTAAACACTTTATAAAAATGAAATTCTTCAGTTAGTATTCATTAATAATAAGCAAAATGGGTTCAAGTGTAGTATAGGAGGGCCACTTGGCGCAGTCCTTTTTTTGACGACTAAAAGTGGTCACCAAGGTACTTTTTTCAGAATTATTTATTATTTATTTTAGAATGAATTCGATATCTCACCATGACATTTAGAAAAAAATCGCCAAATCCAAAGAGAAATCATCAAATCCGTGAAGTGGCCCCCCTATACTACACTTGAACCAGCAAAATGTTTAATACTCTTTTTGTTGTTTTTTAAGTGTAACCCACAGTCATTTGAATTTGTAATTTATTTTCACTAATACATTTGTTAATCATTTGTTTCTTTTAATTAATTATTTTTCCATGTATAAAAATTCTGTTAATTGATAAATTCATTAAAAAATTACTCTCTTCTGAGTAACTCAAAACTCAGATTGTAACATTTTAATTAAAAAAATTAAATAATCGATAAGTTATACAAAAAAGTTCCCTTAACTTTAATTTCTTTTGTTAAATCTTTTTTTTTTTTCAGAATGAAGATAAAGCAAAGAAACGTGTAAAAAACAAAAAAGGAACATTGCAGACAAATTCATTCGTAAGTCAGTTATTATTATTCAAGGATAACTGCTTAATTTGGCCAGACTTTATAAAAACTAATGATTATAAATGATATTTGCTAATCACTTTTTTTCTTTAAAACTTTTTTAAAAATTTCAAACAATATCTTAGCTTTGAAAAGACTGCAAATGAATATTCTCTCTAATCCAGTGCTTCTCAAACTTTCAGCACTGGCGCCCCCTTTTTTAATCACAATTTTTATCGCCCCCCCCCCTTATACATTAATAAATTACTGAATGCAATAATAATGCACTTTGACGCTAAAGCTACAATACACGATCTTAATTATAAACCGTACAAATTAATAACATAAGTATTAAATTTTATATATCTTGCTTTTAAGCAAAAAAATAAAATAAGTAATAGGATAATCATTATGTTAGTTTTCCTTTCTCTAATTTTTAAATTGGAACATATTACAAAATGCGGTGGCTGCTTAGAAGACAAAATATAGATATCAGCTAAATATAGAAAAAGAAATCAGAGGGTCAGTTTCTAATCATAAGCATTCCTTTGAAAAACTTTGCTCTGCAAGACAAGCCCATAGAAGTCGCTAATGCTTATTAAACTTGTTCTTAATTTAGTATTAATTTATTAGTTATAAAATACTCTGTGCAGCACACTGTTACATTAAAAGTAAAGCGGCTGAAGTACCCGCTCTTTGCACGAGTTTATTTATAAGAAAATAAAACATTATTGATATAATCGCTGAATTGTAAGGAAAGGAAAGCCAAGTGCGAGACAATGTTTACAAAAATGTAAAATGATTTTTTTTTAAATGATTGCTCAAATTATAATTAGTTTTAAGGAACTGTAATTTTAAGCCTCACAGAATTAGCATTTAGAATTGATGTTGAATAATGAACAATAACATACAATTCCGATGAAGAATAATTGTATTATTTTTAATATTTAAAGCGAAAAGACTTCAACATGTTTTAACCCTGGAGCAGGCGATCACTCGATACTAATGGTCAAGCGGGGTTATTGAGTCACCCCAATCCTTTTTTCATAATTATTTTTATAGTACACAATAAAAATCGTAATTCTAGTGAATAATTTACTTAAGAGAAAATATACTTACCTTCTTTCAAAGACTTTTCAATTTTTCTTTGCTAATTCTAGGAAAAAATCCAAGAAAACTGAACTAAAATGTTTAAACTGTGCGTGACCTTAAAAAAAGACACAAATCACAGACACTTTTCGATAACATTACAGGAATGTTATTTGCAGGCAAAACTGTCATATTTGTTCTAGTTATTGTAATTTTACAGTCCTTTGATGTTCGACAAATAGCATGTTGAACTTTTGCTTGCTTGTGTGTTTTTGACAAAGCAAAGTGTGTCTTCTGATACTTACAGCTTCATACTTTAGTTGATGGGGTTCTTTTGGTAGCATTTGAAAATTTTTCTTTCGTTTCATGTTCATCGCTTTTCTCAAATTTACTTTAATATGCATTATTTCAGCAGGTTCATCCCTTTTTTTTTAATCAGTTTTAACATCTTTCAATAGAGATCAAAGATGCCCATTTTTTTTAAAATATATATTCTGATCATTTACCAAACATTTACCTGCTCATCATGCTCATTTACCAAACCACAATAAGTCGTACAACAAGGCAGTCGAAGTCACTAAGTTATTCATAGGGTGGGGGGATGTAGCATGAACACAAAAAATATTTTGGAAAAAAAG
>BMAV01012245.1:351219-368177 GCA_019973955.1 Trichonephila inaurata madagascariensis | reverse complement strand
CAAGTAATCCTTCAAAGTGCTCTCTATGCTTTTCCAGAAATCATAAACATATTTTACAAGGAAAAAACGCAGCAAAAATAGCTTATTTACAACTTCCCAAATGAAAAAACAAATACATAAGAGCAGGGACGTAACTTACCGTACAAGTAAGTTCGAAGGTCAAACCGCAGCAAATACATTTTGCTCTGCCTACAGCTAATGTACAATATTTCAATAATATAACAGTGATGAAATTTTTATCTCCTTAAAATTTTTTTGATTATGGGTCTGGGTTTTGTTTTTTCTCTGAAAGAGTAGTATTTTAAATTTTAAAAGAACACGTAATAAAAAAATCTCTCATCATGGGATTACCGCAAATCAAATAAAATGTTTTTTATTTGGTTATAGTATCTCAAAGATAGATAATGAGGTTTTGAAGTAGAAGCTTTTATTTTTTATGACGTAATATCGCAGATGATATATATAAATTATATCAGTGTAAATGTGTGTTTTTTGTTATGTCAGAAAGTATTTTTTTTTTACTTCATTCCAGTAAATAATTTTTTTTAATCTTTTATTTTCGATATGCTCGCGCCCCCCTCGCAGGTTTATCGCGCCCCCCCCGGAGGGCGCGCCCCACAGTTTGAGAAACACTGCTCTAATCCTCTGACATACACTACTGTCCATTCAAAATGAAACACCATGAAGGATGGGAGATATCATAGCCGAACTTCCGGAATACAAAGAAATCATATTTTGTGCAGCCACCGTGGCCCAGCTGCGTAACTCATCTCCACTGAAATAAAGAAATTTTTGGAGTTCATCTGTCGTTGCTAGTGTAATGTGTGCAGTTCGTCAGATCACACAGGAGAACGAACAGGCCAGAGCAGCAGTCCAGTTCATTGGCTGATAAAGCATTGTTAAACGTGGCGTGTGACATGCGGTTTCTGATTGTTCTATAGATTCTTCAAAGATTCAGCTGTTGAGCCGTCAATGTGCGTTGGAAAAAGGGATGACTTAAAAACTATTATCAGCTCAAACTATAACACTAGGTGAAAGATTTCTAGGATGAAACATAATGTATAAGAGTCCAGCAATTTTTCGCGGCGTTGCTGCCAGATTTAGATATGATTGTGGTATAGTAGGCAGAATTGTGATTCATCTGAAAAGATGTCTATTCATTTGTTCAGTTCACCATTGCAGTCGAATATGATGTGATGTACATTCAAAAATAATAGCAGTAACTGACTCCTTGCAGAAATTCTTTTCTGCTACAGACGTCAAATGTTACAGACTGACACATACTATAGACCGTAATTCTTGTTCTCTCAATCTTGCAGAGCCATCCGCAGTGTCGGATTAAACAACATGGACCATGGCCCTGTAGCCTAATAAATTTATTACGCAACAGGCTACTCCTAAAGCTCATGCAATTGCCTATGGGCTCCTAAAAAGCGCGGTGCCCGCCTACTCCATCTAATGAATAATCCGGAATTGGCGATCCGTCATTACCATGCTCAATTAGGTTAGGTGCAAACCTTCCCTTTTGTCAATCCGTTCCTCCTGTACCTAATTATTCCATATTTACTTCACTGCGGCATGGATTCATGCAACATAGAAACCGATTTAACTGAACGATAATTCGCGATCATTAAAAGCCATAATTCTTCCTATATCAAACCCAGAAATGTGCTCTATTTACTTCTGTACACTTCGACGAAATTTGCTAAAGCTTCTTACGCAAAAAAGTGGGGAATAAAATCAGTACTTAAAAAGAGCCTTATGCTCTTCCTTTATATGATGTATTAGGAAGTGCTATTAGCTTAATAATTTGTATGTGCAGCCCAATGCTTACCATTTGCATGTCCGATTGAAGTCTATGTACAGTGTAGTTTTATGTCTATTGGGTGCTTCCTTGATGGTATGGCATTTTGGATGGTTTGCAGTGTCGAATACTTGTGACCTATATATATATATATATATTTGACAACATTACAGTGATTTTTCGTGCATCAATAACCGAATGCAAATATGTAGTTTTATTATAGAACTTTTGCATCTGGTATTATATAAAAGCATGTTTCAAGAATGGCACAATTAAGTTATCTTTTTTTAATTTATTAGTATTTTATCAACAATTGACTTAAATAACTATTTTAAGATACTCATTTAGTTCTAGATTTGTGATAAATTGATGGTCATTGCTGATTATCCCATAAATAGATTGTAAAGTTATTTTCATAAGACATTTATCTACATTGATTTAATTTAATTTGTATAGATGAGAAATATTCAGCAAGTTTTTATTCTTTTTTTTTTTAATGTTTCTTGTGAGTGTGTGCATTCATGTGAATATACCAGTGTCGCACTCAAAAAATATTCCGTAGGGGGGACAGGGAAGGTCGAAATACGCCATCATCTCGTCTCAATACGCCGCCAAACATATCCTTTTGATTTTGTCGATTTGGGGAACAAAAAATAGTAAAAAATAAACTATTGAATTATTAATTAGCATTAATTAATAAAATAAATTGTTACAAACAAATAATTAAATTTTATGTACTATACATATGTGGTTATCATCAATAAAAAAATCAAGGGCTTTGGGGGGAGATTCGAATCCATCCCCCCCCCCTTGTGTATGCCACTAAAATATACTATACTAATAAATTGACTAGAATGCTTCTTTTGATCTGCCGAGTAATTTCAAATAAAAGCTATAAATTATTTTTTTAAATCAAATTGATTTTTTTTTTTTTAAAAAAAGCTGTTTGATTTTTTTTATTTATTTTAAAATGATGCTATCTTATACTGGTATTTAACTGCATTCTCTTCAAAATTGGGTCCTATATATATGTTTTTTAAATTGATTAAGTTGATAAATGTATTTGTTCATTTCAATCAAATTTCATTTCAGTTTTTCATTTTTGCTTAATATTCTTATTAATCATTCTATTTATGCAGGAAAATGCAATTATTGCTGAGAAAGCTACATACCTCATACAGGCAGCCAAGGATCTTAATTTAATAAAATCTTGTGATATTAGTTCTGTTGAATGGTTTGAAAATAATTATGAAGCACGAAAAGCTGCTAAAGAAACATTAAATCTATGTAATGTACAAATTTTTATATTTTACTCTATACAGCCTTTTGTTATTTTCACCTTTTATTAATGTGCTTAATTTGTCTTAGAATGAGTATACATTTTGTGTTTTTAATAGTTTTTAAGTTTAAAAAACTTATTCATTATACCACTTTGATGTTTTTAATGTTAGCTTTTATGTAATTTACATATTATAATTATTTAGCATTTTTAAAATAATTGCTTAAATAAATGTTATTTTTCTGTATGTACATATATAAATTATACTACATCTTTATATATTTTTTTAGAAATTATAATGATAAAACACCATGGATATCTTAAGATTTTCTATTAATTGAATTAAAATTTCATGTTCACATGTTTTTAGCTTTAGATGGTGTGCCATCTGAATACTGCAACAGAAATAATGAATCTACCATAGTGATTTTTGGTTCTGAAAAATATGTTCTTCCTGCTAAATCATCCTTTCATCTTTGCGACATAAAAAGTTTAGAAAATTTGAAAGGTACATATAAAAGTAACTTAATTGTACTATTATTCAATATTTACTATTGTTCAGCAATAAAATGTTAAAGGAATATTTTTCTTGTTTCCATAGTATTGCTTCATCATATTTCTGCAATTTAATTTCCTTTTTTATATCAGAGATTATATTTTATGGTTATGCATTTTATTTATTTATTTTTTGAAAATGCATATGTTGAATAATTTATTTCCATCAATCATATAAAAAAAGTAAATTCGGTGCTTTTCTTTGATGTAGTTTTTAAAAATATGTGTGAAATTTTCAAACAATTATTTTGTATGATTCATGCCTTTGCACACAATTGGTTCCTGATTACAGTGCCCTCATATGCTAATAAATATTGTTTAATGACTATTATTTTCTTAATTTATTTAATTTAAAGTTAGTTTTTAAAATTTTTAATATTTTACAACTGTTGGTATTTTTACTAATATTTATTGAATATGGATCCCATGTTTTAAATCAAAATATGTATTTAAATCACATAATGAATCAATAAAAAAAATTTTATTTTATCTAAGGGCTTATACATAGTTCACTGTCCTTATTTGAGAGTGAAGTATATACATTTTACTTGTTCCACTTCTCTTTGTATTTCCCATTTAAAAAGTACACTTGTAGTAAAATTACTTTATTCATTTTCATTAATTTATTAATTAAAATTTTTTTCATTATTTTCTTTTTATGAAAAGGTAAGAAGTATGACTTAATTGTTCTGGATCCTCCTTGGGAAAATAAATCAGTACGGAGGAAAAAGAGGTATGTGAGCATCCTGAATTTGATTTTCTGCATAAAATTACTTCAATGAATAATAAATAAAAGAGGCAACAGTTATGGGAAAAAATATTTTAACTAATTGAGCCAATTTTCCTAATTTTGCCTACCTTAAATTTTGGTATCTGAAAAATTCTTGAAAGTATTTTTTAAAAAAAAACTTACCACATGCCATTCTTTCCTAAGTAGAACATCATTTTTAAAATTTTCTGAAACATACATTTTATTCATATTACTCTATAAAATTTTTTGTTTAGAAAAAATATATGGACTAATTTTTAGTATCAAGGAAATGTAAAAATAAATAGTACCTTGATGAAAAATATTATAAATTCGGCTTTTCTTAAACTTTTTGTTGAGGGAAATTTCTATAAAATCCAAAATTCAACAAATAATTTAATATTTTAGAGAGGATAGTAAAAAAGTGATCATTTTCTCTGTTGATAAATTGTAAATTACTTTAAGGGGACATTGTACGATTTACACAAAAAATTTTAATTTAAGGATTTTTAATATTTTTTTGGTTGCCTCCTATGTATGTATACTATGTTAAACATATTTTGTGCTCAAAATTTCATAAAAAGCTAGCCATGTAATTTTTTAAGGAAAAAACTTGAAATTTTTGAAGTGATTTTAAAATGCTACTCCTACAAAAATTGACATACACGCATGAAATTTGATTTACAAGTACGTCAAACTATGTATAATAAAAGTTGGTATGCGTTTTGCATTAACGTGATTGGTATTCTTACAATACTTCTTTTTATGAATGTTTATTGAAAATTCCTTAAAAAATGTATAAATTCTGAGATGAATTATTTTTAAAAAAATAAATATTGCTTTGATTCAAAAATGCATACCAACTTTTGTTACATGTACTATTGGGAATAGGTAAAAAATTTCAAAGCATTAGGTGCAATAGAAAAAAAACCCTTAGCATTTTAAATCAAGACAAAATAGTTATTTTATCTTTCTGAGATACGGCAGTTTGAAGTTTTGATTTGCCATAGGGATGTGAATAAAAACGGACGTAAAAGCTATCATAATTCTGCGTTTTTTAAGTTTAGAGCTTTCAAATTTTGTGAGGTTATAGAAAAATATATAAAGAAAAATTTAGGCTAAAAAAATTAAATTTGATTTTTTGACTGATTTGGGTCAATTGAATCGTACTGTGTCCCCTTAAAAAAGATATTTTTTTACTATTAGGTAAAAAAACATATGTTCCTTAAGTGGACATACATGATGAAATTACTTTCATTACAATACAGAGAAAAATGGAGAAATTTTGTGACAAAAATGTTTACGGCTCAATATATTTCTTAACTTCTATATCCCCTCACCTCGCCTCTTTTATACATTCCTAATGGATCTGAATAAGCTTACTCATAGCTGCCACTGAAAAGCATGTGTGTTTGTTGATATATGTTGCTTATAACCCACTGATAGGGAGGTTATTATATTGGAACATGATATAAAAAAACAGTGTCTTTTCTTGGTCTCTGCAAGCAAGATGTGCACTGCTGATCAGATGTCTTATTCAAAACCATCTTAGACTGTTTACAAAATACTGGATTATTTTTATATGTTATCATATAATGGAGATTGTATTGATATTTGTCAACTGTCTTCAGAAGAAAGTAAATAATTGATTGATGAGGAAGATCTAAATGAAGATAATTTTTGAACGTGTTGTACCAGCTGTAATTTGTGGTGAAATTGAAATTTTTACAAACATAGGTGATGAAATAAAACTCCATTTAACCTATCAGGCAAGTGTATATTTGCTGTTGTGAAGACAGTGTTGTGGTAATTATAGCATCCAATTATATTCAACACATGAATCTGTCAATACAACCAAAAGATTTTGCCAAATTAAAAGAAAGAAAGAAAATTCATATTTTTCAGCCAAATTCTTATTAAAGTACACAATAAGAGAATGGAGGAAATCAGTTTACTAGACAGACTTCCTGCATCTTATTGAGCTCTGTTTAGGAGAAAAAAAAATGGCATTCAAATTTATTTAGCAATGTGCTAAATATGGGTGTTTTTGCTGAATAGATTTTATATTTTTCATATTTGCAGAACAATCGCATCTCATTATCCATGGAGAAATAACTTCGTGTTTTCATCACATAAAACTAAAAATCCATTCTACTCCCGGACCTCACACAAAATGCTTTATATCCTTTAGATTCAGACAATCAGGTACACATTATCTTGTGCCCTCAACACAACGTATGCTATTTGTCAGAAGAGTTTTACAGAGAAGTTTTTCAAGTCTTGGAAAAGATTGAATGACAAATACTTTCCTAACTATCACAGGCAGTAGGAAAAACTTCAGAACATAAAAGCCCCCAAACAGTAATTTTTGCCTTTATTTCTTGTTTTAAACAATTTTTTTGTATTTCTATTTTGTCTTGAATTTATTAAATTCCTTTTTCATCCATATGATTATTGTTCTGGGAATTTTGTTATGTACGTGCTTTGTTACTTCTTTCACCCTATTGTTGCATTTTTTTTTTTTTTTTGAGTGTAAGTTCAAAAAATAACTGTAAAATTCTTTGAATGTATGAATTCCTATTTTCTAATTGTATTACATATTTTTTTGAATTGGCAAAGAAAACTCAATTTTCTACTGACTCTGTTTTTTCTGTGTAGCATTAAAAAAAGTCACTTACTATTCTTCAAAAATTGTGTACACATTGAATTTTAAACATATCATTAATTAAATTTTTTTAATTGTATATTAAAACTAAATGTTAAACACCAATGCTCCATTTATAGATAAGTGTTATAAATCATGTAAAAAAAATTTCTCTTTATAATTTTTTTTTATCGAGTTTTAATTCCATTTTAATCAATTTGTAGCCAGTAACCAATTTGTGTTGGTTTTTGATCATAATATGGCATTTAAAAGTTTAAATTACTCTCCTTGCTATTTGTGAACATCCTATAATATTAATGATTGGATATGAAATTCTTTGCACTTTCAAGAAATAACTCATAAATTAATGTGGTTATGTTAACTAATTAGTATTGCTTTAATATCTTTATTGCTTTATATTTTTGAAATAGTTTGTTTTATTTTATAAAGCAAAATAACACTTGAAATCATATATTTATAGGATTATAGATAAAACTTAGGTCTGCTTACCTTTTTATTTTATTTTTATTTATTTATTATTTTTTTTTAAGTTTTAAATAATGTTTAAAAATTTTATGCTTTACAGCTATGCTATAAACTAATAAAAAAATAATAACTACATCAGATTTGTCTTATATTGTAATATTTATTTTTCACATTGTATTTTAATTGTATTTAAATTATCTTAAATAATTTTGAAATTTTTGATTTGATATCCTCTAAATAATTATATTGATGTGCAGTAATTTATGCTCTTAATAATTTCTTACAAGATAGATTCCAAAATTACAATTATAATATTAATTTAAAAGATGTAATATTTGCAATCTTTTTAATTTGAAAGATTGATTTTGTTAATGGGTTTTTCATAGGTACAAAACTTTAGACTGTGATTCACTGCTGGATTTACCAATTGATGTTATTTGCAACCCTGGTTGTCTCATTGTTGTTTGGGTAACAAATAATGTACAACAAATGAATTTTATAAAAGAAAAACTATTTCCCAAATGGAAAGTGTCTAATCATGTTATATGGCATTGGGTGAAGGCAAGTTTTTTTATATGTTTATTATTCTATTTTTTAGTTAAATTAAATGCAATTTCAGGAAATGCATAATTTTTTCCTATTTGATTCTTTATAGATTACTCAAAGAGGGAATTTTATTCATTCCATTGATTGGCATCACAAAAAACCGTATGAAAATTTGCTTTTAGGTTATGTATCTAGGGAGTTTGGAAACAAAAGTTTAATTGTTAAAACAGAGATAGAGCCACATAAAATTATTCTTAGTGTTCCAAGCAGTATCCACTCACACAAACCTCCTTTACCAGGTGAGTATTGCATTCTAGTTTCTTCCTTTTTGGCTGTACTTTCGGATTTTTTCCTTTTGGCTTAATTTTCAGTTTTTGTTAAATTTTTTTTATGTATTTAAATACCTTGGAGCTTTAATTCTTCTAGATTCTATCCCCCGAATGAAAGGCTTAGAATATTTTTACAACTAATCCAACTCTCACCAGAATATTTCTTTTCCAAAAATTATAAGAATGTCAAACATGTTAAATGCTGACTTAGTTAAATATTTTATTTATTTATTTATTTATTTATTTTGAAATACTGAATTGGCACTCTAATATTTAGTTTTTGACTATTAAATATTTTTAAAAGAGATTAATTTTAGATCCTGAAATAAACTGAGCTGATTTAAAAGTTTTGATAATTTCATCCGTAGGTTAATTGCATTTGAATAAAGATAAATATTATGTGCTGAATCTCAATCTTTAGTATTCAATTTTTCAGAATTTATGCAATTATATTTCTCTAATTTTTTGAATCTTATAAGGTATTGTAATTATTTTTCCTCTAACAAAGTCAAGTTATCCTTTTCTTTAACTCTTTTCATTATTTTTTTATAAGGAATTAATGTTTTCATGTCCATGTAATATTTCTTAATATTGATTTTGCAATTTGTGATGTGAAGGAGTTAAGTTGCTTTTATATTTTTATCCTTTTAAAAAACTGAACTGTCTTATTTTGTCTAACTTTCGTTTTCATTTTAATAGCAATTATTTCTGTTAATGCAAAAAATAATTGAAATTTCACCATTTTATTTAATTATTATTGAACATGGAATAGCAATTGTTTTTCTTGTTTTAGAAATATTGAAACCGTATATTCCTGAAGATGCAAATTGTTTGGAGCTTTTTGCTCGTTATTTGCTACCTAAATGGACAAGTGTAGGAAATGAAGTATGTATTTGACTTTGAATATATTTTAAATGTACATTAGCCTTTCCATTTTCAGATTTTCTTTAATAAAAATTAAAACAAGTATTACAGTAGTTAGTTTCATGGATTGTAAATGCTGATGCTTTGATTATTATATGATTTAGTTAATTGAATGCTAAAAATATATAAATGATTTTACATTTTTTTTATTTAAAACCTTTTTGTGCCCTCCCTTGACCAAAAAAAAAAATGGTTTTCTACTGATGATTTGATTCATTTGTATTGTTTTATTCATACACCAATGAAATAACTTTAGAAAAAATAAAGTGTAATTTACTTAAAATTAATTACTTATTATCTCATAAATTAGATGTATGGCATTACTACATGACTTTAACTTTCAAAAATATTACTTAGAAGTCTTGAACTAAATAACTGTTCTATGAAATATGTAGAGGTAAGTGAATATATATTTCATGAATTTTGTTTCCTTAAATTATATAATTTAAAAAATTCTGACTTAATATAGTTAAATATTTGCTTTTAAAAAGTATATATATAAATAACTATTGATATATCACTATTAAATTAATCAGATTTATGTAGAGTTTAATGTATTATTATGTATGTGTTTTATTAATATGAATTACTTTTGTAATTTCTTTCCATTCTCTCTCTCCATATACAACTTTTTGTAATTTTTCCATGATTCTTTTTTAACTTCGTCAATAATTAAAACATATAAGAATCATTTTTACAATATATTCAATATTGTTCATTTGTAATATTTATATACCAGAGTAATATTTCCTCCCATAAACACTTTAACAATTGCTAATTTTAAAATTTTTTATTTTAGGTTATAAAGCTGCAAAATATTAAATTATTTGAAAAAGTTAGTTGAAGAACCTATTCGCTGAACGATTACTTTTTACCTACAAATGTTAAGCATCAGAAATTGTAATAAACATAAAATATACTGTCTACATAATGTAATCTTTCTCTCTTTTCATTTAAGTATTTTAATTTTATGGAATATTTAATAAACACATAATTTCATTTTAATCTTAAACAAATAAATACTTTATTTTGTACTTATCTATCTATATATATATATATATCAAATTTAATTTTCAAAAGTTTTGATTGTTTCCTTTTCTATATATAATGTATAACTTTCTTATATTTTAATTTACATTTATATTATCTAAAGAGAAAGCCTTTTTCTTTTATAAAAATATTTGTCTGTTCAGCACTTTTTTTAACACGCTTTTATAAGTTTCATTTGTATGTAACAGAACCTTTGGACTAGATTTTTACCCACTTTAAAAGGTCGAATTAATTCAAAATTTTGCACATTTGTCAAGGACCGATGACAATACAATAATTTCATAATTTTGTTCCATTGCCCTGATCAGGATCCTCCAAAATAAGGATTTCGAGATTTGGCGTCTAATTCATTACATCGTTTCCAGATTTGGTGGCTAATTGCATATACCATTTCCAGATTTGATGACTAATTCCATACTCCATTTCCAAATTTGGCAACCAATTCCAGATATGGCGACTGAAAGAACCTACCCCTTAAAAAGGTGCATCCCTAAAAATGAAAACGCTTGTAATTAATACAAATAAAACAAACAAAAAGTGTTCTTTATGTGAGTAAGGAGAGGGTGGGTGTGTTAAATTTCTAATGTTCGTATAAACGATTGTCTAGTTTTTCTGAAAATGGAAATAAAAAAAAAAAGACTTGTTTCATGTGGAAAAAAAAATTATGTTTTAACTGCTAAACTCAGACATTCTGTTTTTCATAATTCATTTTACCACTTCATTCTCCACTTCAGCCGACCTTAAACTGTGAATGTTAAAACAAAATTTGCTGAATTAATCGAAGAAAACCTGAATATTTTTTTTTTTCTATTTGGAATCACTTGGTATCAGAGATTATCTAAAACTTTTCGAAGAAGACCAAACCATGACCATTAGACAGTTTATAAAAATTTTGAATGATTTTTCAATTTCTGTGCCGGGATCTCGAATGACGAAGAAAAGGTATAGATGTATATATGTTTGAAAGGTATGCGTATCCACGAGATTGGGTCGGAATAATTTTTCTTTAACTACTTTTTAAATGGAAGCATATTTTTACATTTATTACAATTGGTAGTAAAGCATTGACCACGATCCTTATGAAGAACAACCAAACGTTCATCGTTCACTCATTACGCTGTCAGATGACAGCAAAATGGTTGTGAGGAATGTTCCTGCAGTTGTGGGAGTGCCGTATTTTATAACATCGTCAGATCCGGAAAACTTCTTCTACAATTCATTGGTTCAATATCACTGGCGTAGCTAGCTCTGAGGGGGCCGGTATCAAAATTCGTTCGAGGCCCTTTTTTAGATATGGAAACCTTATAGTACTGGACTGTAGTTACACATGTTGGGGCCCCTGTAGCTTGGGGGCTCCGTATCATTGATACGGCGGTAGCTACGCCCCTGTTCAATATATTCCTTACCGTTCGGAAACGGAATTACTCGAAGGTTTCGATAGTGTAGAAGCATTTTTAGCTCGAGAGAATCGACTGAAGGAAATGAGTAGACATACATATGCACCAACATCAAGAACGGGATCAACAGCTTGAAAACGCATTCAACCAAATCTGTGCTTTTGAAATTTTGGAGCAGCCAGAGGGGTTATAGATCCTGAAGCTGAAGAAGAAGAATTAACAGATTTAGAAATGAGCAATGATCATTTTCAGAGGGCACAGCAGGCCATGAATATTGGCCAAAGACAATTATTCATATCCTTATTACACAGAATATTAAGAACCAACTTAATGGAGACAAAAAACGCGCGAAAATTTTCTTTAACTGGCAGAGCAGGCACCGGGAAAACTTTCCTCTTCAATTTTTTGAAAAATCAGGTTAACCGATGTTATGGAAAATCGGTAGTAAAGGTTGGAGCTCTCACTGGAGTTGCAACACGATTGGTCGGTGGGTCTACGCTACACCGTCTGCTTAAATTGCCAGTACAAAAAGATGGAGTTATTGTCAGTGTGCCTCTTCTAACTGGTAACTTTCTAAGAGGAATGCATCAAGTATGGCAAAACGTTTAGTTTTTCTATTCATAGATGGAATTTCAATGTTACCTTATGAGATGCTTTCCATGATTGACTCTCGTTTACGGCATCTGAAAAGTCCGAACGCTTTTTATGGAGGCATAAATGTTTTACTATTTAGTAATTTAATCCAGTTACCACCTGTTCGAGGACATCAAGTTTTTCAACAACCAGAACATATGAAGCCAGCTACACATTTGTGACGGCAGTTCCAGCTGGTTGAACTTAAACAAAACATGCGCCAACAAGGAGACACGACATTTATAGATGTGCTATAAACGCCTTAAGAGTTGAAAAATTGACGTCTAAGCATCTTGAAATACTCATTGGAAAAGTTTCAACTGATGCTACCAATGAACTCTCTCGATTGAGAGAGCAATAAGAATCTATCCAATGAATGATTAAGTTGCTAGACAAAATGTGAAAAGGTTCTCCTGTATTTTGAAAATAAAGGACGACTATTCATACCATAAAAGCACAAGATCAACTCATTGAGGCTACACAAAATTTAGGTAATAAAGACCTGGACTCTGTCGTACCTATGATATCGATACACTTCCTAAAATATTAAAAATATTCTTGGGAGCTAAAGTGATGTTACGATCGAATATTGACGTGGCAAAAGGTTTAGTTAATAGCAATATGGGTTTTATCACGGAGATTTTTTTATATGGCCACATTTTCGATGAGATTAAGTATATGATATAGACATACCGTCAGTTCGTATCGATTTCGATTCTGTGGTGGTGTGATATCGATATAAACTAGTAATAGCCTCCACGCGATGATGATCGTTTTGGCGTGGTGGCTAAGATACTCGTTTACGGAACGGAATGTACCCAGATCCCATTAGATAATAATATTAAGAATTATTTTTTTTACTTTTTAGTTCGATTCACTATAAAAGCGGGGTTTTTTTTAACTACAATTTATTTTTTTAATGTCCAAAGCAGTTGCATACACAAAAGTGGAACTTAGAAGTTCAAATTCCTCCCACAGACAAATTTTTAACATAAAGATTATGTCTTTGTTTTTTCATCTGCATTTTTAATAAATATAATTCCATCCATGAACGTAGTCTGTGTATGTCATTGATCTAAAGTATGTTTCAAATATATAGTTCTCATAATCAAAAAAGATTCATTGTTCTCTTTGTGTAAAAGTGTTATATTTTATTTCTAAATATTTTTCATATTTCATTTGTTTTAAATTAATTTTTATCTAAACAAAATAGATACTTACTTACGTCTGTACTAAATAATTTATACTCTTATTATGTGACACTAACAGCTGTGATAATAAACATCTTTTAAACACTTCTAAACTGTTTTTCTTTTTCATCCAAACTAAAGAAATTTTTTTTAACATATTATCTTTTACTAGTACTTATGGTATAATGATTACAGTTTCTATTTATTTAAATATGATGAAGAAAAACTCTTTATATTTCTATTATGTGTTTTAAGTTTTTCTTTTTTTAATTTCTATTTATTTTTCTATTGTAAGTTAAAATAGATATGATTGCATTTATGATGGTATCTGATTACTTATACTTATAATAAATTTTCTTATTCCTTTGTTAAAATGTTGTTCTATTAAGTGGATTTATTTCTCCTCTACAAATATAAAGCAAATATATTAAAAATCTACTTTGAGAAAAATGAATGTATCAAATAATCTAATGCAATGCAAATTATTATTATTTTCAATTTGATTTTATTAAAAATTTGGTATAGATAAAAGCTGTTATATACTGAAGAAATTTATGACTTTAAATGAAATTGTCTCCATGATATGTGTTTAATGCTTAAAACTAATACACAAGCTTGTTTTCTGATCCAATATAGTTGCAAGATTTATCTTTCATGGTTAATATAAACAAGTACTTAACCGATTTAAATTCATTGTTGCCAGGAAAAGATCAGATCATTACGAACATTCGATTGTAAGTTACTTCATTGGGAAAAGCAACTGAAAAAATAAAGATTTAAAGACTTTCTGACATACAGCATGCACAAATCAGGTTTAGATGATACTGCATCATATCAAAAATAGGCAGAAAAAATTTCAAACTTTAGAACCGAATTTGAAACAAGACTTAAATATTTTAATTCTTTGGAAGACAAATTCTGTTGGTTTTCTTCGATTTTCTCAACACATAAAAACTCTGTACCCAACCATATGCAAATAGAGATGATTCAGATTCAGTGCAACTTAAATTTAAAAGCAAAATTCATTGAAGTGGGTGTGCCTGAATTTTACAAATATTTACCAGCATGGTTTGAAAATACTCGAAAATTGAATTATGAAGTTATTACCATGTTTGGAAGTACTTATCGGAGCGAGCAGTTCTTTTCTGTTATGAAAGGAAATAAGTCTTCTGTTAGAAATAGTATTGATGACACTCGCCTTGGGTCAGTTTCAAAAGTAATCACTGCGAACAAAATTCCCCCAAAATAGGAAAGACAGTAGCAGAGAAAAGATGCCAATGTCAGGATGTAAACATTAAATTTTTCTTATTCTTTTTAAAATGTTTATTATAATATATTATTCAGAATAAACCTACATTTCTATGAATATTGATTTTTTTTTTTTTTTTTTTTTTTTTGCGGCCCGTATAAATTTAAACCTTGTTTATTTGGCCCAAGTTAATCTTTGAGTTTGACACCCATGGTTTAATGGTTCCACATATAATAAAGGATAACTCTTAAAACTCACATAAGCATATGTTTTGTTTGAAATATTTACAAAAAAAAGAGGGAGAGAGAGATTTGATTTAATTGTAAAATTGCTGTCAGCTGTCTCTAAAAATAAATCCATTTACATCTAAAATCCTCTCTATAAATTAAGTTTGTAATAGGTAAGTTGTAAAGCCACTTCTAAGAGGTATTAAATTCAAAGTCAGAATTATAGACTTTTTCTTTTCTATATAAAGAATTATTCTATAAATCTCTATATTTAGGTTCTTTAATGAATTTGCAAAAAAAAATAAAACAGTTTTATTCTTTAGATTTCATAATAAATTATCTTATCAAATAGCTACATATTACTTAATGCACATGTTGAATGCTAGTGCTAAGTCACATTTTTAAATTTAAAGCCAAATTTAATTCATCTGATTCTGATTTATTTTTTGCATTCATTTTCTTTTTATTTCTCCTTTCCTTGAAAACTTGACTTGGTACTTTTTTTTGTTAAATTTATATTGAATTGTGTAAAAGTAAAACAAATGATAAATAATAATGAGAATTTTTCTTTTCTGAATAGCTATTTTTGAAATATACAAAAAATAGCCTGAGTACCATCAGTTTACTGAAAATATTTTTTTTTTAATTTACATTTTTTTTAATTTACATTTTTTTTTTTTTTTACAAAATAAACTCTTAATAGAAATATTATTATTCACTAAGTTCATCTTCCCACAAATTCATAACATCTGAATCTCTAGTTTTTTCAAAAATACGCCTTTGTAGCTTCTGTTGCTGTGCTGGCTTTAATTTTGTGTCCCATTCAATCAAGCTACTTCTTCTCATAAGATCTTGAACTCTGATACGAGGTATCCTATGTCCATAATGAGAATCTACTGCACTTTCTGCCCAAGATATCAAACCAGAAGGAAGCTTAGTTTCAGATATTGCCTGTGGAGTTATTTGCAATGCATCTTTCCATACAGCAAAAGTATCCTTTTTCATGAAATCAAAGCTACTGTAATGTAGAATATTACTCAAAATTTTGGAATTTTCTCTGACCATTTTTCCATATTGAGGACCTAAGAAATCTGCAATTTGAACCACTGCGCCCTTGGTGTCATCCTTTAACTGTTCATACGTGATAAAAAATATATTTTCATCATCTTTGTGTTCATACCATGATAATAAGTGATCAAAGTAGTCATTATAATCAGTTTCACCTCGAATGAAAACCTTGAAAAAATCGTCAAAAGTTCCATTTTTGAATTCGTATGCTGGAAACATTTTAGTATGATGATATAATGAAATACAGCAGTCTATTGGTTTCCTTGCAACATATATGTACTTAGCATGTTTAGCGTAAGGTATCATATCAAATGGCAAATGGGAACGTATTGGAGAAGGTCGTGGCATTTTTTCTACGACTTCTGATCCTAACATTTCTAGGTAAGGCGTGCATGCAAAATATTCCTCTGTCGTCTCTGGTAACTGGCCTTCGTGCAAAATCAGTAGAACAATCTGCATCATCCATGTTGTTCCACATTTTGGATATGTAACTACAAAAACATCATATGGGCGAGGTTGGTAGTTGAGAGCAGATCGAATTGTTTCGGGTTCGAAACCTTCCGCGAAACGAAGTCCTTCAACTCTAATGTAACGTGGAATGCAATTGGATGACATTTTTGTAGTATAAGATTTCAATCAGAATCTGAAAAGAAAATAGTAAACTTTCATCAGGATATTGATTTGTATTTAATTGAATTTAGCATTTAGTATACACGTTGGGTAAATTAAACTGTTTTATCCACGCTGCCACTACTTTTTATCTAAGATTTACTATACTAGACTTTCTTTTCATAAAACATGGGGAGAGGGGGCAAGAATATATGAAAAG
>BMAV01012245.1:327824-346219 GCA_019973955.1 Trichonephila inaurata madagascariensis | reverse complement strand
TGTGCAACTGAAGTTCAGGAAACTGTTGATTTATCAGAACCAATCAGTAGCAATTCTGATGCAGAAACTGATAATGAAACTCTTATCAAAAACTTCTACATTTTCTAATGCCTTACACTGTTTGGAAACTGTGAAAACATACCCCTCACTTATGCAGCAGAATGTAAATGTCAGTATTTTCTTTTCTGCATAATGTCGAAATAGAACTCTTTCAAGTCGGGAATCAAAAAGGTTTTCAAACATCTACTAGTCAGTGTTTTAAAATTTCCAATTAACTGGAGCGTAATAATTCACTAATCGTATTTTTAGCTGTTGAATAAAAATTCTTAAATTTCTGACCATGGATAGTTTTTGTGTAGTTACTTATTGTAGAATTTCCAAAATGTAAATGCAACAAATAAGTATTTTGTTGGGACCTCGATTTAACGAACAAAATGTTCAGTCCCGATAAATTCGTTAAATTGGGGCCTGACTGTTTATTGAAATAGCACCTCGCATTTGTATAATAGCATCGTGTATTTGTATACTTAACCTTGAAAGATCCTCAAAGTTGTACCATGTATAAATTAACTCTGAGAATATATTCCTTATATACCGAAAAAAATGCTTGAATTCCTTCTACAGAAACGAAATTTGCAAACAAAATGTGACTTTTTAATTTGAGTGTATCCACTGGCATAAATTCTGAATAATTAACTTTGGGGCTTTTTTATGTATATGATTGAAATAAACGTTTTCGCGTTCTTTTAAAATTTCTTTGGAGCAAGAAGTATTTCGTTGCGCTGATGAAATTTAAAAGTACATTTTTCAAACTTTATGTATAAAATTAGGTTTCCAGTATGAAATAAAAGAAAAATAATAATCCTTTAAAAAAACAATTGAATGTTGAAAATGCCCCTTCAAAATAACAAATGTACTTAAATCTGAATAAATATTTTAGAACATTAAATTGTGCAGTTTGATGAAACTGAAATCAAAGCAATATCTTAAAAGGAATTAAATTATGATGCCAATAGCTGTATTAATTAACTTAATTTCGTGGTTTTGATTCACTTATAAAAACCAAAGTTCTCATTATGAAGGGTGTTGCACTTTGAAATTAACTTAAACTTCATTACTTTCTTAATTTTTTTTTTTTTTTTTTTTGAATAACTCTTCAAAATGCATGGATTCACCAACTTTAAATGAATTTCTTAAGATTTAGCAACTGTATAGAAATGAAAATTTAAGATCCAAAGAATTTCTGAACTATGTGAGAAATCTGCTTTTTCAGTGAAAATTTGCAGGCAAAAGATAGAAATTGCGGTTTTTGAATTCAGTATAAGAGTATTTATATAATTATTCGAGAAATATGCATCTGTATTACAACCTACTTAATATGAGAGATCTAATAATAGCTTATTTACGTCAACATTTTCTCCGGGAAATTTCTTCGTTCTGCGTCGTTTTACAATTTTGTTATTTTAACCTGTAGCATATTTTTACAGTTGTGATCTTGTAAACTAAATTTAGATTCTATCCTTGATTCAATACTTCCGGATGATTTACTGGATTGTAGTCAAAAGTGCTGCTTTTTGTCATTGTAAAAGAACTTCGGAAGAAGAGACATTAAAATTAAACTGCCTTGCATTTATTTCTGAAACTCGCATTATTGTACTTGCTGGCAACTTTCTGTCATCATGTTTCAGTAATTTTTAATGACTAATTATTTTACAATTCCTCTGCTTTTAAGTACATTAGAAGAAACATTGAAATTTGTTTAACGTGAAAACGTTTAAGACGAAATATCGATTAACACGAAATAGTACAACGGTAGAAGAAAACTACTATGTGATTGGTTGATTGAATAATAACGTCGCACTGTTCAGCTACACGAGGGCTTTTGGCGACGGACCACGTAATTTTGAACCATGGTCAAGTGACGTGGACGACACCTGAGCTGGCATCACCCTCTCCTAACTACCACACCACACCAACGGGAGGACGTTTCAGCTCTCGACAGATTTAACGGGAAACTACTATGTATTTTTCATGCATTTATTGTTCTCTTAACAAAAAATGAAAACAGCTTAAAATGAAAAGATTTTACTTTTAGGAATGAACAAAATACGGACAACGCCAGCCACGCAGGCAAGATATGAGAGGGATGTGAAATAAAAGAGAAGTGGTTTTCTCGTGTTTCGCAGAAAGGAGGCTAACTTGGCTTTGAAATAAACCTCGGAATAGCCTGTGACACGAGCCAGTTTTATTTATCTAAGGCACAGGTCGCCAAAGTGGTGGTCCGCGAGAAAATTTCCCTGATCCCCAGAAAAAGTGGAATATACTTACTCATAACGTTATGTTTTAAGATTCATTGGGAAACATAATTCGATTCATAACAATAATTTAACACTTAAAAAATCCTATTAGTGGTCCGCAAGATTTAAATTATGTATCTACTGGTCCGTGAGGTCAAAAGGTTTGGCGACCGCTGATCTAAGGTACTTTCTCCCTCCACCCCTACAAACGCCACACAAAATCATCTCATCTCTCATCAGTTGGCTTTGGAATTCGGTACTAAGTGACTTCATTACCGTTCGTACTTCATGTAATAAATTATTTTGAGAACTTTTTTTTAAAAAAATCTAGTTCGACAAGCTTTTTATAACGAGTTTTTGCTACTTAATCGTTTTGCTCTTGCTTGTGAATTATTTGTTTTAGGATCTTATTTTACATCTTTCGTAATTATGGGATGTTCTAATTTTTAATGATATCGTATTATAAATGGAAATACAATAATGTGTATTCCAAATTTAGAGAGTTTCATCTTTTAGCTTATTATCTCCAGAAGTTCTGGCAAGATTCTAAAGAAATTCAGAAAGAACTTAAGTTGATACGATACAAGGGGAAAAAAGTCTGTGTAATGTTTTTGGTGCAAATGTATGATTGTGCTTATGGCTCATCACAGCAGAAAAGTCTAAAAGGAAGATTACAAGATGGGTAAAAAAATAGGGAGTATGATCTCCTCTTAAAGTTACATAGCTTTTAGGGTTATTCATGTATGATATGAGATAGTTTATAAATTAATGTGTGGCAAATTTTATCAATCTTCCAACAACGCTATTTCAGGTCATAAATAACTGTAGGTGAGGCAAGGCGAGTTGCTGTTACCCTACTCAGAGCCTATCAAATGTACTTCCTAAGGTTAAGGTCTAGAGATCTTACTGGCTATAATCCATCACTTCCCAGAAATTAGCTCGTCTAGATTAGCCTTATGTGGACGAACGTTTTCATCAATAAAAATGAAATTCAGACCACCTTGAAAAGGCAAACTCCTACACCAGTTATGGCAGGGGTACTCAACCTTTTTTCCTGTTGGGCCGCATACATATGTCAATTATTTCACGCGGGCCGCAGAGGGGAGGGGGAGAAATGCTTTAAGACCAATATAACATTGGAAATTTAAAATGTGGAAAATTGATCAAAATATTATAACTCCTATGTTTTGCTTTTTTTTTTTTTTAATTATTATTTTTTATATTTTTGATGTGTAACATCTTTCCTCTCGATTGCCGAATTTTGTTGGAGTGATTTTGTCGAAAGGGACGGATGTGGGTAACAGGAAAGTGACGTAAGCGCGTGCTATTTGATTTGACCAATGAGCGTGCTTGATGGGTCTCTTCGCTACCCTCGCTTCGAGGTCCAACTCTAGTACAGTGCTTCTCAAACTTTCAATATTGGCGACCCAATTTTCAATCATAATATTCCTCGCGCCCCCCTTCATGCAATAACAATGTACTTTGACGTTAAAGCTACACTATAATTTTAATCATAAACTGTACGAGTTATCAAGATAAGTATTAAAAATTTTGTGTATAATATTGCATATGACAAGCCCATGGGAGTCACTAGTAATTATTAAACTTGTTCTTAACTTAGTATTGAGGAATCAAATACATTGTTATCAAATACATTGTAAAGAACTAATACATTTATAAGTATATTATATCAGTGTAAATGTGTATTTTATTTTTTATAATAACTGAATGTGTATTTTGTTTTGATACCTTTCAGTAAATTTGTATTTTTTTAAATTTTTTATTTTCGACTTTTCAATATGCTCGCGCCCCCTCGTAGGTTTGTCATGCTCCCTAGGGGGCGCGCCCCACAGTTTGAGAAACGCTGCTCTAGTAGGTAGTTGTTTTTTTTATATATATATATTGTTAAAGAGTTAGCATTTTTCAAAAGATTGGAATTCTTATTTAGGATAAACTTACGATCCTTACGCTCAATTGTCAGTCTCAGGACTCGTAGTGTAAGAAATCTGAGGTTAATTTATATGTGTAAACTATATTAACAATTATATTTACTGTTAAGTGTCTGAAAAAGTTCAACATTCTTAATAATATACGAGTAAGTAATATGGAATTATTCGATTAAATATTTTAGTGCGTATCTTTTTCATACTTTGAGGTTAATTCCTGTCGCTGTGTGTCAATAGCAAACAGAACAACTCATATGTTGTGACTCCTCACATGGACATTATTTATCGTCAAACAAATGGACTGGGTATTGCTAGTCAAGATATTGGGGACATATGTGCGGCAGAATGCATATTTGAAAATGGACAAACAGTGATTTCGGTGGCCGTATACATTTCTCCGAATCAAACGGTTCAAAAGATTAAGGATTTCCTGTATTTTGTACTTTTACCTTATACCGAAGAGATGTGGTTCTACTCTTTTAAAAACAAACTATCATTCGCTTCCCATGATTTTGAGTGGTGATTTCAGTTTGCCAGAAGTTGAGCCGCTCATAGCTTTTTTGACTGATTAACTAAAGCTCGAAATGAATACAAATCGAAATATTTCGACAATTAACAGTGGTACAGTTATTGACGCTGTTTTTCAATTGTTTTTAAATACTTTGAAATCACAAGTATATGTGTCATATTTTACTTATCATAAGTCTATTGTATCCATTCTTCTCCAAATTGAACAAGAATAAATACTTTTGATTAAAAATTGCGTTACTCCTAAATAAAATTTTCATTAAAGATATAATTATTCGATAGAAAATTATTTCCAATCATATTCGATTCAAAACTCAATTTAATCTCACTCAATTCAATCACACTCAAAATCATGGGAAACGAGTGTGATAGCTTGTTTTTAAAAGAGCAGAACCACACAACACACACATCTTCGATATATGGTAAAAGAACAAAATGCAGAAAATATTTAATTTTTTAAACCGTTTGATTCAGAGAAATGTATATGGCCACCGAAATCCTGTTTGTTCATTTCCAAGTCTATTGTATCCACTCTTCCCCAAATTGAACAAAAATAAATATTTTTGATAAAAAATTACATTACTCCTTATGTTAAATAAATAAAATTTTCATTAAAGATATAATTATTCGATAGAAAATTATTTCCAATCATACTTGATTTTTTTTTCTTCAGGATTTAAGTTACTATTGTGTATTTACCACGATAACATGTCAGATGTTACATATCATATGCGACTACTGTTAGGCTCGTTTCATTTTTTTTTTTTTTTGTCACTAACACTAAATTAGAAGCATTTAAGAAACACTCCTTCACAATTTGTGTATCAGTAAACGATTTCGTATGATTACCAATAATATAACAAACTTCATAGGATGTCTTAGTTACCGCTGTGATATTACCACTAACAAAACACTTTGTTGCTGTTGCAAAGGTTATTCAAAAAAGCCTATTTTTCACCTCTTGAAATAGATCTTCGTAGAAAAGTGTTATTGAATGATTCCTGTTTATTGGTATTTTTTAAATACAGCACTTTCGTGACAAATCAAACAATTACTGATCCATATTTGTTGTTTACAAAAATCCCAATCGTCTTGAAACCGTATATCTTCTTCGAATACTTTTCGCTTGCAAGATATGAAAGATAGTTAAAAATTAGCTCCACCCATATAATTGTCGCTACTCCACTGTTGTCTGTTATCACTAACCGTAACCGTTCCAAATAGAAAAAGAATATCAATTCGTTCGACACCGACAGCAAAATTAATATAATTGATTTCTTGACGAAGAATTTCCTACCAAATTTTTAACACAATGTTCTTAAATAAGTAAATTTCTCAGAGCAATGGGTCGTGTGACCTGGCCACTTAAAAAGGTTCGGTGGGCCGCAGTTTGAGTATAGCTGAGTTATGGCCTTTTGAGAACACCAACCTTTTTAAGAAACGTCTCACTATTTGATAAAAAAAAAATTATACGTGCCACTTCCGATTTTTCCAATAAACGAAAAAATATGCAAAAGTGACAAAAATTTTTTCCTATAGGCTTATGTTGTTGTTACTTATGCCACCTGATTGACAGTAACATCGGATCAAGGTCCACCTAATTCATCGCGGCTAAGGGCTAGATTTTTACGCCTGTCGTTAGCCTTAGTTTTGAGCACCATGCAGGTGACAGTACGATTTTGCTCTGTTCCACCCCAATTTTGAGGTCAGGGTCTCCCACCTCTCTTCCCATTTCACCAACCTCACGAGAGGACTTGCGTCTCGACGGCTATTTAAAGCAAACCCATACCGCGAAGGCACTATACATTTACAAACATCCATGCCTTCTCCGGTATTCGAACCCAGTCCCTACGGCGCCGCAGTCAGCGTCACTAACCACTATACCGGATGGGCGGCCTTGTAGGCTCATAATTGAATTTTTACACTAGTAGCACATTTTTTAATGCAAGTCTATATAGTCGAAATTTAAAAAATAATACAATAAAATGACAAAAGTACAAACTTAGGTTTCATCGTTAAAATCTTTTTTCGGGTTCAATCAGTTAGGACAAGTATAGAATAAAAATGAGTGATTTAAATCATTTAATTTTAAATAATTGTTAAACACTCAGTACTTAATGTAGTATTTGAAATCCTACTTTTTTTTTACCAAGTTCTCTATATTAGGATTAGCTCTTGAAGGTGCAGACAAAATTAGGTTACTTTAGGTGCATATCAACTAGTTTTGAGTGATATATTTATTTTATATATATAATGAGCTGTTTTCTTTGAAAAGGATGCAAGTCCATTTTTGACAAAACGTTAGTTAATTATAATATTGAATGCAATCTGCTGAGAGAGCTTTTTATCTTTGAACAGTTCCCCAAAAAATCCTTCAAAATTTTCATCATTTTGTCTATATAAATTTAAGTAGTTAATGAAATTACAATTTAATTACTTTGAAAGTGGTAAATATCTCCATATAATATAAAATGGACTTGCACCACTTTCAAAGAAAACGACTTGTGTGAGTATGTGAGTGTGTGTGTTTGCCGCTATCCTTCGGCCGTGGTTGTGAGAGGGCTCGAGTAAAGATCAGCCATTTTTCAATTCAAACAATTTTACTATCTTTTCCTCTAAATAGACTTAATCAACTTAACTGAGAATGCACTATAATAACTAAACCAGAAGAGCACAATCGAAATTATTAATTTAATTTATAATAAAAGTATGAGCACTTATCTATAATCTTGAGTGCTCTTGCTTCAAAACTTGTTTACTCCTTCCTCTTGAACTAACAATATTGAATACGACTACAGGTCCTTAACGCTATACTTTTTTATATCTCAATTTTCATCCATCCTCCCACCTATTCCCCGACTAGCACTTAAATAGAAGCTCTCATGTACATAAAAACAAGTCCTCTCTACGGAAAGCGGTTTTCAACTGAAATCACAGTTAAAAAGAGTATTTTACCCAAGAGGATTATAGTAGAAAGCCTGATTATAGAACCCGTTACAGCGTGTGTGTATAAAAATATACTATGTTCACACACATAATAGAAAATATTTATTCGCAAACATATTTTGATCCAAATTTTGAGGGGGGTTTGTTTTAACCAAGCCCATTTCAATAAAATTGTAAAAAAAAAAAATGGTTATTTATTACTATCTTTTTAATTTTTTTTTTTTTTTTTTAATTTTCCAGTAAGTCCTCGAGTGTCACTGTCACAGCACCACCGTGTCACACTGTGGCACGCGTGCTGTGGCTTAACCACCTTTGTCCTAGACCAGTGCTTCTCAAACTTTCGATATTCGCGACCCAGTTTTCAATCATAATTTTCATCGCACCCCCCCCCCATACAATAACAATGTATTGAATGCAGTAATAATGTATAAAACTTTGATGCTAAAGCTACAATACGATCTTAATTATAAAACATTCTAATTATCAATATAAGTATTACATTTTGTATACAATTTTGTAGATGATATAAGCCCATGGAAAAATCAATAGTAAATATTAAACTTGTTCTTAACTTGGTATTAATACTTAATATCAAATATATTGTGTGTCTACCGGATACATTTATAAGTATAGTATATCATACAGTATATGAGAGTAAATGTGTATTTTATTTTTTGTTACGTCAGAATATATTTTGTTTTGTTTCCTTTTAGTAAATTGATACTTTTTTAAATAATGTTTTATTTTCGATTTTCAAGGAAAGAAAACAAGGGGCAATCCTGCAAGGGGGCGCGCCCCACAATTTGAGAAACACTGTCCTAGACTGTTAGTCATTGAACCTCTGTCAGACATAGAGGTCTGTGCACACGACAGACATAATCCCAACTGTAGTGTTCGCTAAATTTATGAAACTTCTGAAACTATCTAATGACAGATCTTACTATCAATCAGACTTTTTGTGTTGAATGAGAAAATGGCGGAACGCCTTTCTTTTTGTCATCAATAAATTTTTAATGTTGGCTGCCATTCGAATCCAGTTTTACGAGTGTTCGTTAGTGAGTCCTTTCCTATACTTATTTTTAATAAATTTTACAATGAAATATAAATCTCACCGGAGTGTGTCGGATTCAATGTCCTCCCAACGGTGTGGTGTGGTAGTTAGGAGAGGGGTGCTAGCTCAGATGTCGTCCACGTCACTTGACCATGGTTCAAAATTGCGCGGTCCGTCGCCAAAAGCCCTCGTATAGCTGAACAGTGCGACGTTAATATTCAATCAATCAGTGGTAGTTAAGAGAGAGGTGCCAGCTCAAGTGTCATGCTCGTCACTTGATCAGGGTTGAAAATTACTAGTTCCGTCACCAATAGTCCTCATGTTGCTTTTTTTTTGTGCTTGGTTAATATAACTCTCACCCCCACTCTAAAATATTTAACATTTATGGAAGAAGTGTAGCCTTATTTTATTAACGTTACCGAAATTCTAGGCAACAGTTTACTGTGGGTGTGGCCATGTTAATCTTTCACAGCCAATGTCAAATTATAGAAAGCACATTGCATTTTAATGTATAACTGCAGTTTTCCTGTGTACACTTATTTTAAAATTTAGTTTCGTGTACTTTAATATTCAAAATAAAATTTTTATTTAAAAGAATGATTTTTTTTTTATTTAAAGGATTTATCTATATTTTTATAGAATTGGTATTGTAAATGTTTAGTTACAGAGCTTACAATCGTTCTAATTTATACCATTATTACGACGATTAAAATTAATTTCTTACTAAAATTCTGTTTACTTATTAACGTTTTGTTAAATATAATTTTTTGTTACGTCGTATGACAGATATTTCAAGGTCTTTCTTCGTGTCACACATACTTTACATTTATTCTTTGTGGGAGAAGTAATTAAAATTGTTAAGGCGCGTTTTCCTGTTGATTCTTAACAGAAAAATATGCCATCGAATTAAATTAAGTGAAAATATACAACAAAAATCGTTGAGTTCCTGATTTAGGAGAGATCTGCGACAGAAAAAAATGGCTTATACAATTATTTTATTTCGTCACCAAGTAAAAACTATAATATTTAAAACAATTTTTCATGATAGATTTTGGTTTTAAGACTAATAGTAATTTATTAAATGTAATAAGTTATTACTTTTCAAACTGTGATGTATGAATAGTTTTCTTTTATTATCCAGTGTCAGTATTTCAAACTGATTGATGCAAGTACAGTCGAACCTCCATATTATGAACCTCTATATTGCGAATTTTTCTGAAAAGCGAACTTTTTCCTGAAACCAAGAACATTTCACGATTTTCTTCGTTAAATAACCTGGTTGGGAACAAACAGAACCCATCTCTAAACTGGTGTATAAAAAAGGATGATTCTAACACAGTGATGTCATTTTCTTTCACCATGACAGTTGTCAGAACATAATCATCAGAAAATGGAATAAAGTAAACGAAATTTGGAAAAATAATAGCATGACAAAAATGTTTATTTTAAAGTCGAGAAAATAATGAAAATTAAGAAAATAAGGCAAATAATTTATCTCATGAAAGAACTGTTTACCTTCGATCATTACGACTAGTACTACACGCGTACTTTGCCGTTATTTAGACGCGCCACATCCCTCCTCCCAGAAGAGGGAGCTTTCATCGTTTTAAAATTTGAATTCCTGTCTACGGGCCTATGAACAAGGAATTTTCTGCAATATTTCAGAAAGCGTAGCTTGTGTGTTAAAATGTAATTTTCTTCGGATTGGAAAGATATCACACTAGCGTCGGATGATTGACCTTGCTATAGGATCTCAGTATTGCTGTTCTTTTCATCAAGTTGGTACAGTTTCAGATGATTTCTGCCATCGTTTCTTTATTCAGATTACTTTTTTTTCCTTTGAGAGTATGACGACTTTATTTTTTCTATATTTTCCTGCCATAAGATCATCAGTTATTACTTTTGTTAACAAATAAAATCTAAAACAATTTTTAGTTCTGAAAAGAACTATTTTTGTTTCAATAAAATCAAAAAGTTTTTGAATAAATTTGGAACAAAATGCATACCTAAGTCTGAACGAATTACAAACAAATAATTCTGATTTCTGTCAGGCATTCAGTTAAAAGTCTTTGCTGCCATCCTGAACACTTGATAAATAAATATCTGAAATAAAACTAAGGAAGGCTTTGTCAAAAGAAATCAAAGTACATAGCAGCTTTGTTTGTATGACAATAGAATGTAAAGAAGGCACTCGGTCATGTGTGTGGATTAAAAGAAATCGAAACTTCCCTAACTCCCCCTAAAATAACCCTGACTCAGTAAAAAAAAAATGCATAAAACTAAATTTTGTGTTTGTGTCTGTTTCATATAGAAGTTAATATAGTATATTAATAGAATGGCTAAAAATGAGTTTCAATATCTTATCTTTCATATCAATTTTTCACACATCACTGTTGCTTTTGTCTTATTTTTTCACTAATTCTCATTTTGCGGCCCGCGTGAAATAGCTGTGATACGTATACCGCCCGGGGGAGAAAAGGTTGCCCCTGCACTAGAGTCTTAAATAGTAATTTTTATAATTTGGTATTTTGTTTTTCCAAATCAAAAGTAATGAGACTTAACTGTAACCATAGCAATCAATGTAAACAAGATTGTTGTACGGCATGTATGGGATAATAGCCTTTGTTGCTCCCTATCCCACAAAAAAACTCTAGCTACGGCATGTATATGTTGTTTTCGCGATTTTCGGAAAAGGTTTTGTTACTTGATGATAGGTTTTGACTTTGGAATATAAAAGGAATTAACATCTAAAAGTTGTCTTCGTTTATTTAATTCGATGTCGCGTGCTAAAGCGAAAATTGAAGAAAGTCCTATTAAGTGCATATTTTATAGTGAATTTCATCATACAACAGGTCCTAAAATTACTTTTCAAGTGAGTTTTGAATAAAAGTTTCATTGTTTTCAGAGATTTTTAACTAAATTGTAATAAATTTCAAAGTAATTCATTTTTTTTTATTTTTAGTGTGTATTGCAATATGTCTTGTGCGTTATTTGCATCTTATTTATTCAAAAATAAATCCCGCAGCAATCCTGCATTAGGTTTTTATCTACATCCTTGTTATAAAATTTTGTAAAGTTTTTGGAACATTTTTCGGTACTTACGCATTAGCAACACCGCAGCAAAATTTGCGCCTCGCGAATCACGCCATGATATTAAAACAACAAAGATTCTTCCTTGTTTTATTTGAAGAAAAACGATTCTCGTGACGCAATTTTGGCTGCGGTGAGTCTAATACGTAAGTACCCATTTTTCTCTAATTTATGTCTTTGTAAAATTTTTATATCAGGGATTAATTTGAAATCAGTGGACAATATCAATTACAATGCTAATAAACTTTTAGCTTTGGATACCATTGCACTATTGTAACTTTCTTCCATACATTTTTCTGGGACATTACAAGTTTGTTCAAACGGTGTCAAGATGCTTTATCTGAATTTACTTTGGTTTCCCAACAAGTGTTGCATAATGGCTTAAAAATAATGTTTAATTGATTTTGTAAAATTTCTCATCTTTTTATAAACACAGAAAGCAATACAAGCATTGCAATACACCCCTAAAAATTTTAAAGTATATGCTGCTGAAAGCAGCATCACAAATTAATAAATTAAAAGAATGGGATTCATAAGGACCATAATTTGGATAATTTGAGCAATTATTCTAATTGTCCCCTATTATATTTCCCTTTCATGTTGTTACCTTTTTGTTGTATGCCTGCCCTCTACATTTCATATCTAAATCAGGCTCACATAACCTTTTCAATAGAGTTTTTGCAAGTCCTTAATAAACCATAAAAATGACTCATTTATATTTAATCTTATCTCTTCAAAATTTATGTACTTAATGATTAAAGTTTGTTTCTTATGGGAAATATCAGAAGTACAGTCCATTTGTATACTATAGTACATTGCTTTTATGTCATCTTTAATTTTATTAAGGACTTCATTATCTAACACAGAAATAATTTGTTCTTGTGATAAATGTACTGAAGGATTTTGTTTATGTGATTCATTGCTTCAGAGTCATATTTACTGAATTTGATTCAATTTAAAAGATATTTATTATTAGGCTTTCCTATTATTGCATGGATTCCTCTTTGTCTAAGATTATTACTTGTTAAAATAGAATCACATCTACTTAAAATCACAAAAATGGATATATATGCCTTTCTGCCAACCTGTGTTTTTTTTTTTTTTTTTTTTTTTTTTGTTATTGTTGTCGTTTGAAATTGGTTTTTCAAAGAAGGAAGGATTTAATTTACACTTTGGAGCTTTTCTAATTATTTTATTTGCTTACATCAAATATTAGATGCTTAAAAATTCTTTGAAATGTGCATGTAAAAACTATTTCTCATATTTAAGAATGTGGAAAGTGCTACATCCCTTGAAGATGCTACTTTGCACTTGTTTAGAGTTGACACTTTGTGTGATACTATGTAGTCGTTGATCAGTTTTTATGGCAACGATTTATTGATTAGCTGCTTGTATATGTTGTGGTTACCAGACATTCTAGATCAAAACTCATTCTGGAATTTTAAAGTCCTTTCAGAATTGGTATTATGTGCAAAAAAAAAAAAAAAAAAACTCACATTTGTTCTGAAATTTAAGCTCTGAGTGTCTAAACAAAATGCATAAAAAATTACATAATTTTTATTTATAATATACATTTGATGGACTTTTTTTATATACCACCTCAAAAAAAAGTTGCACACAAAAATAAACACTTAAAATAAAGGCTAATAAAAGCAGTGTTGAGTGTATACTAGTTTTTGACATATTGTTGTCACTGCAGCAAAATTTGTGCTGTGTGAATTGTGCCATGATATCAAAACAAAAGATTCCTGCATGTCTTAATTTAAAAAAAAAAAAAAATCGTTCAGATCTTGGAGGAAAATGGTGCAAATTTGGCTGCTGCAATGTTAGTATGTAAGTACACATTATTCAATATTTGACAGAATTCATGGGTAATCTGTTTTGACATCTGTAATTTTATATTATATTTAAAATGTAAAATCAATGTGAATTTGTCCTGTCAATATGAACATTGAACATTAATTTGTTAAGTAAAAAATTGTGTGAAATACTTGATTTTCGGTTTTTTTTTTTAATTAATATAATTAAAGTCTTGAACTATTATATTAAGTCTTGGAACTAAATTAGAACATATTTTCTAACAGAAAAATGTTCTAATTTTCATACGAATTTGTGGTGTTTTTACCACATGCATGTATATTTATTATAGAAAAACTTCATAAATATGCAATTTTTGCCCCAACATATAAAATTTAAATCCATTCAGTGTATACTATGAAAAATGAAATATAAAGCACATTGTATGCATGGAAAAAACACACACAAAAAAAAGGTTATTTCATTTAAAAATGAGAAGTATAAAATATTTTGCTCTTTATTTGGTCGGCTAGTCAATATAATATTAATGTTCGAGCAATTTTCAATATGAAATTTAGGTCCTATTATCCAAATATTATGCGAAAACAGCTTTAAATCCAAATTTTCATTATATTTTTATGTTTTACTATAGGTCCCAAATGATTATGTATCGAAAGAATTGTTTGATTCTTATGTCTGCTACATTATCCCAAAAGAAGAGTTACAAAGAAAACTTATAACAGTGTTTGTTGATTTTCTTATATTTTTTAAATGTACTTTGTATTCTTTTTGTGCATTCTTGATACAAGCAGCATCATGTGTAATTTTTTGCTACTGAATGTCATATTTTTTTAACTTTTAGTAATTTTATCTTTTTTATATTATTAAGATATATTGATGTTTTTGTTGAAATACTTATTAATTCTTAAGAAGTTTCTTTTTAATTGTTGTGTTTTAATATTCTTTTGAACTCATAACAAGTTTTGATTTTTTTTTTTTTTTTTTTCATTTTTGTGTTTTAAATAATACTGCAGAAATACCATAAGTTTTTAAAAATATTTGAACAAATTGGTTATCATAATAAAGAGGTGTGGTTTTTAAATTTCTATATCATAAAACAAATTTTATAAAGCATAATGAAAACTTTTATCCGTGTCATTGATATCGAGAAATAAGTATTTTTTAAAAGTTTTACCTCTTAACTATAAAATTATTGAATCTTAATGATAATACCAAATGATGATATATACATAATATATATATATATGTAATAATTCCTCCTAACATCCTTTTAAATCAGAGGTTCCCAAACTTTTTTGTCTCATAGACCCCTTGCCATGTTTTTTGGTTTTGTGTCGACCCCTACTTAACTAATATTACATTTTTGCAAATTTATCAACTTAAAATGTTTTTTGACAGCTGGTATAGCACTACTTACTTTAAAAGTTTTATGTTTCTAACTGTAGTTAAATAGATTGTTTAAAACTTAAAGAACACATGTGAATTAATTAAATTAAAATTTAATTATAATATATGAAATAATTGTTACATAAAATAATAAATGTTTAAAGTCAAAATTGCTGACTTTCCTTTCTAAATTTTACTTTAAGATCTTTGTTAAGGCAATTAACATCAGTTCCTTTTGTAATCAGACATTTTTTTTAAAAAAGTGACATCAATTCATTACCTACTGTGATATTACCATAGTCAAAGTATTCTCAAACCTAGTTTCAAGACCTGAATAAAAGGCATTTAAATGATGAACATAGGTTAAAATGTCATTTTTCTGGCAGATTGTCTGTGACAAATTGAGAAACTGTTAAATTTCACGACGTCCAGTTTTATACTCCTTTAACTTGATTTTGGGAAGAAAGACTGAAATGATGATCTTTTTTTAATAAAATTTATACTGTCGCCTTGTAACTGCAAATTAACCTCAGTAAATTTAGTAAATAAAGCTGTAAAATATAGATAAATCTGGTATACACTTGATTAAATTTTCTTTTAAAATTAAAGTCACGATTTGGTTTGGGCTATCGTAGACTCCCATTTACACCTCATGGACCCCCAAATTATTTTTTCGCTGACATGGACCCCTTGCAGGTCGTCATAGACCCCTGGGGGTCCATATAGACCACTTGGGAATCGCTGTTTTAAATTAACTCTTTTTAATAATATTCAAATAATCTTCTAATTATTTGGTTCGAAACTAACACCCTGATCTTAATCGTAATCGACTAATATTATTACATCATAAATCCCTTTCCCGCCCATTGTAACCAATCAGAGCTCTTATTACAAAAATATCACGCGGTCTTCCTTCGGGTATAAAAACCGATGTTTCTGGAAATCCCCTCTCTGTTCGCTCGTTTCTCTGTAGTCATGTAGCCGGCTGCTTTGTGTTGTGTGTTGTAGTTGCTTTGTCGGTGTTGTGCCGTCCATCTTTATATGTCTTTCAAGAGATGCAATAAACTGAATTAATGTTCCAGCCTGCCTCATCTATAGTATTAAATACGTGACATCCACCAACATAGAAAAGGCATCAACATACAAGAATCATACACCACCGCCCATGCCCTATCCTTTGGTTCACTGCAATAATAATTACCACTCTCCAGAAATACTACAGAAATATTTCATATATATATATATTGTCTGAATACATAATAAAATAATTGTGTAACACAAAAATGCTTTTAATATTAATACCCTGTTGCATTATTTTTCTTTGATGTTATTCTTTTTTAATATTCAGGAAGATGGAAGATGTTACCAACTTATTTTTAAAATCAGTAGTTGGGACAATATGGTTTTATTTCAAACATGAATTATATATTCTATACATATATATAATTGTAATGGAAATGTATTTAAAAAAAGTCAAAAAACCACATCAATTTTGTTTTGTGTACATCCAATTTTTCTCATCCTTTCTTTTTTTTAAATATCTTTGGCAAAAGAGTCGAGGAATTTATATTTTATTTACTAAGTATTTATATACTATCATAAGTATTTTGATGGATGTTCCCATATTCTGATATTTTATCGTGCACATGAATTCCAGGCAAGTAATGTTATTATTTTTATCAATGTATAATTTCTGGGCGTAATACTTTTTTCCTTGCTTTAATATAAATGGCTAAAAAATTGCTTAAAATAGAAGAAAAAGTAATACAATTTTGAGTAGCAAGTATTTGTAAAATCAATATATTCGAATTAGAAATACCAATCAACTCAAAAATAATTAACTGATTTTTACTTCATTCAACTAATATTCTACTAGAACAAGGGATCAAGCATTAAATTTTGCTTAAAGAATTAGAAATATTGAACAAAATAGCAATTTTTATTTTTGTTTTGTCAATGTAAAATAGTTAAAATAATACAAGAGTACTATTTCTTTATATGGACTATCTTTTTCTGTATTGAATACACATTTTCATTTAATATTATGCATAATTGAATGTCATTGTATGATAATATTTTTTGTTTGTTTTTCTCCATATTATAGGAATGCTCGAAAAGGGAAAATTATAGGTTATCCCATCCATATTGAAAATACCAAATATCCTAGAAATCGACTTATATTTAATTTATGTTTTGTCTGTGATCCTTCAAAACGAACAATGCAATATGAACCAATTGTACGAAAATTAGCAAATTATTTAGTCAAATTAGAAGTAAGTTATTTATCAAAGTTAAAGTTTTTATTTATGTTTGAAATGTATTGAGTTTAATGCTGCAACATATCTTCATTCTATTGATTTAAAAAGTCTATATGCTTTGAAATAAGTGTAGTGATAAAAAAAATAGTGAAATCGCATACAATTTTTATGAAATTATACTTAAATGGTAGAATGTTGTCTAAACTTTTAATGATATATATTCATGATATTTTTGAAACAAAATAATATTTTTATAAATAGAAACTTTTCAAGGTGATTTTTTTTTTTTTTTTTTTTTTTTTTTTTTTGTATTGGGTAATTTAAATACATTGTAAAATTTGTTCTCTTACTGAAAAAAAACAATCTAGATTTAAAAATTCCTTATATAAAATTAAAGAAAAAAAGTTATTAAAAATCTAAAATATATAATTTTATTCCTTTTGATAAAATTTTCAAAGGATACAAAGTCAAATGGTCACTCTATGGTTAATGGTAAAAAATGAATTGCTTCAAAAATTGATTTGAAAAATTTGTTTTCATGGTTTAATCAGTTTTCAGAAACATATATGCTTCAATGATGACAAAAGTGATGTTTTCAATTTACCAAAGTCAAGAATATTCAATTTTTTGAAAATTAATTGTTTAATTTCCAATATATTTCTCTTTTGTAAAATAATGAAATTTATTTTAATAAAAACATTTCATGTATTGTGAATTGTTAGAAGTTTGTACCGAATTTAAAAGTATCAAGAATCTCTGACATTTAAATGTGAAAAACTTTTAAAATTATAAAGCTAAAATAAATTAATTTGTTCAGTTCTTAGTCATATTGTTTATAAAAATAATTTTTTTTTTTTTTTTTTTGAAGACAATTCTAGTGAAAATAATTTATACTGTTTTTAAATAGAATGAAGAATATTTTTTCTATAGATTGTGAGAAATTGGAAAAGATATACAAAGATAAGAAGTTATTGCTCAAATGAATAATTTTGTTTCTGTAAACTTAAATTTGATAATTTTTTTAAAATTATTTTCCAAAAGTCTGAAGTGGAGCCTCTTTTGTGGAACCATAAAT
>BMAV01012245.1:169194-327424 GCA_019973955.1 Trichonephila inaurata madagascariensis | reverse complement strand
AGACTGAAATGATGATCTTTTTTTAATAAAATTTATACTGTCGCCTTGTAACTGCAAATTAACCTCAGTAAATTTAGTAAATAAAGCTGTAAAATATAGATAAATCTGGTATACACTTGATTAAATTTTCTTTTAAAATTAAAGTCACGATTTGGTTTGGGCTATCGTAGACTCCCATTTACACCTCATGGACCCCCAAATTATTTTTTCGCTGACGTGGACCCCTTGCAGGTCGTCATAGACTCCTGGGGGTCCATATAGACCACTTGGAAATCGCTGTTTTAAATTAACTCTTTTTAATAATATTCAAATAATCTTCTAATTATTTGGTTCGAAACTAACACCCTGATCTTAATCGTAATCGACTAATATTATTACATCATAAATCCCTTTCCCGCCCATTGTAACCAATCAGAGCTCTTATTACAAAAATATCACGCGGTCTTCCTTCGGGTATAAAAACCGATGTTTCTGGAAATCCCCTCTCTGTTCGCTCGTTTCTCTGTAGTCATGTAGCCGGCTGCTTTGTGTTGTGTGTTGTAGTTGCTTTGTCGGTGTTGTGCCGTCCATCTTTATATGTCTTTCAAGAGATGCTATAAACTGAATTAATGTTCCAGCCTGCCTCATCTATAGTATTAAATACGTGACATCCACCAACATAGAAAAGGCATCAACATACAAGAATCATACACCACCGCCCATGCCCTATCCTTTGGTTCACTGCAATAATAATTACCACTCTCCAGAAATACTACAGAAATATTTCATATATATATATATTGTCTGAATACATAATAAAATAATTGTGTAACACAAAAATGCTTTTAATATTAATACCCTGTTGCATTATTTTTCTTTGATGTTATTCTTTTTTAATATTCAGGAAGATGGAAGATGTTACCAACTTATTTTTAAAATCAGTAGTTGGGACAATATGGTTTTATTTCAAACATGAATTATATATTCTATACATATATATAATTGTAATGGAAATGTATTTAAAAAAAGTCAAAAAACCACATCAATTTTGTTTTGTGTACATCCAATTTTTCTCATCCTTTCTTTTTTTTAAATATCTTTGGCAAAAGAGTCGAGGAATTTATATTTTATTTACTAAGTATTTATATACTATCATAAGTATTTTGATGGATGTTCCCATATTCTGATATTTTATCGTGCACATGAATTCCAGGCAAGTAATGTTATTATTTTTATCAATGTATAATTTCTGGGCGTAATACTTTTTTCCTTGCTTTAATATAAATGGCTAAAAAAATTGCTTAAAATAGAAGAAAAAGTAATACAATTTTGAGTAGCAAGTATTTGTAAAATCAATATATTCGAATTAGAAATACCAATCAACTCAAAAATAATTAACTGATTTTTACTTCATTCAACTAATATTCTACTAGAACAAGGGATCAAGCATTAAATTTTGCTTAAAGAATTAGAAATATTGAACAAAATAGCAATTTTTATTTTTGTTTTGTCAATGTAAAATAGTTAAAATAATACAAGAGTACTATTTCTTTATATGGACTATCTTTTTCTGTATTGAATACACATTTTCATTTAATATTATGCATAATTGAATGTCATTGTATGATAATATTTTTTGTTTGTTTTTCTCCATATTATAGGAATGCTCGAAAAGGGAAAATTATAGGTTATCCCATCCATATTGAAAATACCAAATATCCTAGAAATCGACTTATATTTAATTTATGTTTTGTCTGTGATCCTTCAAAACGAACAATGCAATATGAACCAATTGTACGAAAATTAGCAAATTATTTAGTCAAATTAGAAGTAAGTTATTTATCAAAGTTAAAGTTTTTATTTATGTTTGAAATGTATTGAGTTTAATGCTGCAACATATCTTCATTCTATTGATTTAAAAAGTCTATATGCTTTGAAATAAGTGTAGTGATAAAAAAAATAGTGAAATCGCATACAATTTTTATGAAATTATACTTAAATGGTAGAATGTTGTCTAAACTTTTAATGATATATATTCATGATATTTTTGAAACAAAATAATATTTTTATAAATAGAAACTTTTCAAGGTGGATTTTTTTTTTTTTTTTTTGTATTGGGTAATTTAAATACATTGTAAAATTTGTTCTCTTACTGAAAAAAAACAATCTAGATTTAAAAATTCCTTATATAAAATTAAAGAAAAAAAGTTATTAAAAATCTAAAATATATAATTTTATTCCTTTTGATAAAATTTTCAAAGGATACAAAGTCAAATGGTCACTCTATGGTTAATGGTAAAAAATGAATTGCTTCAAAAATTGATTTGAAAAATTTGTTTTCATGGTTTAATCAGTTTTCAGAAACATATATGCTTCAATGATGACAAAAGTGATGTTTTCAATTTACCAAAGTCAAGAATATTCAATTTTTTGAAAATTAATTGTTTAATTTCCAATATATTTCTCTTTTGTAAAATAATGAAATTTATTTTAATAAAAACATTTCATGTATTATGAATTGTTAGAAATTTGTACCGAATTTAAAAGTATCAAGAATCTCTGACATTTAAATGTGAAAAACTTTTAAAATTATAAAGCTAAAATAAATTAATTTGTTCAGTTCTTAGTCATATTGTTTATAAAAATAATTTTTTTTTTTTTTTGAAGACAATTCTAGTGAAAATAATTCATACTGTTTTTAAATAGAATGAAGAATATTTTTTCTATAGATTGTGAGAAATTGGAAAAGATATACAAAGATAAGAAGTTATTGCTCAAATGAATAATTTTGTTTCTGTAAACTTAAATTTGATAATTTTTTTAAAATTATTTTCCAAAAGTCTGAAGTGGAGCCTCTTTTGTGGAACCATAAATTTAATTTGCAAAAAAAAAAAAAAATTCATTTTTGTTTTGAGCAGAAATTAATCTTCTGTTATAATTTATGTAAAGCTATACATGTAAATGATTTCTTTCTTTTCTTCATATATAATGAGATTGGTACTTATTATGCTGTCGGTTGATTTTGTGTAGTCAAAAAAAAATCCCCAATGCTAAAAAACTTTTCCCATGTATGTTAATATGTAATAATCTTGTTTGCACATACTCAGATGTAAGAACTAATTTTTACATGTTCTGTTTTCATGCTCAAAAGTAACAACATTGCTTATAATTTGCTATATTTTTCTTCTTTTATTTTGTTATGAAAAATGATTTGAATTTAGGGCCTATTTTTTTTGTGGAACAGAATCAGTGGATAATTTCTAAAAATACAATTTAATATGCAAGTACCCAAAAGACTATGAGTCTTATAGCAAAACTAGAAACATTGCAAATCTGCAAGACAGCATTTAGGTTAATATTAATGGGAATTGTCTACATGGAGAAAACTTATTTGATATGATTTTGATTGCAATTACATTATTTTGGCCGCATGAAAAATCCAGATGTTATTAGAGTTTTTATTTCAAGTATACATATTTTAATTGAATACAGTATTTAGTTCTCTGAAAAGTTCCCCAATTTATGGAAAGAAAGGCTATTATGTAAGAAGCATGCACAGGAATTTTTTTTTTCATGCAGGTGTGGAAATGACAGTATTTAGTGACATTTTTTTATTTTGTGATGTCTTTTAATTTTTTGAAATTGGTTGATGTTTTAACACCTGGCTCTTGATGGTGAATACCTGAGACTTTTAGGGTTTTTTTGTTCAAATTTTTCAAATATAAATCAATTGAGTTAATATTTTACTTTAACTTGAAAATTTTAATTATATTTTGGTATTATATATATATATATAAATTATGTTCATTAGTTATATTATAAGGCATGTCTGTCTTGTAAAGGTGTCAGATTTGAGTTTTAACTTGAGGCAGCTATAATTTTCTGTCATTAAGGCCATACTAAAAACTTATAGACAAAGTCATATGAGGATATTACCTCATGTATAGCTTTATAGAAGAGAAAAAGGAGCTCATATGTTAAAGCTTTGTATATATATATACATATATATATGAATCACAATATTTAAATCATACCTGATTGTAGGATGAATATTTCTAAAAATTAGCTATTTAAATTAAATATGCTCAATATAGTTCTCTAATAAAACTGCAGCATCAATAGCTACAAACTACATAAAAAACATTCCATATAATTTAATTTAGGTTTATTAAATTATGTTCAGAAATATATTATTATTCACACTTAAGTTGACACAGTACGATTCAATGGACTAAATTCATGTGACGTCATGATCACATGACTGGAGCATGTGAATATGCTGTCTATTGCTTACGATTATTTTGCTCATAAACTTTTACATTTTACTTTCTAAAATGTCTTATCTTTTGAAATGGTTGCTCGATCAGTAAAAGAAAGGACAATTGAGGGGAAAAAAATCATTTTTTCATATTCCGTTAAAAAATCTGTGTTTTGAAAGCAGGGATGAAGCGTGAGGATTACATATCATCTTCTCACTGTTTAATATGTGTTTGACCACTTTGAATAATATTTTCAATATCGTAAGACAAAAGAAACCTCTTTATAAAGGATTTTGGATTGATGTAGACTTCTACAAGAATGTAAATACTTCAAAACAATTTTTTTTTTTATTTTAAATAAAATTATATAGAGAACATACACACATAAAAAAGGAAAATGTTAGTTAACTTAAAAGCAAATTTTTGTTTATTTTAAAAATTAAGTTATATTGAAAACATATAATGCTTAGTTAACTTAAATTTTACTTATTTTACACATCTTTAGAGTAGTTAGCAGTGGTACTTCGGTATTTAATTATCTAAAATTAGAACATGAGAACCTGATATGTAACCATACATGTCATGCCAAAAACAAGTATATATATGTATAAAACTTAATTTTATAATATTACAGGGGAAAAGAAAAAAAAACATTTTCGAGAAGTATTCACTACAAAAATGGAAAAATATCGTAATTTACTACAGCTTCATTAATATTTATACTAGATGAAGAATCAAGTGCCACTTTCAAACATTAGAAATCAAAATTATCATTTACCATTTGTAAAATTACATGTAAAAAAATTGTGCAACATTTTGAAAGTCTTTATTCGCTGCACTATTTTAGGTAAGATATAATTTATCGAGAATGGAATTCCAAATATGGTAGTAAATTAAGGCATTAAAATTTTTAAATTAGAATGTGTGTATAATAGAATATAAATTTGTGTCCATATATTGGATGTAAAAGTCCTGCTCACTCCTACATGATCAAAATAAAAGTCATTTTTTAATCCAAAATTCTTTTACAAAAAAATAAAAAATGCATTATATTTGTGTGGTATCTATTAGCACATCTGTTTTGCGAAGTTTGACTGTGTGGTATAAACATATCACATAGATTTGCAGAATTTGTAGTTTATCATTATAGGTTAGATTAATTTTTACATAAATATAAAAGTCTAAAAGACTCGTGTATATTGATATTATCCTGCTTATAAGCCCTGAATAAATTTGTTACAGTGAGTTTGCTAAAAATATTGACCCAAGATGAGTACTTGGATCAATTTTATGATATTTGTCAAACAGAATTACAGATCATCTTTTTCAAAATTATTATTAAGGGGTTAATTGGCCAAAATCACTGATATTTTTGTGTGACATATGTTGAAAAGACAAATTTTGGGCACATCATATAATATTGATTATAATATGATAAACTTTGGTAACTTGTTGATGTAATAATGATTTTAATCTTTATTAATATATTTTCAAATGTTAAACTTCAGAGTGAGAATTCCAAATCTTTTTTTCCTCTAAAAAAATGGAAGATAAAACAACATTAAAGTATAAATATAATTATATATGAAAGGATACTTTAGGTACATATTAGTGATAGCAAAATAGCATGTTAATACATTTCTCCAAATAAGCTTTAAGTTTGCATGAATTGAACTGGAGTGTTTAACACTAAACATAAATACCTGGTCAAAAGAGTCATAACCAGTAGAAATTGTGAATGGGAATTTTATGCAGCTATTCATTTATATATGTATATTGTATTAAATTATTTCTATCTTATTTGCAATTCATTGTGTTGTAAAAATAAGATTCATTTTCATCAATGGATAAATATTTATTGTTAATCAAAAACTTTCATATTAACTCTATCCAATGTGAGGTAAACAATCGCTTAAAGAAGTACATTTTTTTACGTTTAACTTTTATTTTGAAGCCATCTATTGTTTACAGATAAATCATACTATTATTTTTATAAATTATATGTAATTCAAGAAGAAAAATATATTTAAAACTAAGGATAATTGAATTGATTTTCTGAAAATTATTATACCTTTTCTGATGAAACATACCCTTAATATTGTATGATAGTTTTAAATAAGTAGTTCAACATGTTATGGGCACTTTATACAAAGACAATTAAAAAAAATATTGAATTTGTAATGTAGAAATTATTATTATTGTTCATACTCGCATTAATAATATTAATTTGTGATCCAAGTGTCGCATACCCATGCATTATGTTTTGTAACCCAGATATAAAAGTGCAATTTCCAATAGAAAACTATTCAGTTCTGAAAAACATTGTACTAACAAGTAAAATTACAAACACATGATTATTTAGTGTGTGATGTTTTTTTCAGAAAAATTACAATTTTTTGCAATTTCTTTTTCAATGCTTCTTATAGCAAGGGCAATTAAGTGTTCTATACACATTCATGACGACCGAAGGTAACTATTTATTAATTTTAATATGCTGAAAGAATTTTCAGCACTTGCTTGCTATTGTAACTGCAACTTAGAGAAAAATATAAAAACAGTTAATACATGTAGAAATAACTCATTATAATTATTTAGTTAATTATTAGGTCTGATTATGCACTTTATATGTAATTCAATAACTCTTAAAAATTATATAAAAATATGATTCATTTCTTTAACTTAATTGTGAAAGAGTATTTTCTTTTATTACTTTCAATAGTTATTTCTAAAAAAAAAAATTCCAAACATTTTTAAAAAGATAATTACTAACTAAATCAGACAGTCAAAGATAGGAAATATTATTTTATTAGAAACACTTTCAAATATCTTGAAATGCTTCATAATATTGTACAATATATATATAATGTATTTATATGCAATACATTGTAAACATGAAATTAATTTTCTTCAAATAACTTCCACAGTGAAATAAAATATTCATTTGAATTTTAAGTATAGGTAGGCAAACTTGAGTAAATATAATATTATATTTTATAGAAAATTCTTACTTTCCATCTCTAAATACTGAAGCACTAGGAAAAAATTAAGAAAATTCATGCATAACATTATCTATGTATATAAATTCACACCCGTGTGAAGAACAGGTTTACCAGTTAGTAGCATATAAGTACAAAGGAAAAATTAAATCAAAATTACAGGATTATTTCAAATGTCTTAACTTATAATGTTTCACATAGTGTCCCTATTGGTAAGCCATACTATTATAAAACATGCAACTCATGAAAAAAAAAATCATCACAGGATAAAAAAAAAATAAGGAAAGAAAAATACACTTTCACCAAAAGATAATTCTCTACATTTATCTAAAACTTTCATATTAACTAATATTCCATATACATAGGCTTCAAGAAATAACTTTTTTACAAGTTTAACATGTATTTAAAAAAAATAAGATAACAAATTATCATATTAAATCTAATCGTTTCTAAAAATTGTTACCTTTGCAATAATGTAATCATTAATAATTTAGAAATCGATAATTTGTGAAAGGTCAAAAATCAAAGAAAAATTTGTTTAATTTTTGTAAACATTCCTCCCACAAATTATCATCAGATTGTATCACTTCAGAATAAATATTTTCTCTTCACTTTGAATTATTAATTTAAATTACAAACAGACATTTTTTTTTATATTATTCACACCTAACTGACACTGTATTACATAATAATAGGTGTGAGTTCTTTTTAAGGAAAATACCATTGTTATTCGATAGTCATACAATTTGAATTTTTTTTAAAAGAAGTAGTTTTGTTATCCTATACTGTGAGCCATTCTTGTGCAAAAATATATAATAAAGAACTACTAAATTAATTAAGAACTAAAATAACTAAGAGCCATATCTAAATGTATCAAGAACTATAAATAAATGCTAGAATCCAACCTAAATAAATATATGCCAGCTAACAATAGTCAAAGCAGACAATTACCTAGTGAGATAAATAAATTAGAATAAAACAAAAATTAAACAAAAGAATTGTTAAGATTATTTCCTTACAAACATATATACTAGAATAATGTAAAAAATACAATGATATATATTTTTAAATGGATAAAGTTAAACCACACGAATGTCAACAACTTACGTATAGGTTATACCACAATAAAAAATGAATAAGCACGTGTAATTGCTGCCACCAGTGTCACATGATTACCCACTTGACACCAGTCGTCGGTGAATTTTCCCAATTGACAAAAATTGGTCAAGAAATCAAATTTAATTTTTTTAGTGTAAATTATACTTTATATACTTTTCTGTACTCTCACTAATTTTGAAAGCTCTTGGTTTAAAGAATGCAAAGTCGTGACAACTTTTACGTTCATTTTTATTCACATCCCAGTGTTGAATCAAAATTTTTAACTGGTTTATCTCAGAAATTTAAAATAACTAATGTCTCTTCACTCAAAATGCTAAGGCTTTTTTTCTATTGTGGTAAACGCTTTAATATTTTTTCTACCTATTACTAATAATACATGTAACAAGAGTTAGTATGCATTTTTCAATCAAAGCAATACTTAATTATCTAAAAATAATTGATTTAGAATTTGCACATTTTTTAAGGAATTTTTAATAAGCGTTCATAAAAATAAGTATTGCATGAATACCACTCATGTTATCGCAAAATTCATACCGAGTTTTGTTATACATAGTTTGACGTTCTTGTAAATAAAATTTTATGTGTGTATGTTCATTTTTGAACAAGGAATAGCATTTTGAAATCCTCTTTTAAATTTTTTCTTTAAAAAATTAAATAGTTTGCTTTTTATGAAATTTTGAACACAAAATCTGTTTTACATGATACATACACATAGGGAGCAACCAAAAAATTTTGAAAATCATTAAATTGAAAAATTTTGTGTAAATCGTACCATGTTCCCTTAGATAATCTGTACAAAAATAATATGCCATATTTAACAGAACAGTTTTCATCCTAAACTCTCAGTTTATCACTTTGCACTAATTTTTTCTGTGTTACTATTTTTTATAGAATGATAAAAATTTAAAATTATAACTTGTAATGAGAATTATTTTTTTTAAAATTGTTATATGCAAAGTTTTGTAAAGAAAAATTGTAATTCTCATATGTATGTATGTGTGGGGAGATGTTATAGTCAATATGATTAATTGGTTATTATGTAATAACTTACAATTGTTAATCAAATGAATAATTTATGATAATTTATTGCATGGATTGTTTATTATTATCATTATTACTAATAGTTTGGTCAATATAATGATATTATCAACATGTTATATATATATATGTGTGTGTATGTATCAAGGTTTCAAAAATTATCATTCATGAATAGATATGATGAAATATCAAAAGCCAATTGAACTTTTAGGGCTTTTATTTTAAATTAAAAGCATAAGTAAAAAGTAAATATCAGTACTTTATTTAATACATGATTTTTTTTAACTGAACAAATGTTTTCTGTGACAAATTTGTTATTACAGCATATAGATGTGTAAAAATTAGGTTAGAGCTGAAGTTTCAAAAAATAAATTATACCTGATTAGTTACATTGATCTTAACATCATTGGTAATTATGAATAATTATTGGTTAACATACAATATTTTTCACATTTACCAAAAAGACATTGCTGTTAATAATGTCTAGTTATTAATTATAATCTGGTTTATTACTTGAACTGTAACTTATATATTGCTTTGCACTGACTGAACAGGGCACATGCATGTTGAAATATTTATGTAGGTATTAACTCAGGTGTTGCTATATTAATTTGGTTGTTACAATGGCTTATATTGGCATTAGAATCAAAGATCCCTTGGTGACTAACATGTTTGCATGTGTTTTGAGCACAAAATGTGAGGATAATGGGATATTGCATTGTTTGTAATGATTAAGTAACGTGAATATCTGAGTATACAGTAGCAATAACAAATATTTAAGCAACTTACACAAGAACGTAAGTGATGTCACAGCTACTATAGTACCATTTTTTAATGGTTTTTAAAAAAAGACCTATAAATGTGATCTCAGAAAATATTGCATAGAAACATAAATTTTTCTTGAACTTTCTTTTTCTAAATACTTGTCAAATGAAGGAATTTTGTTTCCTAAAAAAATGCAGTTAAACTATTTATATATAAGTGCTGTATATTCTAGATTTTTGAAGTTTTTACAACTCATTTATTTATTATTGTAATTTGGTATGTTTCAAGTTTTAAGATATTTTCTTATTGTATTTGGAATATTTTGTTTGATTTCATAACATCTCTCTATATATAGGATCAATATTTTCCCCCTTTTAAGAGTGTAACAGTCAAATGTGTATATTAATAAGTGACAATATGGGGGAAATTTTTAATCTACATGATATTTTATTGATATTTATTAATTGAAAAATTGCCATAGAAAAGTACCTATTACCTTATTATAATGTAAAGTCTCATGTCTGCTTGTCTCCAGTGAAGAGTTCCCCCTATTTATGTGTATCTCGATTATTGATGAGAATTTTTCAGAATATTATGAGTCTTTGTGAATTTTAAATATAAAAATGCCCTTTCACGTAAATATGCATCCAAGATAAGAGTATAAAGTAGATATATTTGTTACATTTTGTAATATCGGAATATTTATCTTTGATGTATTTTCAAAAGTGTTCCTCAATTACCTGAAGTAAGGTTATATCAGTTTACAGAGTTATGATTTCAATTTCTAATAGCTTTTTTTTTCCAGTATCAAATGTGTCAGATATTTTTGTATCAACATTTTATATTTAATTCCTTTTTAAAATGAAAAGAAACAGATACTGCTAAATAACTTTTTCAAAACCATGAAATCTGATTTACATGTAACTTTTCCAAGAAATACCATCTGAGCAGTAAATGGTTTTAAAAATAAAATTAGGTGAAGGTTTGAGGAAGAGGAACCATTTGAGGTAGTTGTAAATGCATTTCTGTATTTTCCAACGTAAAATGTTAAAACTGTTTGGTATTGGATGATGAAATCAAAATATTTGGTATTAATTTACTATTGTGCTAGGATATTGTCTTTAGTTGGCTGTGCTTAACCAAAATGAGCATCAAGGTAGACTTGTTGGCCATTCAAAACTTTTATGATTTAGCTTTGAAATATTTTTCTAAATGTGAAATGTATTTAATATGATATTGAATTAAGCATAATTTGCTTATATTTATATGCTATTTCATATAATTTTAGAGTAATGAAAAAAATTCATTTTAGTTGGAAGATGAATTTTTATTTAAAGAACATACGAAGGCTCAACTTCCATCTATCATGGATAAAATCAGAGATGAGCTTAACAGAAGTGGAAAATGCTCTATTTCTATTAGTAAGTTTTGAAAGGATTTCAAGTCTTTTTTTCTGTAAATATTAAATTTCATAGTATTTTATTTTCCTATAACTTTTTAACAGCTTTTTTTTCAGCACTGTTTTTATTCATGTACAGAATAATTTTTAATGAAAATCCATTCAAAAAAACTCAGCCACGTGCAAATAGACCATAAGTAGCATTCACAATTATCCATTTCTGAATATTCATTGAATTATTGAAATATTCATTCATCATATTGAAATTGTGAAATTTATATTTAATGGGTGTTATTATTGAAGAAATTTTATTTTTATTGAAGATATAAAAGGAACCTAAAGTTCAGCTATACTATTCATTATACTTTGATTTTTAAAAAATGCTTTTTGTATGGGGATTATTCTTAATTATATAACCTAATCTTTTTAATAAGCAAGTTTGAAAGGAATATTTAGCTCCAGTATAGTTTATCAGTTCTTAATTCTATATATTTTATTTTAATTATTTAAGATTAATTATTAATTATTTTATTTAAGATTTTTTTTATTTTAATTTTTTTCTTATGCAAGTAAAAATAATTCATGATTTTCCATTTTTATCTTTATAAAATATGATTCAATAAATTAATATTTATAAATATATATCCATAGTGTATTTTCATATAAAAATTATTTTCTTTGGTTTCTTTTCCTTCTCTCCCTCCTCCTTGTATTATTGTTTTCCATTCACTGTTAAGTTTTATATCCTTTCCATAACCATATTCTGAAATTGAACATTTTTAACTTCTTGTGACGATTAAAAAAAGAGGACAGTTGATGCCTAATTTCATAATTGTTATTAAGTAAAGATATGCTTCAAATTCACTTTTTGTTGCCATAAAGTAAAGAAAAAAAGATGCATACACGTGAACAATCTTGTTCAGTATTTTTTTTTTTTTTTAGTTTAAGTTTTTTATAGTAGTTATAAAGATTTAGAGTCATAATTACAATTTTTTTTATTGATTTTCTTAATAAATTGTTATCAGTTCTAAGTATGAATTTTTTCATTTAAAATTTTTGAATATTCATTAATTTTTCAAAATTATTGAACTAAATGCCTCCCATGTTGCTCTACCAAAATTAAAATATGACTTAATATAAATAAAAGGTAAACTTTTTAAATAATTCTGCAATGCCCTTGCAATGAAGCCATGGCTCCCCAAGCTGCACACAGTTTGGAACCCCAGACTTAAAACAACTTTTGGTGCTGCCTTATGAATTAAAAATAAATATCATCAGCAAATGTAACTCAAAAGTAATTTTACAAGCTATGTTATTACTATAAATGTTGCTGCATGTTTGTATTACTTACATATATTATAAAGGAAGTTTTTAATAGTAGAATGAAATTGAAGAGTTTTTGATTCTGTGTTATAAAATAAGTCATTTAAAGTGAAGTTGAAACTCTGCTGCCAAATTATATGCAACAGATTGTAAAACACCCTTCTAAACATGTTTTTTTTTCGGGGGGGGGGGGGGGTTATAACAAATAGCACTGGAAGCTTAATTCCTTTTAAAGGCATGATGAATTATGTCAAATTCATAGAAATATTACATAGTAGAATTGTTCCATTGATGGAACATTTCAACATGATTTGGCTTCTTGTCACAATTCGATATTAGTCCAGACTTTTATGCGATAAAATAAAGTAAGAGTGCTTAATTGTCCTTGTAATTAACCAGATCTAAATCCTACTGAGAATTTATTACATATTCTCAAGAATCGCTCAGCTAAGATGAGTTGCACGACATCAAAATAAGTGATAAAAAGTGTTATACAAGTGTGGTTCCAAAATGATGAAATCAAGAACATGTGCGCTGCACTAGTGGAGTTAATACCAAAACGAGTTGAAGAGGTCATTTCTGCTATAGGACATACTTCCTACTAATACAGAGATTTTTCAGTCTATTTAAGATAATGTAATGATTAAAAGCTAGGATTTTAGAAAAAATAATTTTTTACCATTTGCCCCTATTAAATCAAACAGTATAGTATCTTGTTCAAATTTTCAAACATTAATAAAATACCTTTTATTCATCCACTGAAGTCCAAATACATTTTTTTAAACTTGTAGTAGATGACACTTGATGTTAATACAGGGTTTTCAAATATTAATTCATTAATTAAATTTTATTTTATAGTTTTAAGTTTATTTTGCATTATTTCTGACTCTACAACAGATGAGGCCACTCAAGTTTAAATATATTTTTTAAAACCTGTAGTGAATAACATAATGTTAATACAGTTTTTTCAAATATTAATTCATTAATTAAATTTAACTAAAATCAAATTTTTTTTATAAAAGATATTTTTCATAGTACTTGTTTTATTATTATATTATGTGCTACATATGTTTTATATTAGTTTTCAAGTCATTGTTGTATGTTATATATATATATCATACGATGAAACTATATTTTCTTAAACTATAAACTCTTCTTTTTTTAAATATATATATATATATAAATATTTTTTTCTACATTTTTCTAATAAAATAGCTGCAATAAAATATTACCTTTATATTTTTAGATGCTTCCAATACTTTATTTTTAAATGTAATTAGAGTATATCCTATGCCACCTCAAGTAATGGATCAAGATGTTCCAATATTTACTAAAAGAAAATTCCCTGTTTTGCCAACAGATTGGGATATAACTATGCAACAAGTATGTCCTTTTCCTTATAATTTGTTACATTTATTCCTTTTCATCTGTACTGATCTAAAAATATTTCATTTGAAACAAAATTAATGTAAATATTTACTAGTCACACAAAGCTTAATTGTACACTATTTTTTTTTACATTTAGTTTTATTCATCATTTCTAGATTCTTCTGGTCAAAGTTTTTTTCTTTTTTTTTCATATCAACTAAAAGACCAAAATCAACTTATTTTTAGAAGATTTCAAAAAAATGTTAAGTAATAAAAGATTTTAAAAGTATTTTATCCAAACTGATTAAACTATTTTTTTATATCTAAGAAAAATTATAGATGGTTCTAAATATAAATAATATTTATTACAGTGGGAACCATCTACAATTTTTAGGTATTGTGAAAATATCTAACAACTTTTAGTGTTCATTTAGATGCTATATTTTTTTTTATAAAAAAATATAGCAGATGTAAAAGATTTCAAAATGGTTGATAAAATTTTACATTCATCAGAAAATGTTTTTCATCTTCCAAACATTCATTCATTAAAAAAAAAATATTATTTAATTTATAAAATATTGTTCTTATTTTATAATAGTAATTGCATTAATAATAATATATTATTTTTTTCTCATAATAATAATGAATAAACAGTTTACTTGTATTTTTACCTTTAACAATGAATTTGTTAAGTTAAATTTTTATTCAGTGCTACTCTTGCTTCATTGCTTAAAACACAATATATTTTTCGATTTCCAACTGTTTTTCATATACAGTTTATCCGAACATCAAATATCCGAACCAGTTTTTCTTTTTTTCAACTACATGTACTGTGAAAAAAATTCAATAGAGTATCAACATCTCATTTCAAAATCTAGTTTTATTCTGAAACAAAAAATAGTGATTACACTGATCAAAACAATAAATTATTAGTAAGCACGCTGGCGCCAGCCTATACAAAACAAAAAAGGAAAGTTTTGCTTCAACTGTACATGAATACATTTTCGAACATTGCAATGCTCAACAGTTATTTCGCATGAGTCCATAAGTGACAGGAAAACTCAAGGTCAGGGATATTTGGCAAATTTCAGTTGTATAATTTGGCAAACATCTGCATGGAGTATTAGATCAATTTGTTTCCAAGTGAAGGGGTGTATATGTGCTCTTTTGTTGAGTTGTGAACTGTTATGGCTTCAAATTCAAAACGGAAGCGCAACGAACACAGAGACAAAGCTTGAAATATTGAACCATCTCGCAAAGGGAGAAAGTGGGGCATCTCTAGCACAGTATTATCTTGTAGGAAAGTCAACAATTTCTGAGATAAAAAAAAGCAGAGAAACCATTTTAAATTTTGCATCAAAGATCAATTCAGAAGATGGCTCGAAGAAAAGGAAAACCATGAAGGAAGCAAACGATGTTCTTCTTGATCGTGCACTCTACTTCTGGTTTTCACAAAAAAGGAGCAAAAAGGACCCCTCTGTTCTGCAAAAAATCTCTGGAACTTAACGAGAAATTAGGCAATTCTGCTGATTTCAAAGCTAGCACTGGTTGGTTAAAGAACTTTAAATCGCATCACGGGATACGAGAACTGCAGATTGAAGGCGAATCATTGTCTGGCAATAAGAATTTAAAGAAAGTTTAAGGAAACATTTTTGTAGATTGTGGAAGAAGGTTACTCCATAGACGACGTTTACAACATAGACGAGACTGGAGTAAATTGGAAGGCTCTGCCAAGAAAGTCATTGGCTTTAAAACAGGAGTCCACAGCACCAGGTTTTAAAGTCAGCAAGGAACGTGTTTACAGCCATGGTTTGTGCGAAGGCTAGTGGAACACACTCTTTGCCATTGCTTGTGATTGGCAAATCTAAGAAGCCTCACTGCTTCAAAAAATTTTCATGCCTTCCTACTCTTTACAAGGCACAAAAGAGTGTATGGATGAACTTTGCCCTTTTTTTCTGAATGGCACTCTAAAGACTATTCCTAACGTCAAGAAACTTCGTGAATGTGAAGGGAAAACAGGCAAAGTTTTACTAATTCCCGATAATGCTCCCTGTCACCCACCTGTCAATATTCTCAATGCAATTGATGACGACTTCAGCATGATGCATCTTCCACCAAACATCACTGCGCTGGTGCAACCAATGGACCAAGGCGTCATTGAAAACCTCGAGAGAATTTATAGGAAACAAGTTTTGCGAAGATTGCTTTTGGCAGAAAATGACGAAGAAAGTGTTGCTGCTTATGCTAAAAAGCTCAATATGAAGGACGCTTGCTGTATGTTAGCCGAAGCCTGGGACTCGCTTGAAAGATAGAGCCTGAAAAATGCATGGAATAAGCTGTGGCCAGATTTAGAAGCCGAGAAAGACTTCAATAATGACCACAGGGAGGATATTACCGACTTTGTCCAATTGATCCCAGGATTTCAAGAATGCAATGAAAGAGATGCAGAAATCTGGATGTTATGTGATGCAGAAGACTGTGGATTTCAAATGCTAAATGATGACGAGATTGTGACTTCCGTGCAAGAAGAACCCTACCCTGTCGACGATGAAACGGATGAAGACGAGGACAACAGCAAAAGTAGCTAGGGTCCATCAAATGCTGATGCATTTTCTATGTTAAAAACAGCTATGGAGTGGTACTAACAACAATCAGAGTGCTGTCCTACACAACTACTGCTTCTAAAGAGAATCGGAGACCTTGCAGTGAAAAAACGAAGGTGTACAGTGATACAGCGATAAATAAATGATTGTTTTCTATAATAAAGGTAAAATTGCAACATTTTGCACCTATTTTACTTTTTTTTCAAGCACTTTTCCTGCATATGATGATTTTCAATATTTGTATAGTGTCCAGTTTCATATATTGTATGGATCACATTCGGTTATCTGGACAGTCGTGTATCTAAATGGTGTCCGGTCTTTATTGATTCGGATAAACGACGTTCTACTGTATATACATATACATATACAGACACACACTGAATTACTATTACTATCTAAATGCTAAACTCAATGTAAGAATATATTAAAACAGTCACAATAATACTCTCAATTGTACTGTTGTTGTCTTATACTTAAGAAATTTTTTTAAAAAAATATTCCTTTCATACATTTTATGACTTAGGTATAACAGATAAAAGACATATTTGTATCTTTATCATGTGATAAACTTTGGGGCATATTTGTGTCTTTATCATGTGATAAACTTTTGAAGAACATTAGTATAACTTAAAGTATTTATCAATCTTATTTTAGGAAAATACAAAATAAACAATGTATGTAAAATTTTTGTCTAAAAATTATCAGGAGAAAACAAAATGTACAACTTTCAACTGTATGAAATTGCTACATTACTGATGTCTTTTTAAAATTTTGGTTGCACAATGATATAAAATCTCTTAACAATTTGTTTTGGAAATATAAATTTTACCATATATATATTTTAATTTATTATATTTGTGAGAAACAATACAAAGTCTACTTAAATAATATTAATGTGTAATAACTGTATTAAAATGTATGTATTCATTTAATTTTCTTATGTAAATATGCATTATATATAATATTTTCTTATATATTTATATTATTTTGGTACTTATGTAGTAACATTACCACAGTCAAGTTTGTGCCATTTTCAACCAAAATCCGAATGCTTTCCCCCCCCCCCCCCAAATTAAAACATGTAAGAAACTTGATCACTGTTCTCTTACTGCTATGATGTCATACTACAAATTTGGCTGTTGTGACATTAATATATAAATACCATTGTTTTTTTGGTGAATATACAATAAATAACTAATTATATATAAATTTTATTTTACTGAATTGTGAAAAATGTTGTGCAATTCTGCATGTTATATATATTTTGTTTTTTCTTTTAATTAAATTATCCATATTGTATTAATTGTTTATTTTTTAATGCTACAGTGGGATTTGACTGTAATGCTGGTAAGTTTTGTTTAAATTTCAAATGATGTGCATGCTCCTATTATATAGTTTGTAAATAGCTAAATGCTCTTTTACATTATTGAAAAATGTATTTTCTTAATGCTAATCAAAGTTTCTCTATTTAGAATATGTGGTAAGTTTTAAAGATGTGATTTTTTAAACATTTCTTGGTTTTAAAGTAGAAATTGTGTAAAAACTTTGCCTTAAGTGATTTAACATAATATTTGCATGAAATTGATATGCATGCATCAATAGATGGTGCAATAATAGTAATGGAAAGATCAGTTGATAGTTTTCTAAGAAAAGCATTTTGTCATTAATGCTTTGTGTAGAAATTTAGATACTTTAAAAGATAGGTTTAAAATTTTAATATCAGTTTTAAAAGATTATATATATGTTAATATATATTTATTTATCCAAATATATGTATACAGTTAAACCTGTTTTTGTGTGATTGATAAAAACCGCACAAAAAAAATATTCAAAAGTTTCTTAAATTCTTACATATAACAAACCAATTCGTCGAAATACTGCAGAAATTTTTTTTATGCAGTCGCACAAAAATAAAATCACATAAAAGGACCACACAAGAACAGGTTCTACTGTATTCTCTTTTTTTTCTGAGTTATCTTACCTTTAATACAAGTGGTTATGTAATATTTGGAAGAGATTTATTTTTGTTTCTTTAATGTAATGCTAATTTTAATGGCCTCACTTTTCATGTTTTGTATCTATTAATACTGTATTTATTTGAATTTAAGCCACCATCAATTATCAGCCATATCCCGAATTCTCAACATGTTTTTATAAAAAGATAGTGTAAAAAGGTTTATTGATATCTGTTACTTATATGAAATTTAAAAGGAGAACGAATAAAAAGTGAACAATTAATTTATTTTACTAGCATTGAAAACTTTTAAATACCTGCATGAACCTGTTATTGCTCTAACTGTCAGTATCGTTTAATTTCCCCCATCCAATGAATTTTTTTGACTTTGACTAAGCTGGACTCGATTTTCAATATCAATAACATTGGGGGAAAATGTGGCTTTGATTGGAATAAATATGGGAGTATATGTATACCATTGTTCCTTTCTTTTTTTTCTTACTTCCTTTTATCATTAAAAATTTTATTCTTTCTTAGCTTTATTCTAAAGATTTTTTTTCATTTTTTTCCTCCTATCATGTAATTTTTCTTTTTAAATGTTGCAAGACATCCCCATTTTCTATCCTATTTATATGATTTTATTCCTTTTTTTTAACTAAATTATTCTTATATGCAGTGATATCTTTTCACATCCATTTTTAACTATATTTTACATAAAATATTTACAGTAAGTATTTTTTTAAAAAATTTTTAAGGTTTGTTTATTTTAAACAGATTTTGCCATATATAGATGGATTTCGACATGTTGCTAAAATTGCTGTGGAAGCAGGAGTTGAAATACATCTTGTCAAAGCATTTATACAAAATATGGTGTAAATAAATTTCTGTTATTTTTAAAGCTAGATCATTTAATGAAAATGTTTTTTTAAGTAAATAAAACTATTAAAATAATTAGTTTTAAAATTTAGTGTTTAGTTTTCCCAAACAAAATTGTTTCAACTATTTTTAATGATTTAATCATTCATTCAAACTGGGAGAAAGTAAGGATTGAATAAAGCTCAGGGAAATTTTTAAAATGTATGTTATTTTTTCAAATATCATTAATTTGATTGCTTATTATTTTTAAATGTTATTTTGAATTTTTTGGAGGGAAGGAAGGCTTTTTAATTTTTATTTAAAAATTATTTTATCATTAGAAAAAAGCCTTACTAGCAACTTTTTTCTTTTTTGTTAACTTTTATCTAGTAACTGGTATTAATAAAAGAAATATTAAATATCATGTTAAAAATATTCAATGCTTGAAATGGTAATTTTTACATTAAATATAATAGTTGTCCTTCCTTCCCCCCTCCACACACACATTAGTTGTTTATAAATCTTTGAGAAATTATGCATATGTTTCCATTTAAAGCTCTAAAAATAATTTGAGGTAAAATTTGTAAATTTGACTATAATGAATTGAAAAAGAGTGCAGTTTTGTATTTACAATTTTTTATGTACAAATTATATTTTTTGTTAAAATAATGTGCATGAAAGCAGTTTACTTTTTTCAGTAAAAACCTAATTTGCATAATTTATTTAAAAATAATTCTAGTTAAATTGTTATAAAACATAATAATATTGAATGGAATAATTCTCTGTGTCTTTTATGTTTTCCTTCTCTATATTAGTATGTTATCAAGTAAACTGTGAAAGTATATGGTTAAATATGCAAGAAAGAAGTTTTTGTACATTAGAAAGCTGCATTTATCATATTTATTTTCTCTAGCTTTCTACTTATATACATTTTGCATGATCAAAAGATCTGTAATTTTTTTCCCTTGATTATTAGTTCCATATTTTGAGTGGAATACAATAAATGAGAATTTTATTTTGCCTTTACTTTCAGATATTATGGTGTGGTAACATTAATTCCAATTTTTATGTATTCCAATGTATATATTCCAACTCCAAAACTTAATGAACTAGATGCTAATCTTGAATTTCAAGAAGAATGTACAAAATATGTAGCTCGTCAAGGTATTTTTTTTTTTTTTAAATATTTCACTTTTTAAAAAATATCTTGTGCTACAATACATAATTTATTAAAAAATTTCAGGTTGCCATAGACCATTTTTTAGATCCATATTTATGTTGTACTGTCAACTAACTCCTCAAACCAACGTTAAAACACTTTGTTTGCGGAATAATCCTCGAGCTTCAGGTATTGATGAGCGGTATGTTTGGTAACCTTTACTTTGATTTCATTCTATTCATTACTGTTTATTCTTAATTTTAATCTTATAGCCCTATTTTAGCACAAAATAACAAATAATTTACTTTTTTATCAACCCCTTAACTGCCAAGGAAAAGCTACGAAATTCACCCCTAGTGCCACCATTTTTCCGACAGGCGCACATTATGTGGTTTATTGGAGGAAAAAAAGGAAGCATATGTTTCAGTGTAAAAGTTGTTTACTTTCCCTTTTTAAAAAAGAAGAAAAAAAAAGGATAAAATAATAAAGTGAAAATACAAAATTAAATATCTAGAGTTACAATATAACAAAAAAAATTATAACTTATCTGTTGTGTGATATATCCTGAAACATGGTTGAACACATAAACCAACATCACATTCAATGCATTGACAGTTTGATTCACTGCAAATATTTTTCCTTGTGCTAACAACACATTTTCGCATCGTACTTTCCTAAGAAGACGTTAATGGTACTGAAAAACTGCTTAGCTATGAATTTTCTCCTTCCTGGTATACACCCTTTCAAATTTCTTCCCCACTTCTTCTCTGAAATAAGTTCTTTAGAAGTGTTGTCAATGTCATTTTATTGTATTCCAAAGCTGTGGGACTAGTTTTAAACTCAGCAGCACAATGCAAAAAGTCGTCCGTTGGAAGGACGAGTATACACATAAAGGGCACTAAACACACCAACTGAGCAGAACGTGTATACACACCTTTGACACTTAAGGGGTTAATATATTTAATAGAAAATTGAATTAATTATGCATGTTTTATTTTAACTTCATATAACTTTTATATTGAATAAGGTAAAAAAATGATTGAATGTATATTTTAGGAAGCTAATTCAGTTTGGGCTGATGAAAGGAATAATTAGACAGTTACAAAAGTATCCCATTCATCTTGCTCTAGATCCTAATTCAAAACCTAGATCTGTATTCAAATATTTTACTGGTAAATATAGTTTTGAAGAGATATGTTGCAAAACAGGTATGTTACAATTTAAGATTTTAAATTTTATCAAGTATTGAAATTAGTTGTCTGAAATGAAAATTTTTGTATGTTTAAAAATTATTGCATCAACTTACATGGTTAAATGTTCAAGAATGAATTCATTTTTGTGAAATAAAAAACAAACTAATAGACTTATATTCCTTTAAGCTTAAGGCAGTCAATTTATCTTTTAAGTTTGATTTTTAGTTCTGTAATAGATGTATTTGATATATTTCATATTACAATTATTTTGATTTATAAATTTAAGCTTTTGCTATATTCAGTGTGTTTTCAACACTTTCAGTTCTCAACTGCATTAATTTTATTTTGCATTTGAATTACTGTTGATATTTATTTTATACTCCTGGATTTTATAAATTAAAATACAATTTTTTCAAAATAGTTCACAATATCAAATTAAGATCATAATTATTTTGTATTTATTAACTATGATCTTTATCTATAATAGCTACTTTCTTTAAATCAAAATATTTTTTTTTTCATGCCACTTTTCATTTCAAATTTAGTTAAAATCAAATTGAAATTGATACTCATATTGGTCTTACTATTTTTTTATTGTTTAATCCCTACCTTTTTATAATCATTTAACTACATTTATTTTCTTAATATAGCACTTATTTTGGAATAAATTACTTTAATACAATAATTGTAAATTTACTAGCTGTATGGCCTGGCGTTGCACAGGCTTTCTGTACTTATATAAGTAAAAGCTTCAGTAAAATATACTTTTTCGAAATTTCTTTGTGTTGCAGTTTTAAGAAATATTGTGTATTTTTCAGAATAAAAAAGTGCTAACACTCATATGAGCATTGATAAAATAAACGTAAAGCATGACAAATGAAATTGATAAAACTGTCCTATTTTATTTTTCTTAACATTTAAAACAATCTTTTTTTTAAAAAAAAATTTTTTTAAAAATCAGTTTTATTATATTTTTTAAAAATAATATATGATTAATTATGTTATGTTCATTATTTTACATATGTGTGTAAAATGAATTTACAGGGCATTGGACGGGCTTTCTCTACTTTTATAAATTTTCCCTTTCCTTCACAAAATCAGCTCTTCTAATACTCTTTTTCAAAATGCCGCGCCGCGCGGGGGCGGGGGGGGGGTCCGGCGTTGCTCAGTCTCTCTGTTTTCCTCATGACACCAGCATTTTTGTGTGTGTGTTTGTTTGTACACACACAATGTAAGTGATTTATAAAATTATGTCAAAAAATTTCCCTTTTTCGAAATTTGTTCCATTCCACTTATTTTTGATTTAAGACAGGTTTCTTTCCCTTCTCTATAACCCGAACACGGTTTTTTTTAGTGTAAAATTATTGTTCTATCTTCCCCTCCTTCTCACAGATAAGATATAGCTTCAAATTTCAATGTATGACTTATAAAAAACAATATTGCGTTAAAATTAAAAAATTATTAATGTGAAGCAATAAAAAGAAAACGATTCTGATGCTAAGAGTAAAACAAAAAACTTTCATCATTTTTTAATAATAGTTTCTAAGAATCTAAAATAATAAAATAAATTTCAGATTTTCATGAATCAATCAATCATTACATATATTTAGCTTAAAAATGTCTCAAAAAGGTATTTTGATCCAAAATAATGGACGATGTACTTTTTAATTAACAAAGAATTCATTTAGTAATGAAATAATAGAAATAATCCTTTTAAAAAACATATATATGTTTATTAAAATCAAATTTCTATAAGTAATAAATAAATGAAAAACTTACAGATAGCTATTGAAACAATTGCTTTTTTCTGAATGTTTAAATGTTATTCTAGTGTAAAATATTTTTTTCATTTGCGCGAAAGAAAATGCAAGCGGAACAATTTAGAAATCATACTCATAAAAACGTATCGATTTCGACTCATTTTAAAAAAATCGTAAAAAATACAAAATATAATTATTTTGTAAAATAAATTATATCATATCGTGGTGAAATAAATGATCTTTCCGAATCTGTAATTATTTTTTGTCTGAGTCTCATGAAAAAAATTAGATCGCGTTTTAAAAAATCTGAAGAAAAAAAAAAGTTCCGCATTTTTTAACTTGCCCCCTGGCGGTGAAAAATGGTACTAATTATGTGTTTTAAAGTTTTTAATTGATATCTTTTTAAGTAATTGGAATATCGGAATATATAAATGGTCAAAACGGATTCCTCGAATCATTCCCGAAATTTTGGTACCTTCGGCGAGTTTCTGCGTCGTGCGGTTCGTGAGAAGATAGGGACGCATAGATTAGATATGTTTGTTTACCTACCAATTTTAATTATAAATTTATTTATAATTACTGTATTTCATCATGCATTACCAAAATCAAATCATCATGCCTTTATCAGTTTCATTTTCCTCATTTTTATATGTCAGTTTTTTTCTCATAATTTAATAAAATGCTTAGTAAAAGCTCTCTTTTTAAAAATTTTGTATTGATAATATTTTAAATCAACAAAATTTATTTTAATTAAATTCAAGGAAAAAATTTTCAAGTTATTTTTTGATATATGGGTACTTATTGTATTTATATACAGTGTGCCTGCTGAAATCTCTTGTCACCCAAATAATTTATGAACGACGAGCTATAGTCATAAAAGTAAGGTCTGGGTATAGTAAAATTGCTATGCTCTAAACAAAGTAAATGCATACAATACCCACTTGCAGATAAATTTGGAAGTGTTTTTATCTCAAAAACAGTACAAGATACATGAAAATAAATTACAATGTGGTTCAGCTTAATTGATTCACCTAAAAAAAAAATCCTGTGCACAAAAATTGTACAAATGAAAGGCATAAAACACACATGTTTAATTGTGTTGAACAAAACTGCACTTTTCGGAAATGAGGCTCATCTATCAGTTATGCTCAAAATGGTGTCCTTCAGCAACAATACACATCTGGACACAGGCTTTTCATTTCACACTGCATTTTCTTCAACATGACACACGCATTCGTTATACAGTTTCAAAGTTACTACAGTGTCAATGGAGGTGTTGCATACACTCTTTATTTGATGCATCCCCACAGGAAAAAAGTCCAGTGGGTTCAGATTAAGTGTTAATAAAGGCCATTCAATGCAACTACTATACCCAATAACTTGTTGTTGGATTGTATCTTGAATGTACTGTGTGACATGATACCTTGTACAGCAGGGTGCATCGTATTGGAAACAAGCATTCTGGAGGTCACTAAACAGTAAATCCTCTAAAAAAAATAGTATGTCCTTCAGTAATGACAAGTGTTGGAATCCTATTAAGGTGCCCTCGTAAAAAACCAGGCCAGTCAGTCTGTTTCCTCACCAGACATTAATCCTCCATTGAACTTATTGTTGAACTTCGACAGCATGTCTGGGATTATTCAGCTGGATGTTTTGCTAATTGTGCATAGTATTATGCGCATGGCATGCCTCATCTGTCCATCTTATGTCAGGGATCAAGGATGCTCATGAATGTGACATTTTCTTTTTTCTTCTGTGTTATGTCTAATTTTACGAGTTACAAACCAAATAAATATGCATTTTACGACTTTCAGTTTTATCATTGCTCTTTTTTTACTAAATTGATGATGCGAAACAACTTTGTGTAATTGACTTTTTTCATGTATCTTGTATTTTTGAGATAAGAATGCTAACTCCAAATTTTTTCACCAGGGGGTGCTGTGAGCAGTTTCTTTGTGTAGGGTATGGCAACTTTACTATACCTAAAGCCCACTTTTAAGACCGTTGCTTATGTCGTTCATAAATTATTGGGGTGACAACTGACTTTAGCGGGCACACTGTACATGGTTTCATGTTTCCTTAAATAAGATCTATAATTTTATAAACACATTTTTTTTTTTTACAGGTTTAAGTTATCAAGAGTTAGATGAGAGAATTGAAAAAGAACAACATGTTGTTGTATGCTGGAAATAATTTCCTCCGAGTGATTCTAAAAAAATGTAATATGTATTGAATGTTTATTATATAGTATGTGATAAAATATGTTCTTACTAAATGTCACTTTTCTGTCATTTGTACTTTACATATAAGTATTTATTTTAAATAATAAGAAAGAAAGAGAGAAAAATATCAGGACTTCAAAAAGGAAATAAACTCTAATGAATAAACTTTCAATATATTGATATTTATTTGTGTGTGTATATATATATCGCGCGTATTTAAAGGAGACAAAATCTTGTTTTTAATAATGTTGTGGAAGTAAAAAAAAATACTTCTTTTGAGTTATTTTATTTAAAATACATAAAAATAATTAAAAGGTAATGTATATTTCTTATATTGGAGTATTTTAAACACTTTTTCATGTTATTACTGTGCTGGAATGGTGTTTTTAAAAAATTCTGTAAAAAATTTCTTTTTGTGCAGGAAGAAAGTGCAGTATAATGAAATGTGAAAATATAGCTGTAAATATGTGTATCTAAAATAAATTAAAATAAAATTCTTTTGTAATCTTAAAATATTTTAAATATTATTTGTGTTTCTTGAAATTAATTATTTTGTATATGAAGTTTGTGATTTTTTTTCTAAATATGTAGTTGTTTGAAATATTTACAAATAAATTATATTTTTATTATTGTTTTCATTTGGTACATATTTTCGTATCTGTGAAAAATTTTCTTTTAATATTTCTTTTTACACTAATGTTCAAAATTAAGAGTATTTTTAGCTTTTGTTGATTATTTCTAGAACTACTGGACAGATTTTAATAAAATTTGGCATGTATATAGGGCTAATATAATGCAACAAAATAATCATTCAACAGTTAAAATACACACCCATGATCATATTTAACTCTCATCAAAGTTAGAAAGTATGAAACAGCAGTTGCAGAATATAACAAAAAAAATTGGTTAATACGGGATATGGTCCCCTCTTTCAGATGAACAGGCCTCACACCATGATTTCATACCTAAAGTAAAGGAATTGATGAATTCCTGTGAAAATTAATCTCACTCATTCAACAAATCTGTTTTCAGGCTTTGGATGGTTCTCGAAGGGTTTTGCGAGTTGCAATTGCCTTCCCCAGAGAGTCCGATGCATGCTTTATACGGATGAAATCTGGAGATCTAACTGGCCAATCCGTTTGGCGAATATCCTCACTTTCCTGAAATTCATTGACCAGATGAGCTCTATGGGCCTCGCATTGGGATCCATTAAAATGAAATCTGGACCAACTGCATTTATGAAAAGGTGAACATAGGGCTGCAAGACCTTATTCCTATACCTCATAGCAGTTGCAAACACATAGAGGTGTGTGAGGATATTTAACATGATGCCTGCCCAAACCATCAAGCCTCCACTATTGTATTGGTCTATTTCTTGGACATTGGAGGGCAGGTAGTGGCTCCCTGGTTCTCCCCATACTTTCATATGGCGAAAATATTTGAAGAGAATTAGCAAGCAGCAAATCTAGCTTCATTTCAATTTACCTGTCTAGCCTCAATTCTCCCTTGCTCCATGGTATGTCACCAAGTAAATTGGGAATGTCTGTTCTTCATCTTTTTATCAAAAATCCAAACTAATGCAGTATTAGGAACACTATCTCTGTTTATTCTTTTAAAACAGTCCTGTGTGTTTCCAACATCTAAATTTGATTTAATTTCTTATTCCATTAGATTATGCTTTGTTTGATTATTCATTTAAAATGTGGCTTGACCTAAAAATTCTTAAACATGTATTTTGATAAACATTCACTGTTTTGGTAATTTTTCATCTTTCAGAATCATAAAATAATTAAATGTGGGAGTTTTTAATTTGATTTTAAGTGTGTATTTGTTTCTTAACTTATGAAGACTCTTAAAGTAGTTTCAAACATTTGAAATCCTGAGAATAATATTCTCATCAATACAACTGTTTTTGCTTTATGTCTCCCAGGTTTAAAAAAGTGCTTACATAAGTACAATAGTGACAATTAAAGTCCATTATATATATAGAAAATCATAAGCTTCAAAGATAAATTATTAGAATACTGTTATGTATTAAAGTTTTGCTTATGCTGTTTTAAAACTTCTATTTTAACTCAAGTAATTTTTATTTTTGGAAATTTTTCTAACCATTTTTATATTAACTTGATTTTTGTTTTATTCTGTAACAAAACGTGAGAAAATGTTATGAATTCTGAAACATATAGTATTGTAGAGGATTTACTTTTACAGCCTCAGAGGTTATTTGTTGAGCTAACAAGTACTTTTTTAAAAAAAAAACACTTCCTTGTGTATTTTAGAAGTATGTCTGTCAATTCATGTGATGAAAATTCATTATTTTAACACACTTTCATAAGCTTCACTTGTATGTAATGGAATCTTAGAACTCGATTTTTACCCATTTTAAAAGGTCAGATTAATTCGAAATTTTGCACACTTGTCAAGGACCAATGACAACACAATAATTTCATAATTTTGTTCCATTGTCCTGATAAGGATTATCTGGTATAACAATTTCCAGATTTGGTGACAACTTCCATATACCATTTCGAGATTTGGCGACTAAAAGATTAAGGTACAATTTGAAGCGAAAACGTTCAGGGCTGATACAGATACAACAAACCAAAAAGTGTTCTTTATGTGAAAAAAGGGAGGGTGCGTCAACAATTTCTTACCATAATATGAACAATTGCCCAGTTTTTCTGAAAATGGAAATAGAAAAAAAGAATCGCATGTGAAAAAAAATTATTTATGTTCTAATTGCTAAACTCAGACATAAAGTCTGTTTTTCTAAATTCTCTTGTTGGATCTGTAGAATGAAACATCATTCGTTACTTCATTTTACCAAAACAGTTGAGAATTGATTCAGAGGTCACTGGATTAAATAATTTTTCACAAACTCTTCAATTCAAGACATGTACTTTTATATCTAATGCTGATGCAAGTTTCAGAGAGAATATTGAGCTTTTTTTAATGAAAAATGTCTTTGTCTTTACCCCTTTTTCCGTATGAAATATTTCAAACTTGGCTCTTACAGATTTTCTTCAGTTCGCTGATCCTACATTTCATAAACCAGGCCATATCGATGCTTTGATAGGATGCTAGTGAGTATTCCAGATTATAAAAAAATGACACATTTAATATTAATTCATCAATGAATTAATGATAATTTAAAAAACTAAAAAAAACACGCTTTTATGGTTAATCAGATTAAAATGTAAAAAATAATTCTTTATATAAGAATAAAATCATTAATGAGAAAACTAATGTCATTGTGGTAAAAGCAGAGGGAGGGGCTTTGTACTACATTTGTACACTAATTTAGCATTTCGGAATGGAACTAGAGTAAGAAATTATATAACAATTGATATCGAGCACCAAAAGCTTTTACCACAATGACATTAATTTTCTCATTAATCATTTTATTCTTCTATTAAGAATTACTTTTTACATTTTAGTTTGATTAACTATAAAAGAGTATTTTTAGTTTTTTAAACTTATTTATTTAGAATGTTCGTTGATGCGAATGTATAAGAATCAAAAGGAAATATTTGCTTTATTTATAAGGAGTAGTTCTTTTAACTCAATCAATTACGTTATAAAATCCATCTATGACATTACTTATAACATCACTAGGAGAGGAGTCTGTCAATAGACGCTGAAACTTGAAGTCAGCGTGGAATTTTTTTCTTTTCAGTCTAGTTGATTTCCTGATGTAAACTTAGCTTGTTATGTGATGTGGTGTAGAATGATCATCAAGTCTCTTACCTCTTTTAAGCCAACTTTTATGTTAATCTAAATGTTTAGTCCTGTTATGCCACCTTTTGTGCCATTAAATGTTTTAATGGCATTTTGTTGGTTAATTTATAACACTGTCGTTCATTAATGTACATTTTTTTTATTAATTAGGGCTAAAACAATATTAAATAAATTTTTCATAAACCCTGTAAGTTTTTAAACTTGAGTGTATGTGGACTATCAATCATGCTTAAAAAAATTTTTTTTTAGTTGTACATGTTTATAGTGATAATATTTACACACTTTGAATGCAATATGAATAGTAATGTTGTTATATGAATAATATGTTGTGTTGATTGCGTGTTTACTTTTAAAGTTTAACTGTCAGAGTTTTCTCATTATGATATACTTCTGTGCTTACGTTAAGAATGAAACTTTTTCTAATATACCATCCTGGAAAATTCTCTAAATTATTCCAAATAATATCATAACATCCCTAAGACAAAAAAAGAAATCCAAAGTATAAAAAGAAACTTTATTGAAAAATTAGCTTCACACAGGAACTTTTAAACTAAACACACAAAAATTCAGGTAACTGAGCAAGAATCCAGCCTGTAGTGGAGGATATGGTCATCCCTGATTGCTGTGCAGGATTTACATCATCTGCCCATACGGAGCACAAGATTATCAACATCCTGTGGAGACATTGCTCTCCATTTCTCTTAAAGTGCAAGTCATTGCTGACGGGGCTGGCTCTTGCAGTTTTGACCCTCCGAATAAAAATGTAAAATGCCATCTCCTTTTAAACCGTGTTAGAGTTCAGTTAATCAAAAAGGGTTGTATATTTATATATTGTATTACTCAAATCCTTTTATCTGCTGTAAACGTATGAAGAAGATAACGAGTGCTGGAAATCATTATGTATAACGCTTTAATGATTTTTTTAAAGGAAAATCAATATTATAATGTAGAAGTAGCTCCTGACCTCTGTTCCGTCTTTAGATCGGAACTCATTGCTATTAGTGGTGCTCTCGATCATGCTCTCAATTCTTATAAGGACAGCATCTGGATCCTGACAGACAGCAGAAGCTCTATCCAGTATTTGAAGAATTGGCCAAAAATTATGGACAGTACTGGTTTAGATATTTTATCCAAATTAGTTAGGCTCGGTCAGAGGAAACAAGTATGTCTCCACTGGATTCCATCACATGTGGGTATGCCTGGGAACGAAGCTGCTGATGAGCTGGCTGATAGGGGTTGTGATCTCTTCAATCCCAGCTCTACTGTTTTAAACCATTCGGAAATTCATTCCTTCCAAAGAAATAAAATGAATTTGACTTGGCGAAACCCTCCTGCTCACCACTGGTACGCAGCTAAGAGTCCTGGCCTATCTATACAGTGCAGGAGTTCCAGGGCTCATCAGACGGCCTTGGCGCGCTTTAGAAGCGGTCACCTGCGTAATATGACTTTTGTGCAGGGGGTAGTCTTTCTTTACCTGACCCTGCTTCTCCTGCTCATCTTCTGGACTGCTGGGACATTTCCCTGCGACAGTTGTATGAACAGCAAGACCTGGTGTGCGACACTATTACGCGGAATGGTCAAATGGACTTGGTGTAGGCTTTCCTGCTCCAAGGGGATTGGAAACAACACAACACGGAAGTAGCTCCTACATTTCTTACTTTTCTTAGAGTTATTTTCATTTTTTCCTAATAACTGAAATTTCACATTGGGGAATTTAAATAAGTAAAATTTTTATGATTGGTGCCTATATGATGTATTGATTTTGATGAAGTCCATTAAATAGCAGAACAGGAATCGGCAACCTGTAGCACGCGGAACAATTCTCAGTGGCCCACCACTACTCTATAAAATTATTAGATAAAGCTAAATCATTCTGTCTCTCCTATCAACGCCTCGTATATTTTTATATTAAGGTTAATTTTCGGTTCTCGGCCTTAAAACGATTCTGCTGGATCAGCTTGCTTGTGTGCTTTATGTAAAGGAAAACATCTTCTGTTTAAATGTGACTTATTATTATTCGACCCAAATAAAAATTATTGAGGAATACTTGTAAAATGAAGAATCATTCATTACGGTTCAGTGAATAAAAAAGAAAGTAGTTTGTCCTTCACGAACCAAAAGCTTGGGCATCGACGGAAAAAGAAAAAATGTCTTGGGTATAAATCAAAATTCTGCCTAACAAACGTTTTGCAGCGGAATTATAATAAACGAAAATAGTTATTATCTACATATTTAATTTGGATTGGAAATAAACTCGGTGAACAAAACTGCTGTGGGTTAATTAAGCAATGAATCTAATTTCATAACAAATGTCCCTAAATATTAAGAGCGACTGTAATATTTTGAGTTTGGGTTGAAGAAGTCATAATTTTATTTTTTAATTTTGGTGCTAATCAAGCTAATAGAAATAGACATTAGAGTACAATTTAATTTTTTTCATATTCTCATGTTTTCTATTAGTCACACCGATTTACGAATATCGAGTATGATTTCAGTCATAAGTTGAATTTAGTTTGATGCACGACATGATTTTTAGGTTACTTTTAACTTTGTCACGATGTTAGTTTTATTGTGAAAATTTGTGTATTGTTTCTTTAATTATTGCGACTATTCCTAGCTACATATTGAATCAAATGGTGATTAAAAAAAGAAAGCTTGATGTGTGTGTTCGCGATTTCCAAGACACTTGGACGAACAAATTTGGATTCATACAATAAAAAGATCGCGCTGTATGTGTGCTATATCGCGAAAATGTTGTATGTCGTACGTCAAGTGTACAAAGACTTTCAAACTAAAAACTAGGCTACATTTAAGAATTCTGATGAGAAATATGAAGTTTTAGAAAGAGCTATTTCTGGGTATTAAAAAGAAATTACATTTTTATGCCGAACAATTGGAGTCAAACCAAAAGCGACAGAATGTAGTTTCGTCATTGCTCGTTGTTCAGCAGCCAAAGGAAAACCTTTTACAGATGGCGAACATATACAGGACCCATTTTTAAAAAGTACTGAAATATTGTTCAGCGGGATTTACCTAACTTGCAAACAATATTTTCCCGAATTCAAGAAATACCTGCTTCTGCGGGAACTGTTGAAAGAAGAATAACACAAATGGCAGAAAATGTAACTGCGAAACAAAAATCAGGTTTACAAGAAACTGTTGCATTTAGCATTGCCAGGGCCGATCCGGTTCAAGTGTAGTATAGGGGGGCCACTTGGCGCAGTCCTTTTAGCGACTAAAACCAGTCGCAGGTACTTTTTCCCGGGAAATTTTTTATTATTTATTTCAAAAAGAATTCGATATCTCACCATGACATTTAGAAAAATTCGCCAAATCCGAAGAAAAATCGCTAAATTCAAAGTGCCCCATACTACACTAACCGGGCCCATCCTAGCAGGTTTGCAGCGCGTGCCCGCACAAAAGGGGCAAAACAAGGGCGGCCGCATATAGTTCTATCAATCAGAAAACTTTTTTTTACGAATTTCTCAAAATAAAACATAATAAGTCGAATAAATATGCTGAATTTTAAATAGTTATTGAAAAATCAAAATATAAGTCTCGATTTACCGATAGATAGCATAGTTTAAGAAGAATAGAATGTTAGTGCACAGCGTATTTTTGATGAGTATTTTCTTATACAAGCCTTGAAAACTATACGCGCAAACTAAGAAAGGTGATAGAGAACCGCCCTGTTTTTGCATTTTGCAATGGAAATCGGACTAATAATATAACATAACAGGGTCTGTTTTCTTGTTTCATACTGAAAAGTTAAAAATTTAACAATTTTTATGAATTTATTCGAGGAGTAAATGTATTCACTGAAAGCAACATTCAAGAGTATTGTTCCGCGCATGGTATAGTCAAGAGATGAATTGTACATGCTTTTCGTAGATTCATATTTTACACTTAAGTATAGTTTAAACTAAGTAAAAAAAAATTTAAGTCTCAAAATATAATCGATAAACAAAATTCCCATAAGCTTGGTTTTAAGAAAAAATTCTTAGTGGGGGAAAACTCTACCAAGGATAGAAACTTATCTATAAGTGAATTAGAAAAATAATGTAGACCAAGAAGTCAGATGTCGCTTCAAAACGCTTTCAAAATAAGCCTAGAAAAACTATTACAGCATAAATACCTATACTTACAAGCTTTTAAAGTAACTATAATTAAAAAGTTTCATTCAATTAGCTATAACTACTACAATAGTAGTTATATTAGGATTATTACTATAAATTTCTTTAAATATCTTTCATGTACAATGAAAATCGCTTAACACAAAACTGATAAGACAAATATTTTTTCATGTTGAAAGAATTTCGTGTTATTGCCAAAAAAAAAAAAAATGTATCAACAATATTAAGTTTATTAAAGTTTATTTTATTTAAATAGAAATGTATACATGCATATATTTAATACAATTTTTTTTTTTAAATATTATTTGAGTTTTTGGAGACATATTTTTTTCTTTCTTTTTGCATCGTTTTCTTTAGCATCACACAGATTGTCAACAAATTGTTCGATATTGTCCATTTCGTTATTCATTTCATCACTGGAATGTGCATCTGCGCATACTTTTCAGGACGTTCCTCATTTCGGATGTTATGGGAACAGGAGCTGCATTATTCATTTTCTTCGTCGGAATCTGCATCAAAGATATTTTTTGAATTATGAACGAACTAAAAAATGCCTTTGTCTGCCATAATTGGGGCTGTACTCACAATATCATCTACTGCAATGAATTCTTCCGATAATACAATAGGACAGTCCAAGCCGGCCGGTATTTTCCGTATTTTGTTCAATCCCAGAAGGGAAATCTTTTCGTGTAAGCAATTTTCGTTTGCGTGGAAATACGTAGGAGTTTGTCGGGACCTTTGCATTATTTCGTCTTAAGTGTGTTTTTTCGCATTAAACGCATTTCACACTGTACGTTTTAAAATCTATTTTGCTCCAACTTTCATGTGAACGTTACTTAGAAGCAATCTTTCTCCAGTCTATCAGTCCTCCCCCCACTCTAATCGATTCATACATAAATCGAACAAAGCCGATTCTAGAAGCACAATAATTTCTTCGGGGTGCGAAAATTAGTTTCCCTCATCTAAAAGCAAATCCAAAAACCTGACGTTCTCACGAGCATTTTTATTTGAGATTCTCAAAAAAAAATTTTTTAATCAAAAGTTAACACAGATGGCACAGAAAGAATTACCTGACTTGTCATGGTGGCTGACCTTTCACTCGGGAATTATTTCGACCCATATATTCACATTAAGCGAAAACACCCTGATGAATTCAACCGTTTGCGAAATTACAGGTTTACCTTGAATAATTTTTGTAAGCAATGCCTTTTTTTTTCTTGATGTGTGAACTTTCGTGTTTGTTTTAAATTTTAACCGCGATTGGAAAAAAAGATACGAGCGAACCAGGTTTGTTTACTTAGTTCAACCAACCTTTGAGGGGAAAATTACTATAAAATCTTCTTTTCAGTGATCGTAAAAATTTTCACTTTTAAAAAAAACTATTTTTTTTTTTTCCCATACAATAGGTTTTTTTTTTAAATTTATTTTATGAATTCATCGGAACCTGCTTATATTCCCCAGAATAATGGAGCATCGTATTCTGATAAACTTAAGACTAAGAAAAAAGGATTAGAAACACGTTTACCCCCCGAAAATTAAGTACTTCATTTTCTCAGAAACCAAAAAAAGTTTTTTTACAGTTAATTATTAGGTAGTCTTTGAAAAAGATCTGCCAGCCCGGGTCTAAAGGTAGGGAGAAACGAAAAAAGACTAGCTATATTCAAAATAACTCAATTTATTCACAGTACCAACAACAACAAAAATTAAAAAACCAAAGAAAGAGATGCCCCCAAATTATCAAGTATGGAAATTAACGAGGTCGGAAAAGAAGATTTTTAAAAATTAGAACACTTACGTCTATTCAGTGTTTCTCAAATTGGGGCGGCCTTGGGGCGATATCCCCAAGGGGGGCGCGAGCATATCGAAAAAAAAAGGTTAAAAAAAATTTACTGGTGAAAAAAAAAAAATACTTTCTGATATAAAAAAAAATACATATCTACATTGATATGATTTATATATATCATCTGGTGAAAAAGGTCATCAAAAAAAAAAGAAAATATTTTGTTTGCTTTGCTGTAATCCACGATGAGAGATTTTTTATTACGTTTTTTTTTAATCTAAAATATTACTTTTGCTGACTTTCGAACTTAGTGGTATGTTATCTGCCCCCCCTTTTTTTCGGGAAGTTGTAAATTATATAATTTGGGTTTTTTTTCACAATGTAAGAGTTTTATGATACATGGTAAGCATATTGACCCCTTTTGGAAGGATTAATTGGCCAAGATTTTTTTTTTTATGAGTATACGAAACATATAATACAAAATCCTTAATTCTGGAAAACTGTTTATTTGTTACCAATGACCTTGACAGAGAACCCTCTAATATGACAGTCTTAATGGGGCAAAAAAGTTGCCCCCTTCTCCTTTTTGGGAGTGGCAAACTTTTTTTTTAGAATCTTAGGATACTTTTTTTAGACCGAGTTTCGGGACGATCATTTTTTTTCAAAATTTTTCTTGAACATCTTTTTTTTCCCATGAAAAACTTAGGGGTTTTTAAATTTTTGGATGTACGACTGATTATGGTTTATAAATGTAAATGAGCAGAATATGAAAAAAGGGACATCTGGATTTTTGAAAAGGAATGAAGCTGATCAAAAAAAGGGAAACATTTGCTAAATAATCATATTAATCATGTTAGCGAAAGTAAATTTGAGAAAAGCAAAAACATGAAATAAAAGGAAAATTTTCAATAGCACATTAAGAACTTTATCAAGAAAATACGAACCAAAAATGTACCCCCAAAATGCACTTTACCCTGTAAAAAAAGACACAAGCAAAAAAAAGTTCAACAGGATATTTGTCGATCATCAACGGACTTTAAAAATTACAATAACGTGAACAAAATCTGACAGTTTTGCTTGCAAATAACTTTCCTGTAATGTTAGCAAAAGTGTCGTGATTTGTGTCCTTTTTTAAGGTCCGCACATTTGGAACAATTTAGTTCAGTTTTTTGGGTATTTTTCAATTTATGGACAAAAAGAAAAAACCTTGAAATAGGTAAGTATATTTTTTTCCCTTTGTTAAATTATTCACTGAAATTGGATTTTTATCTTGTAATTGAAAATAATTATAAAAAAAAAATTTGGGGGGATCACTCCCGGACCATTAACGTTAGTATCGAGTCACCCTGATCCTGGGCAAAAAATTTTTTAAGTTTTCTCGTTTTAAAAATTAAAAATAACACAATTGTTATTCATTAAATTTTATATTCTTTTTTTTTTACTTAACATTTATTCTAAATGCTAATTCTGCGAGGCTTAAAATTACAGTTCATTCAAAACCGATAATATAGTATTCATTTCAATAAATCATTTTTCATTTTTTTTATACATTGTCATGCACTTAGTTTTTCTCTCCTTACAATTAAACTATTATATCAAAAATAATATATTATCATTTTTAAAAAATAAACTCGTGTTAAGAGTGGGTACTTTAGCCATTAAAGAACAAGTTTAATAATTATCAGTGACTTTATGGGCTTTCTTGGAAAAAAAATTTTTTAAAGGAAGGCTAAAATTAGAAATTGACACTCAGTTATTTTTTTATATTTAGCTCAGATCTATTTTGTCTTCAAAATAGCCATCGCAGAAAATCGGATTCCAAAAATATGATGTTAATAAATTAAAAGTAAAATTTTTTTTAAAAAAAAGCTTTTTTTTAAATGCTCTAAAAGAAAAAAAAACTTTTCTTTTTAAAAATTTTTTTTTATCAACTTATAAAATCGTTACACAATTTATGAAAAAAAGCTTGTCCGGGGATTTACCGGGATAAACAAGCTTTAAAAAACTTGATCTGATTGATTTAAATTTTTTTAAATTTTCAATCTAATGAAAACAGTACTTAAATTTGCGACCAGCATTTATATCATAAATTTAACGATTTTATAAGTTGATAGGAAAATATTTTTAAAAAAAAAAGTTTATTTTATTCTTTTTAAAAATTTAAATATAAAAAACTTGTTTTTAAAAAATTTTTTTTTCTTTTAATTTATCTATATTTAGCTGATATCTATATTTTGTTTCTAAAAACCACATTTGCTTGTTCCCAATTTAAAATTATAGAGAAAGGAAAAATAACATAATAATTATCCTATTACTTAATTTTTTTTTTAAAAGTAACGTATACAAAAAATTTTAAAACTTATTTTATTAATTTGTACGTTTTTAAATAAGACGGGATTGTAGCTTTAGCGTCAAAATGCATTATTATTGCATTCAAAATTTTTTAATGTATAAGGGCGCGATAAAAAATTGTGATTGAAAAGGGGGCTCCCGTATTGAAAGTTTGAGAAGCACTGGTCTATTCAATGGTTTTTACCTCCTAGGTACCTAATCTAGCTTAATTCTAAAGTGACAGATCGTCAACTTAGATATTAAAATATCACAACTAAATATCTACCTTTCAATTTTTAAATTTAAACCCCTGCCCCGTTGAGTCTACCCATTCTTTTCTAACCTGAAAGTTTTAACTTTACATATAAGTCTTAATTTGATGTCCCCCTAATTCAAAAGGCTTTTATAATATAATGATTTTAAAAAGCCCCAATATTTCCCAAAGGTTTGACTTTAAGAAAACCCGCGCGCGGATAGCCCCGTCACCTTTTAGAAGCTGACACACATATTTTCCTTAGAAGCTGTGTAAGGAGGATCAGGAAAAGCTAAACGTTTTCCCGTTGGTGGGTGTGTGGTAGTTGGGAGAAGGGGTGCCAGCTCGGGTATCATCCATACGCCCATGGTTCAAAATTACTGGCCCGCCCCAAAAAAGCCCTTTATCTGCGTGTCGTTAAAACCCTCATACCCTTTCAGAATTTCATGGTTTAGTACTTTTTTTTTTATTAAATTATTTTTTGAGAAAATACAGTTATTTTATATATTTTAAAATTTAAAAATGTCTTTTTATTTCAAAAGTAGTTTTTTTGTTTGTTTATTATATAATTAAAGGTTTTGTCCTTTTATGCCCTATAAGCTGGCCAAAAATAATTTTTATTTTTTACTTTAATGGGTAGATGAGTTTAAAACGTCAACGTTAAAGATTAGTCAAAATATTGAAAACTCTGTAGAGGGCGGTTTTTGGTTTCCACGAAGGCGGTCGACACCGGATGGGCCCCTGAGCATTGCTTTTGGGAGAAATAAAATGAATGATTTCCCGCCTAGCGTAATTCCCGATATTGGATAAAAATCAATTTATGAAGGTTATGCGCATGATTCTCTGTTGGTACAACTAAAGAATTAGATATTCTTTTTTATTTATAAATCATTTTGAAAAAAAATAAATATAAATAAAATATTTTTTTGCAATCGGTTGGTTACAATGGTTAAAAAGGTTTGTGAAACTTGAAAATCAGATTGGGCATAAAATATTAAACTTCCATTGCATCATACATCAGGAAAGTTTGTTGGCAAAATTTCGTCTCAGCGAAATACTGTTAAAACCCTTTAGGGGACGGCTGGTCGATAGTGCCCCAAAAAAAAGCCCCTTAAAGGGGCGCTGGTGGGATAGCGACGACCTCTTTTTTAACAGCGCTGGGGTAACCTGGTGTCAATTAGAATCCAGAAACGTCCATCCCTTGCCCCCGGTTCTTTTGTATTCAGAGGGGGTGGGGAAAATTCTCTTTTCCCACTTACCTAAATTCCCTTTTTCCCTCTTTGCTAGTTCCTCACTAGCAGATTTAATCTTTAAAATTTTTTTTTTTTGAAAGGGTTTTGTTTCCCCTTGCGACATAGCCACCCTGGTGCTTTTTTCCGGTTCCACGTAAGCTAGGGTGTGGGATTATCAAAATGATGAGACATAGTAGTTTTTAATACAATTTTTTTATTAAGAAAACTTATATTATTTAAACTAATTTGACAACTATTTTTAAAAAGTGAGAGCTAACACCCAATTAAACCTTGTTTTTTAAGTCAGATCACGCAACTAGACCCTTTTATCTCATAAAATTAATAATCCGATTCATCTAATTACTTATATCAAATATTACCTTTTCAGATCCCCTTTCCCCTTCACCTATAGAGATATTTATAATTCTCTTTATATACGACTTCTATTTTTTCCCCAAAACTATCGGACTGTAACTCTTGATCCAAGTTTCCACACTAAGTATCTCTAAACTTTCTATTGATCAGAATGACCACACTAAATTATCTCAAAGCTTGCCGCTATATATTATCATCAAAGCTTCTATTTTTATAGAAATTCTCATTTACATATTATCTTCGTTTATCTTCGGTATTGGGTTGGAAAAGTTTTGCCATTTGTGGCCGTCAAAAACATAGGAGTTATGTTAGCAGAAGGACGCGAGGGCTCAACCCCCCCAAGAAAAAAAACTTTTTCTAAGGGTTCTCAATGCCCTTTAAATTACGTGTCAAAACCATTTCTAAATTTCTTGCTTTCTGAGTTTTTTTAAATTTTAATCTTAAATCCTCATTTTTAAATTTTATAATTTCCAATTTTTCTTGACTTTAATTTTCATTATCATCTTAGAAAAATTTTAATATTCAATTTAAATTTAAACTCGTGACAAAAATTTTACTCAATAACAGGGCCCAAAATTAATAATTTCTGTTTTTTTGCCCCCCTCCTTTTAACATCAATTACTTAAAATATTTATACATTTAAAATTTTTTAAAAAAAAATTCTGGGGGCGAGCCCCCTTTTCATCTAACACTGCATATGGAGCTGGAACTTCCGCTCCCTTTCTTGTTAACTATAATTTTCGGATTTTCGGGTCAGTCCCCTGAAAGAAAACTTTTAGTCTCTATTTCCATAATATCAATCAATTTCACAATTATTATATATTATTTAATATCACAATAAATTTTCATCCCATACATCGGTTCCCCAAAAATCCCAATGAGCCGCGCCCTTTTTTATTATTGTTAGGGCCCACTACGCCGCGTTTCCCTGAACAGATGCCCATAATCGTAAAATACAACAACATATATATATATACAATATTATACAATTTCAAACATTTTCAATAAACTATTATAACAAATAACCAAAGGAATTTTTTGCATCTCACGAAGTCATACATCGAAGCAAACAAATGTGTGATTACAAATGTTTTTTTCCAGAAAAAAAAATTTTTAAAAAGTCAAAAATTCCAAAAAATTTAAAAAAACCTCATTGTAGTGTTTGAAAATTTCTTTTAAAAGCACCGCCCCAGTCCCTTTTTTGTAAACTTGGCCACTTGTTGGAAAATCATAAAAAAAGAAACAATACAACCTGATTTTTTTTATGTTTTTTCCCAAACCCTCCCTCAACGATGAGGTGCTACCACCTTCTTTTTTCCCCTTGTATTGGAAATTTTTTGTTTTGCTTGTTGTAGGGGTTAATCCCTTGTCGTCCCCTCTTCCCCATTGTCTCCTTGGCTGGGCGGGGTTCTTCTGTTCTCCGTCGTGGCCTTAGATTTAAGTTGATTTATCTGGAACTTCTGTGCCTTCTCTTCTGTTCTTTTTCCGCTTCTAGAAATATACTGGATGACATTTGTCTTTTATTTATATTTTGTTCCCCTTTTTTTGCCCTTTTTTTTGTGGTCCATTGTTCCTGACACACCGATCTTTTATTACCCTATTACCCTTTTCCTTTTGTTATTAATTTGTACGATTTATACTAAGACTGCAAATATGGAAGGTCAAAGCGCATTATACATTCAGTAACTTATTAATGCATATATGCTAAAATTGCAGCATTGAAAAGGGGGGCTCCAGTATTGAAAGTCCTGATAGCCACCGGTCTGTAATGGTTCTTTACCTCCTAGGTACCTAATCTAGTTTAATTCTAAAGTGACAGATCGTCAACCTTAGATATTAAAATATCAGCAACTAAATATCTACTTCACTTCCAAGTTTAATTAATCACTGTCCCCTGTTAGCAGTCTACCCCATCTTTCTAACCTGAAAGTTTTAACCCTTGTTATTATGTCTTAATTTGCATGGTCACCTAATTCAGAAATATTTTATATAATATAATGATTTTTCAAAGACCCAATTATTTCCCCAAGAGGTTGGGTAAGTACTTTTAAGAGAAATACGGATAGACCTGTCACCTTTTAGAAGAACTTCACCCTAATTATTACCTTCCGCCGGTCACCTAGTTTCGCCGTGTAAGGCAGCGATGCATGCGCGCTGCTCGAAACCGTCTCAAGTTGGTGCGTAGCGTGGTGAAGCAGGGAGAAGCGGCGCTACAGCTCAGGTATCATCCACGTTACTTCTGCGACTGTTTGGTTCAAAATTACCGTGGTCCGTCGCCAAAAGCCCTCGTGTTATCTGAAATTGTTTACGTTAATAGACTACTCACTACCTGTTACTAATGAGATTCCGCGGTTTTCTAAGTAATTTATTGTCAAATTATATTGAGTATCATGCTATTTTTTATATATTTCTAATTATAAAATGTCTAATGTTTATTTCAAAAAGTAGTATTTTTGTTTCGTTTATTATATAATTGTGTGTTTTGTCGCTATTATGACTCATAAGCTGGCCAAAAAAATAATGTTTTTACTTTTACTTTAATGTTGGTGGCAGATGAGCTTATAACGTCAACGTTTAAGTATTGTAGGTCAAAATATTAGAAAACTTGCAGAGGCGGCTCATTTGGTTCTTCGCACGAAGGCGGTCGACAATCCTAGGATCGGCCCCGAGCATTGCCTCCCATTTTTAAAGACGTAACCGATGCTGCACGCTCAGCAGCAATTGCACGATTATTGAGATAAAAAATCGAATTTATGAAGAGTTGCGCAGCATGATTCCTTGTCCAAGGCCAATCCAGTAAAAGAATCCGAAATATTATTTTTTATTTATACGCAAATCATTTGAAAGAAAAAATATTACCATAGTCAAAATATTTTGTGCAACTACGCCGCCTAAATGCCTGAAGAAAGGATTTGTGAAACTTGAAAACTGTATTTTACACGCAGCAAATATTAAACTTCCATTGCATCATACACCGCAGCGCTTATTGGCAAAATTTCGTCTCCAGCGAAATACTGTTGTTAACCTTAGAGACGGCTGGTCGATAGTGCCACCAAAAAGAAAAGCTCCTTAAAGCGACGGCGCTGGTCGGAGTAGCGGACAGAGCTCTCCTCTTCAATGCTGCTTCCAAAATCGGTGTCAGCCTTAGGAATCCATGAAACGTCCATCACTTGACTGGTCTCTTTGTGGATTCAGAGGGGTGGGGGAAGAATTCTCTTTCCACTTTCACCCAGAATTCCTCCTTTTTCCTCTTATGCTAGTTCCTCACTAGCAGATTTAATCTTTTACACAAGTTTTTTAGTGGTAGTTCTTTTACCATTCTGTTTATCATACAGCTCATCCTTATGATGACTATGTCGTTCCGGTTCCAAGGCAAGCTAGAGCGTGTGGGATTATCAAAATGATTTATTATATCAGTAGTGCTCAAATACAAACCTTATTAAGAATAACTTATATTACTAATTCTAATTTGACAAACTATATTTAAAGAGTGAGCCAACACCCACTCAAACCTCACAGTGAATGCCTAAGTCAGATCAATGCACCAGATCCTTTTTATCTCACCATAAACTTAGCCAATCCGATTCATCTAATTACTTATTCAAATATTACCTTTTGCAGATCTCTTCAAGATATTATTATTTGTAAATTTTAGTATACTTCTATTCCTTTCCCAACCCACGGACTGTTAACTTTACCTGCAAACATCTACACTGTTATCTCTAAATCCTAAGCCGCTCTATTGACTGGGGAATGATTCCAATAATTAAATTATCTCTTAAGCTTGCTGCGCCATATGCTATTATCATCAAAGTTTATCCTTTTTAGCGCAGCATATCTCATTTGCTGCTATTATCTTCACGGCCTTCCGGTATTGGGTTGCAGTGCCATTTCAATCGGCCAAAGAACATATGTTAAGAAAGAAGCGACCGAGAGACGTCACAAATCCTCCAATAGTTGAAAACGGAGCCACTTAAGGGTTCTCAATGCCCTTAATAAATTACGTGTCTAAATCTCTCATTTCCCTAAATTTCTTCGCTTTCTTGAGTTTTATTTTAAATTTTAATCTTTTGTAACCTCCTCATTTCCAACTTTTATACTTCCAATATTTATCTTGACTTTAATTTTCATTACTCATCTTAGAATTAAATTTTAATATTCACTTAAATTTAAACTCGTGACAATAAATGTATTTCCAATAATTCAGGGCTACTATTTTATTAATTTCACCACACCTGTATGCCCACTCTCACTTTTAACATCCACCACTTAAAATATTATACACCCTAAAATTTAAAATCATCCCATGTTACACTCAACTCCTATGCATCTAACATCAGCATATGAGCCGAAATCCTCCCGTCCTTCTTTTGTCAGTTTACACTTCTGGATTCTTCAGGTCAGTCTCCTTATAAAACGAAACCATCCCCTCATTTCCATTAACATCAATCATCTCACAATTGTTCATATATCATTTATATATCACAATTTTCATCTCCATCCTCACATCTATCCCAATGAGCCGCGCCGTTGTTCATATCGTTGTCCCGACTACGCCGCAAGCTTCTGAACCAGATGCCCTCCATAATACGTAACAATACAACAACATATATATACATACACATATTATACAATTACAAACATTTTTCAATAAACTATTGTCAAATAACCAAAGGAATTTCTTTCGCATCTCACGCGAAGTCATACATCGAAGCAAAACAAATGTGTGATTACAAATGTTTTCCACGTACTAAACAGCCCGTTCCAAAATTCAAATAAACACCGCCGCGCTTGACTTGCTTTATACCCCGGCACCGCCTGAGACTTCCTTCTTTTTCGCACAATAATTTTTCCGACCAATTGTTGGAAGATCATAAAAATGAAACAATACAACTTGATTTATGTTTTCCAACTATCACGTCCAACGACATGCGTGCTACCAATTCTTCTTTCCTCGGTTATTGAATTTCTTGTTTTGTTTGTTGTAGGCTAATTTTGTCGTCCTTTTCCTTGACCTCCTGGTCGTCTCCTTTGGCTCGGTCGTAAATTCTTTCTGTTCTCCGTCGCCTTTAGATTAAAGCTGATGCCATCTGGGAACTTCTTGCGCGCTCTCGTTCTTTTTCCTGCTTCCTTCAGTGAAATAGCAATTTCGATGACATTTGTCTTTTATTTATTATTATTGTGTCCCTTTTCCTTTTACCAATTCTCTTTGTGGTCCACTTGTCTCGACACACCTGCAGATCCTTTTATTACCCCTTGGTTTATTCCTATCCTTTTATTTTTCTGGCTTTCATTCCCGTTCTGAACCACAGTAGCGATCTGACCAGCGTGATTTGTTTTTATGGGTCCCTTCCTTGCATTTACATATTGATTTCCTGATTGAGCCATCAATCCTTGCCTCTCAACTTAATGTTCAATCGCAGATTTTCTTCCCATATTATACCCATTTAATCTTTACGTACTTTTTCCGAAGTAATGAGTTTCCTGACTTGATCTTTATACCATCTGGGGATACCTGTTCTAACCACCCGTCACATTCCTATGACGATATATTCTTATTTTAGATCTACGTTAACTGTTAATCTTTTTCCTGATTCCATATTACAAAATATTATTATAATCCTAACTTCTAAGACTCTCCATAAGTGTCCCTCTTCAAATTTTGTTGTTTAAATTTACAATCATTACCTTGTGTTAGTTGCTGAAAATCCTATATGGGCAGCGTTTCAATTAAGACCCAATCATTCTTACCTTTTATTTTATGTCTTTTCTACGTTCATTATAATATTTTTCCCCACCTTTCCTGTTTAATTTTCCGTAATTAGTTCCAGTCTTCCTAAAGTCTTTCTCCATGTTTTAATCTGAATTTTGAACTCTTCTCCGATATCATAACTAGTTTTGAAATGGTACAATCAATTTTCGGACCTAAAAATAATTCACAGTTATGCAGCAAGTTTTTCCCGTTCATTCCACCTGCCGCAATGAATATGTGCTAAACTCAATAAAAGAATTGGACCCAAGTATCGTGTTGATCATTAAACATAATTTGGCAATCATTTTGCACCTTTATATCTCGATTCAATCCCTTTTCAGTCCGATTTGTTTGTGGTCGATATGCAAATAAGCTCCCTCACATGCCTTATGCTCAATCCTTCACTTAAGTGCTCAAAAACCCCGGATATTCACCAGGCACTTTCATTAATACCTCTTGGTTAATTTTATTGGAGTCCATAATGCGATGACATAAAGTTATCAAAAAACATCCGCTAATATACGCGAGATGAGCGTCTTTTAAGAGGTATAATTTCCAGCCCATTTGCTGAAATGATCGGTTATTACTAAAATTATAGCGGTTAAGGTTCTTATTCTTCGATATAGCGCCCTAACAAATCTAACGTCACTATCTCATTCGGATTCACCTGGATATAATCTGGATTCCAACCGACCAGTCGGCAACGCTGCCTTTATAGTTATTAACTTGGCACATACGGTTACGTGAGACATATTGACAATGAATTTTCTCATGTACGGAAATAACAAACGTCCTGAATTTGCGATACAGTTTTAAAATCTGCCTATGTCCAGTGTAATTGGCTTGTCATGAAATTCTCTGTCATTTTCATTCCTAAAGATTTTGAATGTATGTACAACGCACTTTCACCTAATGACGCTGGCGTGTTTCGGGTATGTACAACAATCCTTCCCCACCTGGCAAACGGAAATCGCAGACCAATTCTCATATCGTTGCGACAACCGTGAGTGCTATCTTTCCGTTTTCCTTAAATATTTCATAGATACGACCTACTCCTGGGTTATTTTGTTCCTGTTGGCTTAATTGCCTTGCAACGCACGTCGAAAACCCTGATTGTCGGCACAATTAATTTTAGATCCCCAATTATACCTTTCACGATCCATTAAATGTCAGCTCACCGCGCATTCTTGAGTTCCCGGTTCCATTGTTCTATTCTATTGAATTCTGCTAACTGAGCGCCCATCCAATCATCCTACTCGACAAATTTTGCCAAGTGTTTCAGGCGCGTTAGCCAGCGGTGGCGATCCGTTATAACCCTTAATGGCAGGTTTACCCAATATGTTCTGTACCTCTTGTTCAACGCCCATACTACCGTCAGGACATTCTTCGGTTATTCACATACCTTGCGCATTGTACCAGTGCGTACGCAGCGACGCAAATAACTGGTGGTTCGTTTCGAGGTTAAGTACTGCTCCTAAAACCACCGAACTGGCATCTGTAAAATAACTCCGAATGGCTCCTGAAAGTTTGGTAATTTTAAAACTGGCGCTTTTAAATGCACCCATCCTTCGAATTCTTTTGTGCTTCATTGGGACCAGACAAATTTTTTTAAATTTCGTTTAAGATTATAAAGGGTTTCACAAAATATCCGCACACTTTTACTGCAATTTCTGCGTACCACTGTACACATACCTAAAAACTTGGGACACTCTTTGACATGTAAGTGTTTCATCTCTCTTGTATAGCTGTAACCTTTTGTCCCATCCTTGTTTTAATTCTTCTTTTTACTACTGTTCAATCCTAAATATTTCAATTCATCGCACCTAACTTATCTCTTATTTCATCGTCAATCCTGGCATCCTTTAACAACGCAAAAATCCTCCTTAACCCTGTAATATGAAATGAGTGAATGATGGAGACGATATACTGTCCGTCGTCCATATGTCACCCAAATTTCCTCTCATCACCGGTTTTAGGATTATACCAATTGTCTTCGTTCTGGGAGCTGCTCCTTGATAAAACCGAATGGCATCCTCGCTTGAAAGCATAAGTGCCACTTTTACCATGCTAAATGCGGTCTTAACAATATCACTGGGTTTACTGCCACGCTGGAAAGTACCCAACTCTCTAGTGATCAACAAGAGACATTTCATTGTCGTATATGGTATGTTCGTTACACAAAATCATCTATTAACGGTATGGCCACCGCGGAATACTTTAAAAGATCTAGGAATTTAATTTTCATAGTTCACTGCAAATTCCATATGCTTCCGGATTCTCATCCGGTATGCAACTCATTATTTTTCTTGCATAACAAAACAGGTGACAAAGTGTATGGGGATTGAATTGAACAATCGTTTCTCTGTAAATATTTTTGTATGTGAAAATCTATTATTGCTGTTTAGTGCGTCATACCTATATTTAAGTCTTGAATTTTCACTGTGGTTATCTCCCCTGTACCAATTTCATGGTACGTTCATTATGAACGTTTGTTCTGGAAATAACCTCCTCAAAAACCACTTCAAACAAATTTTGTAGTTTTTTGTTTTTCAACTCCCAAATCTCAGTCCCCACAAACCATTCCTCAACCTTTCCTTTAATCGTCTTCAACTACCTTATTTATTTGAGAATCTGGAAATTTTCTTCCAAACGACTGACCAAAATTCAATTTATCTCCTGACGCACTATGAATGATACCAGAATTCACATGGGTATTCTGCAGCAACCTTTCCAACACATGAAATGACCACCTTCAGAATTGTCCTGATGCGAACATCTAAATTTTACGGATCCCTGGCAGCGGCATTTCGCACCTTGTGCTGGGCTCGCGATTTTTAATTCTGCTTTATAAACATTTATATAATTCTTCCGACATAAAATGACTTATCTGCTCCAGGTGTCGTTGCTCAAAAATGTTATTTAATGCGTTAGAACGTGGGGAAGTTCTACGGGTGATATACATATCTATATTCATCGTGTTCTCTGCCCACAACCTTATGCCGAACGGTCAGAACCCTACAATATTTGACCGTCCTTTGCGTCCTATCGCCCTTCGATTGAAATTCTTTTCACTGAACCTTCATTTTCTCCTACGGTCCTCTATTAAAATTATCATTTTCGTTTATTTCGAAATGAGTAAACCCCTGTTACTGAATCTTGATCATTATTCTGAAACCCACCTTCCCTTTGAACCCCTCTCATTACCTTGACGGTCTCGCAAATCACTTCCTACTCGTTATTTGGTCTCAATCCCTATTCCACCTCCTCCAGTTCTACCATTTTCATATTCAAAATTAGGCATCCCATGCGCATTTTGACCTCTGTCTTTTCTATGTATTATCGTTCCAAGATAACCCCTTCAATCCTGTTGTTTGCTTCCTTCTAGTTCTGTTTCAAGATCTCCAAAAGCTGTATCGTGTTTCCTTGTGTGGATTTCACTCCACATAGTCTTGATCTGTGGTTCAGGTCGAACTAAAATTGTCGATCCACTAACCCCTGCTTGGGACATTCCTAATCTTCTAAATCCCTCTCTATTTTTAGTGATCACCAAACTGGGGTAGGATCCTGATTTCTTTTCCCCTGCTGGGACGCGTAGACCAGCGACTGTAGCAGTTCTTATTTTGACTGCGGAAAAGCCCCTTCACAATTCATTAGAAGTTTGAGCCAAGCGCAAATCCATGGTCGTATTTGCACTAACAAACATCCAAAATATCGAATACCAATCTTGAGCCCTCTTTCCCCTGAGATGACTTTTAAGTAAAGCATACGACAGATTACTTGCAAGACTGCTTGGAAACCAGCATAAGTCTATTCTCACAGTCCCGATAAACTCTGCAATGTTCTTGACCCTGAAAAGTACAGCCTCTGTGTTAAGAACAGCATCAACTCACATTACCTAACCCAGAATTATATGACATGTTCAGCCATTTGGTGACATAGCTCATTCCTGCGCGATGACTATGGCCGTTCCGGTTCCGCGCTAAAGAGGTGTAAGATTATCAAAATGATGAGACATAGTAGTCTTACTGTCAACTTTTATTGGTTAATAACTTATACACTTAATCCTAATTTGACAACTATATTTAAAGTGAGAGTCAACACCCACTCAAACCTTTAATAAGTCAGGATCACGCACCAGATCCTTTATCTCAATTATAATTTCACAATCCGATTCATCTAATGTTATTACCTTGCAGATCTCCTTTCCTTCACCATAGAGAGATATTTATAATTCCTTTCTTTTATATAACACTCTCTAGTTCTTCAAAACTATTTGGACTGCTAACTCTTTTTGATCTCGTGGCATGATTCCACACTTTCGGTTTTCATTTCTCCCTTTTAAATCCTCCTTGGCCGCTTTTCCTTATTTCGATCAGAATGATTCCAATAATTGTGTTCCATCTCTAAGCTTGCCGCGCTATATATTATCATCAAAAGCTTCTCATCCTTTATAGTGGCATATCCATTTACATATTCATCTTCGGTTATTCCTTCTGTATTGCTCAGTTTCAATCGTGGCTGTGTCAAAGAACATAGGAGTTTTATGCAGCTAGCAGAAGGACGCGAGAGATGCCACAACCTTTTTACTATTCATCTCTAAATTTCTATTTCATTATATTAATGGCATCAAATTCCAACAATTGCCTTCCCAAAAGGTCTATCAAGCATTTCAATTGTAGGCATCATGCCCATTATATCATACTATTTCTCAAAACGGTTCCTTTTGTTCAATTATGAAAATGCTCTATTCATTTTGATTTATTTTACATTCCAGCACGCATACGTTACTCATGTGTAAAAACCTTCATATAAAATCCTTTAATACTAATAACCTTAATAAATTGCCCACAAACCTCTTACTTCGTGCATTTAATAGCCTGCTACTCCACTTTTTGCCGCGTACTTCTAACCTTAGAATACTTTTTGTTATTAAAATATGAAAATTATTGATTAATATGCTTGTGTTAAAATCAATATTTACCTTACTTGGAAATGTTCTTAATTCAATATTTGTTCTCTTATTTTTCAAATAATTTTATATAGTCTTAGTATTATTAATAAATATATGTTACATGTACTTTATTTTCACAGTTTCCTTAATTTTACGTTTATTTTACCCTCACACGCACGTTTTTTTTTTTTTTACTTTATCACACACGCATAGGCCATACATCTCTGTCAGATTTCTTAAAAATACCAGTTCCCACATTTTTATACATGTTAAAACTGTTTAAAATTATTTATTTAGCAAGAGAATTTTAAGCATTTAGTTTTGATGAAATTTTTCTGAATACTATTAATAACAAGTATTACACACAGAAAAATATTTTTACTGCTATCTTTACGTTATGCTATTTAAAAGCTAGTACCTCTTAATGAACATCCAAGTAAATTTTTATCATGTAAATAACAAAACGGAAAATATGGTTTTAAAATAAAACTGTCACAGAAATATTTGTTATAAGATTTTAAACTATCAGATTTAAACCTTCTCAAATTACTGGCGTAAGAAACTAACTTCGACATTTTTATTACGACAATTGATGTATAAAAATTCGAGTCTTCGTTCAAAACAAAACTATTAAATCCCGATATTTTTTCTTCTCAAATTAGTGTGTTCAATATTGAGCTCCCAGCATAAGAAAATGCCCTGATTTATCCAAAACCAGAAACAAGAACGAAATTTTTGCTTTGTTATATATTGTTTACCTCTTCGAAAGTTCTAACGTTGATTTCCTCTTGTTTTGAAGCGTTACTAGTTTTTTTCTTAAAAATATAAGTTTTTTATAATACTGGTTTGTGCAATTTGGCAAATGTCCCTAAACCCATTTGAAAATAAATATAATCAGAATCCTAGTCTAACAGATAGTTATATTGAAGTTTTTAAGAAAATATCATGTCTGTTCTCTTTTTTTCGCCTCCTTATTTATCCGTGAGTCACGCATTTTGCGTACCAACAGTATAAAGAACGGAGTGCTTGATGCACTCTAAGGTTATTTGAACATCTTGAAACTCTGAATACAGAATCAGATGATTTTTTGGTAAATGATGTTCGTAAACCTTTTATATCGACAAAGAATTACTCTTCCCCTTTGATTTTGCTGATTTTCCGCCTCGCTATTGATTATTATATGCCTCTTTTGGTAAGAAACGTAGAAATGCAGTACATCTGTCTCTTGTAAATTTTTCCAAGATTGTCATCAAGTAAAGCCGAAAACCATTCTTCCTCTTATTGCCGCAATAAAATCTTGCATGGTATTTCCTTTCTGTTAAATTGCCGGCATAGATAAACAGGAACTATGCCGACCAAGCCCCAAAAAGTCTCTTCTACTTTGGTGAATGTTATCGTAGTACTAAAATAACCGTTCGGAGAACTTATATTGCGTTAGATTTTATATGGAAAGGTAAAAGGACCCAGTCACTTTAGGGCACCGTCCAAACGAAGTGACGATATTCTGAAACTGTGCTGTCTTTCGTTTTGAAGAAGAAAGTCAAAGAAAGTAAAGAAACTGCCGTCACGTTATTCGCCCGATTGAGGTTTCCTGCTGCTGGAAAAGGTTTTGTACCGCTCTCGAAATGTTGATCGAAGGAGTTGGCTTTTGGTAGGAATAGAGAGTATTTAGTTCTATCTTATAACAAAATCACACACAAAAATCAGAGTTATGATCTTATTGTGCCTGCTTAATTATGCATCCTTTTGAAATTTTAAATAAAAAGTAAGTGATTATCCAAAGGTAAGAATATAACTTTTTGTTCGTGCTGGTGAAAATTAAGAAAACCCCAATATGTTGTCAATTACTGCAAAAACCCAATTAATCACAAATAAGAATTCCGACAATAATTTATATAAACGAGTTCTACCGAGATCCGCGTGAAGTCCCTTCGGCAAATTAAAAATGTTTGTTAGTCATAATATTTCATCTTTTGATACCAGTCTATTGTCTATGTTTTTACCATCAAGTATTCCAAAAATTCAAAGCATTCCTCTTACTAATGAAAACAATGATAGGTCGCTTAGAAAAAAAAAATGTAAATTTAAATTTTATGTATTTAAAATTTGAGTTTCATATGGAACACGTAGGTAAAATTGATAAATTATTGATATTTCATTTTTTACGCAAGTCCTATTAGGAACAAAGTACCAGCTACTGGGACCTCGTAATTTAGCTCAGACATCAAGTAATGAGAATGATAGCCGAGCTAGAGTCCATTCTGACCTCTAATCCCTCCCACACCACGACAACGTAAGTGATTTTGATCCCTATATGGCAACAGCCATAAATCCCCGATGGATTTTAAATAAAAATATGAAGTTCATCATGAATGTGTACCATTTTAATATGCACTTCAACGTTTATAGCTCTCCTTTTAGATATTCACATTTTATAAGTATAATGCAGAAACACCTACCTTCCGTCCATCTCATTTATCTGTCGCTAAGTAAATGTCTCTTATCATAATTTTCTGTGCTATTGTTACAAGAAGAAATTAGGATCAAAGGAAAATATCATTTTAATTTTTGAAAAAATGCTTGTAAATGTAAAATTTAGAATTATTCTAAGAGCCTCTTAAGCATTATGAATTTTAATGTATCAAAACAGAATAGATTCAAGAGTATGATGACATATTCTGCAAATATTCCAACAGAAAGAGAAAAAAACAATTATAAAAATCATTAACAGTTTCCAAAAGGAAATGTCATTCTTTGGATGATGTCTATTGGAATATATACGTAAAATATCGTACAACAACTTCTAAACAAAACAATTGGTCATTCCATAAACAATTTTCTTCTTGATTGAAGCCTTATGCATGTATCTCCCAAAGTATGATATTTTATTTTACAATATATATTTCAAAATACTAAATTGAGTTTTATAATACTCCCAGTAACGATCTAAGAAAATCTAAATTTTTCACTTTAATATGCTCTCAGTATCTTATCTTTTTCTTTTTATTCTATAATATTGATTATACATAACTCATAATTAATCAAAAAATTAATGTTATTTATTTTCCTTACCTCATCCTGGATATTTGACACCCAAGCGTTAAATTGTTTATGTGTACTAAATTCTGTTTATTCTAATAGAATGAAAAAATGAATTCTATAATACTAATATGATGTAATGGGATTTAGTGAAAAATCAAAATATGTCAAAGTTTTATTTAGATATGCTTTTGTATTTTATTAAAGTTTTGAAATGTCGCTTTTTATATATATATATATATATATATATATATATATATGTTTTTATTTTATCTCAGCACTGTTTCATAATACTTTTATGCTACTTTCACCTACTTCTAAAAAAATACTGAAGATGAAATCTAGGGAAGGGCAGGTTAAATTGTAAGGAATCGTCTCCTTTTTTAAAAAAAAAAAATAAATAAATAATTTTTTTTAGATTTCTTGAATTGAAATCATTAGTAACTATTAACATTCCAAGAAAACATTTTTCCCCTAAAAAGGAAATTTCGTATTTAGGATTTCTAAGGCGCGGACACCCCCATTGCACAGCAGGAGACTAACATTTTCTGCTTTTATTGTCCGCCGGTGTCGGAGCATCAATCGTGAAAAAAAAGGGGGAAGTCAGCGTGCAAAAATCCGCCTGTGAAAATTTTTCAACTGAAAACCGCCGTCTAAAAAAGGTTAAAATAAACTGCTGTTTGTAAAAATGCAAACCATGAAGGAATATCAGAATTAAATGAAATTTAATGCACAAACGACTTGTATTAGTGCAAATAAATGACGAAAATTTCAAAGAAAAAATACGATTTTAAATGCCCGATATCAGTATTTTGTAGCCACCACGCGCTGCAATAAGTGTTTATACGACGTGGATGGAGCCAAACAGATTTTGAAAGTTTGCTTGGGGGGAAGGAATTTTTTGTTTGTATGCGCAAAAAAAGTTCGTTTTTTGAAGCTGCAGGATCACGCAAATCAGGGAGCGAGACGCCGCCCAAACCAAACCCCACACGTGCTCAATAAGCGACATATCCGACGAATAAGGGCTAAGGAAAAAATGCATGTTTGGGCTGAACAGAAGTCTGAACAATTTTTGAACCTGTGGGCGTGCATTATCTTGTGAAAGATAGCTCGAGGGATGTTATAAGGAAGGAATGATTTGGGCTGTAGCAATTCACGGACGTACCTGTTATATTGAGATTACCCTCAATTGTAGCAAATTTAATCGTTCAAAACAAAATCACACCCTAAACCATAACTCCGGGTTTTGTGCCACTATGTCGTTCGATAACGCACTCTTGAAGGCAGCGTTCACCGGCATATCTTATAACAGGGAAACGGCCATTATGGTCCCCAAAAATTTAAGCGTGATTCATCTGAAAAAACAATTTAGTGCCAACAGCTTGCCGGCTCTGTGCTCATGGCCCATTCGCGCAACCTTCGATGGTTTGTCGTGAGGGAATCCTGTATAAAGGCACCCTTGCACTCAATCCCAGTGCAGCAGACGTTGACGAAGCCAACAAAAATACACCTGTAGCAATAGACCAAAGTGCTGCCAACCGCCTGAGGAAGCTGTAGGGCCATTCACCGCCATGCGGGAGATAGTGTCGATCGTCACGCGCTGACGTCACATTCCGTCATCCACTGCCAGTTTTTCGAGTTGTTCGGTGTCGGTCCACTGCTTCCAAACTCACTTCACTGTGGAACTGTTCCGCTGCATACGAGCTCCCATTGCGATAGGAACATCCTCCTTCTCGAAGGCCGATAATCCTTCCCGTTCAAACTTCTGCAAGTTGTTGGAATTTCTCCTTATTTCTTCGTGGAGGCATACTTAGGTTCACTAAAACGTTCGCCACCAACAAATAACCATAAACTATTTTCAATGTTCCGCTACAGCTCTGTATTTATACGCTTTCAGCATTAGTTCAGAGGGCGCTGCACACGCCACGCATGTGCGGTGGCTCTGAGGCTTTACTATTTTACGTAACATCCTATAATTGATATTTGCTGCAAAATCCATTTAATTCTGATGATTCCTTCATGATGTATTTTATTTACAAACAGTAGTGTAGTTAATTTTATAGTGTCTCTCGATCTTCATTAGTACACTGACAATTTAAATCTCTTTTTAGAAGAAATGGAAAAGTGAACATGGGGATCTTCTCTGCTGCAATGATGTCCATTGGTTTAGTCGCATGCTAATGTAGTGAATAAATTTGTACTACTGAGCAATATTAAAAGTTTTCTTAATGAGAAGGTACAACATTTTTCCTAATTAGACGACGTATGAATGGTTGTGTAAATTTATCTTTCTTACAGATATAACTAAACATCTTAATGAACTAAACATAGATTGCAAGGAAAAAGTCAAACAGTGCTTGAACATTGGTAAGGCTTTTCTACAATTAAATATATTTTCCCGTGATATTAATACTAGGCCTTTAAATACTTCCCAAATGTTAAAGTTCTTGCAAATACATCAACCACATAGACAAAAGCTGAACTTCAACCCACGTTGGCTAATTTAAGGAGGAGTTTTCTAAAAGATGCAAAGACTTTGAAGCTTGTATGCCTATATTTTACTTCCCAATCAAACCTGATTTAATAAACCCATTCGATTTGTCAATTTTTGAGTGGATGAAAGTTGATAATTTTGGAATGTGGAACTTATTGAAGTAACATCTTCAGAATGATGGAAAACAAAAGAGTTGCGGAAAAATTTTGAAGATAACTCTAGCAATAAATCGACAGCTATTTTAAATTACTGGATGTCATTGCCTGAATGATTTAATTGTTTGAAAAAGTAGCATGTGCTCTGCTTTCCGCTTTTAGTTCTACATATCTATGAGAACAAATTTTTCTTATATGAAATATATTTTGAGTCCACTAAGAAATTGTTTAACTGCTGAACATTGAGAATCCTGTGTTAAATTGAAAGTGACAAACTATACCCCTAATATTGCGACATTAAGTAGAGCTCTGCAGGAATAAGAATCGCAGTAAAATTTAAATTTTTCATTTAACTTTGTTGCATGAACAATTATATTTTATGTTTATTTTTTGTTTCATAAATATTTTTAAGAATATGCATAATATATGTGCCATTTTAATTTTTTATTTATACAGAAGAGTAGTCATATTTTAAGTTTATACTCCTTACTTTAATTAAAATTCTTAAAAGATACATATGAATGTGCACAATTTTAATTTTTTTGTATTTATATTGAAGTAATAGCTATATTTTATATATGTTGTTTATTTTTATTATAATAAAACTCTAAATTTGTATGTACATATTTTTGATTGCATGTATTGTCGTGGAAATCGAATTGTTTCAAATATTTCCTATTGCATAGCACGCTGAATCATGTTGGTAGGTTGATTTGGCACGCCAAAGGTTTCCAACCCCTGGTCTAGAATAAAAAGAGATGGAAAAGTGAGGTGATTGATTTGTTTTTATTTTATTTTCCAAGTTAACGGACTTTTTAATAGCGGAGATGAAATAGTTTATTTCATTATCTAGTTCGTGATTGAAAGGAACTGGGAATATAATGTTAAGTAAAATTGGGTTATGGTCACTATCGAGGGAATTATCACCACGAAAAAATATACTTTTGGAATTCTTAAAGTTTATTCTTAAAGTTATTTGTAGTTTTATCCACACACACATCATTTTAAATTATATTAGATCAAACTTTTCGTTGGCAACAAAACATTGATAGCAGATTTGTTTTGTTATCTCTGTTTTTACATCTACTTGCCGAATGACTTAATATAAAGTTTGCAAATTGGCTGTGTATTAACTCTGCCGAGACTTCTGCTATTAAATATAAACGGCAAGATATTCGTTCATCTAATTTTGTTTTGAGTTTCATTTACAACTGCTTAAGACCCCGAAATTAATTTGTCGTTTTTATGTTTGGAAAGATGTCACGATTTTGGAAAAATTTGGATTCGAAACAGTTATCTATACCTGAGGATATACGTTTGAAAAAAGATTGCATTGTCATTAATGAAGGGGTAAAAGTAATAGATGTAAGTTATTATGTGTGTGACTGCACAAAACACACTTTATAAATATAAATTCCATTATCTCCCTATATTATAAGCAAAATGTAGCATTTCAGATAAAATTTTGTACTTTTTGAAGATTCATTTAGAGTAATTTTTAATTTTTAGAAATGAATATGGGGTGAATAATCTCTAATTTAGTAAGAAAGTATATATACATCATTTATAGAGTACTATTCATATTCTTCAAATATTTTTTTCTTGTCGACAATATTTTTTAAATTTATTTACATAAATTTTATCATGTATTTAATTTTAAAAAAGTAAAATTTATATTTTAAATTATATAACTACTATTATAATTTAGTTATTTAATCAGCATTTTTAAAAGATGTTTTTGAAACATCTTATATACCTAGTATAAGCATATTAATAATATAAGTTGATGTTTGCCTGTGCATATACATTCACACAAATTAAAAGAAAATAGTATTTTTGCTCTTTGGTAAATGATAACCTAATATTATTAAGTCAAATTTTCTTTGTTTCTGGATAAAACAAATCCGCTAATTGTATTATCTTTTTCATTTTATAAATACAAATATTATGCCCTCTGATATTTTAAATATACTTACTTTGTACAAATTTTGATTATTAAAGTTTTTGATCTTCAAATGTATGTATTTTTAGCAAGCAAATGTATTTTATCGAGAAGCATTGCCCGTAAATGATTCACCACCATCTATTATTAGTGTTCTATTGCTCCATGGACAAATGTTTTCTTCACAAACTTGGTTAGATCTTGGAACTTTACACATTTTACCTGCAATGGGTTATCGAGCTGTTGCAATAGATCTTCCAGGTACATTAAATATTTTATAATCCAAATTATCAGTTTATTTGGTGCTAATTTGATATCTGAATGCTATGTGCCAAAAATGCTATGTCCGAATTTATGTTGGCCAAGATGGGCTGTAACATTACAATGTGGTTGTCTTTGTATTTTTTATTATGTGGTTGCCATGGGGATGACGTATATTATGATTAATTTTTACTGTTCTTTTTCTTGCAGTAACCCTATTAATTTCAGATGATTTTAATTTGATTTCTTTAAAAACTTAAATCATTTTCATTGTAAGGATTCTACTGCTTCAGTCTTCTGTTGTATTTTGTGCTATTTTCGAATATGGATATTTCTAATATTGGTGAATACCAGTTTATTTTTTTTAAAGAATATGAGGGTTGTGCTTTTAATTATTGTTATTTTACTTTTAAATAGTGCATTTGTAAATGTCCCTTGTTTAATGCAGTTCATGGTAAAATCCTAGGAGAGTCCACACCCTTGGCGACAAAACAAAAAAAGCGCCAAGCCAGAATGAGATGGCGCCAAGCAAAACCGATAATGGCGGCAAATGAATACAGAGAGATAAGGTGGATGGGTAATGAAAATATATGTAAACAATACAGAAATTAAACATTTAAGATAAAAAATATATAAAAACAGCACTTACTTTCTTACTGCTGATCTTTTCTGAGTGGAGGGTACAGCATAACAACAGATGTTAAAAAAGTCTTGAAGGTCTCATCGCTAAGTGAATGATCGTGTGAGTGCCGCCATTTTTATTCTGTGAGGTAATGGTCAAACATACCTTCGGCGTGGCTGGTGCAATTTCGAAGAAAGAGTTTTATTGTCGACCATGTTACATCATGTCAATCGTTACATTTAGGACATTCATAACTAAGCAATCAATCCTTCCTTCATATACTATTCAATGTATTCTTTCTAACCTTTCGCATTCAACAAAGTAAAAAATTCTAAGATATATTTTTTCACACACGCAACCATTCCAGCCTGGTCCCCCAAAACAAAAAGAAATTTGAAATGCCCACTGACAAAATACGAAATTTACAGAAATAATTAGGTTTACTATATCTAATGTATCAAAGTAGGGTTACCAAGATGCACAATTATCACCAACCCAAAATAATTCGCGCCAAGGGTGTGGGCTCTCCTAGGACTGAACTGCAGTTTATTAAAGGAACTTGCAGTTTCTAGAATATTGCAAGTTATCAGCAATTATTAATTGATATTCAATATTGATTAATTTTACTATACTTATATAATACAATTATTATTATGTATAGTAATATTTTATTATATTACATTACATGGTTATTATTCTATATAATAATTATTGTTAAATTATATTATAATGATATTAATTATTGATTGATATTGGTTATTTTCAATCTATTCCTATTTTCTTTATTTGAAATATATCTCAAAAAAGTTCTTTAAAATTATTTTCCTGACTATTTGTTACTGCTAGACTGCCATCTTGGATTCCATATCACTGGACAACAAGCTCTGCTTACTACTGCTTATAGTACTCGGATATCAAATTAATTCCATTTATTTTACATACTATAACTACTTTTAATATGAACATATTTTACTATTACATGTCATCAGTTTTTCTCTGGTCATTAAGATAAATATTTAATTTATAATATTAATAAAAATGTTTTAAGAAATTGACAATCAAATAGTAAGATTAAAGAAATATTTAATAAATGTAAGTAATAAACACAAGATCAGTTACCAATAACCTGTTATCTAGGTAGATACTATTTCATTTGAAAGGAAAATATACTATTGGCTAAACTATAAAAATACACTTAATGATTTTAATTTGCTAGTAGTTTTATGAAAAATTTATACTTTTAAATTGTATTATTTAAGTCAGCAGTATTTATTTAAATTGGGGGAAGACATGGAATGTTTTTTATATATTATGCATAACTGATGTATTTAAAATTTTTTTGAAGGATATGCCAACTCCCCTGCAGTAAAGATTTCTGATCGAGCATCATTTCTTCATTCCGTTATCCAAAATTTTGGATTGCAGTATCCTGTCATAATTAGTCCAAGTATGAGTGGTACTTTTTCACTACCTTACTTACTCCTGAATTGGAAAGGTATTGCTGGTTATGTTCCAGTAGCACCTGTTGGTATTGAAGTACTTGAAGAATTACCACCTCATAAAAATCCATCAGTGAAAAATGAGGTTTATGAACCATTGCGAGAATTCCTTTATGACCCTGTTCCTGATTTAAGTCACATTCAGGTAAATTTATTTTATTATTTGCTTGAAATTATAGAAATAATTCATGTTATATTCTTTTTATAATACTTTGACTTTTATGCAGAAAAATTCAATTTTTCTAATATGAATATTTTGATAGTATGCTTAAATCATAAATTCATTACTTCATTTTATTTTTAAAGTTTTTCCAATTATTTTTACATTTTATTAAATCTTAAAAGAATTAAAAAATATATTTTTAAAAAAATTATAATCATTCTTATAAAAATATTTGTTAATAATGATAATCAATCCTAAAATATATAATTACACACATAAAAGTTGAGTAACTTTTTAAACAATAGTAATAATTTTCACTTCAGTGTTTCCCATATTTATATTTAGATAAATCTGTGGCATTTTTTTATTACATAGATATAAATAATATTAATAGTAGATTTATACAATTTTATATACAAAGTATTACTTATTTGAATCTTTAATATATTTATCAGTCCTTCGTTCTCATTATTAAGAGACAATTATTAAATAAAATTTATCACTTCTGTTCTTACATTGTGATATTTTTTTTATTTAATATGTACCTACTAATAAAGAATATCAAATATCCAGTTTAAAAACATTTTTTAAAAAATGTTCTAGTTAAAGGAAAGGATATTATCTTGCAATAAATAAACATATTTATGTTCTACCATTTTGCTTGTATTTTAGCTCAGTTTTGTCTTGTACCTTAATTACATAACAATGCTTTACTCTTAATACATGTATGTAATTGTTTTATTGTGTTTCTTTATTCTTAATCAAGCATGCTGCTTTTGAGAATAAATTTCTCTCTGAAGCATCTTCAAGGAAAAAATATATATATTCAGAAATTTTTTTCTTGGAAAAATTAAAGGACTTGTAAATTTGTGTAAAAAAAAAAATTGCTATAGGATTTTAAAATCAATGATACATTGATTAAAAAGTTTTTTATATATTAAATTAAGAGTAACATTTAAGTTTTAATTTTGTTTTATAGACTCCAACTATGGTTGTATTTGGAGAAAGGGATCGAACCAGAAGTTCAGCTTTATTGAACTTGTTGCCAATGAGTCAATGTCAAGAAATTCCTAATGGAAGACATCCTGCATACCTTGATAATCCTAATTTATGGCATCAATTATTGTACAATTTTTTAGAACGTTTATCTCATACATACAACTTTGAACAGTAAAATGTACTATTTTGTTGACTCCACATATTAAAACCAAAGATTTTATATGCATTATATATATATATATATATATCTGATTTGTAAATTATGCAATTTTATCACTTTTTATAATGCTGCTATTAATGTGTTAAAAAGTGATTTGATACAGAAATGTTACATATCAACTGTGATAGTTTAGTTGTTATTCTACTTAAATAATTTATTGCAGTTATTTCTTAATTTGTTTCTCAAATGTATAAAATTGTTCTTTATAAAAATTTTTTGTATTTATCAAAATTATGATTTTAATATGCATCCAACCCACTACAAAATGGACTTTCGAAGGTCGAGATCTATTTCCTTTGGTCCTTCAGTTATGTCTGTTAATCAACTATGCTACTACAGCCTCCCAATATCTTGTATGCTTTGTATAAATATTGAATCATTTATATAGTTAGAGAAATACTTTTAAGTTGTAAGAGTTTCTATTGAAAGGAAGATCAAACAGCTCTCTTGGTTTCATGTTTCTAGAATAATTATAAAATTGACTGTAATATATTCATCATAATAATTTTTAATACATTTATTTTTGTACAATGATTGATGTAAAAATTTATTTGAATACTTTTATATTGTTAAAATAACATGTATAAATTCTTAAATAAAATATATATAATAGTATTCTACAACTTTTTAACAGTGGTTAACACATATGACAAATTATTTTTTTATTTGTACATTTACTCTGTGCCATGCATTTCCCAAAACTCCACGTAAATTCCAAATAGGAGGGAAGGAATCTGGCTGTACATTATATGAGGAGTCAACAGCTTTGCAAATAATCTGAAGCTTTGAGTCTTGAGGAACATCCACTGGTACACTGACCTATATTTAAAAAATACAATAAAATTGATATCCATCCCAGATAACTTCATTTACAATATAGTGACACTTTCATAAAATGCAAAGCTGTAATTCAATTGTAATAATATGCATTTTATTGATGGTTAAGATTTAGTAAAAAACTATTTTTAATAAACCATTACTTATTTAAAAACCCTAAAAAATTACAAAGAATAACACATTAATAATACAAATGTTTTTTTTTTTTACTGATATTCTTTATATACATGCTTATAATTATGAAGATATTTTACTTGATAAAAATAAATGATTTGAATACTAAAGATTAAAAATAGATGATTGAAATTTTAGAAACCATAAAGAGATGGATACTATGCAATTATAAGCATTGCTGGCAGGATAGCTTTATTAAAAAAAAAAGTGGGGTTTAACCAATTTTATGGCTTGCTAACCTCTTTTCCTTTTTAAAATACTGAGTGAAATCCTATAAAACATGGATTAAACAAAAATATACTAAGTAAGTTTTGTCCTTTCTGTCAGTTTAGTCTCACTAGACAAACTTCGATGAATCTAGGCTCTTCTTTCAAGCACCTTTGCTAATGTACATATTCATTTCCTGCAAGTCCAACTGTCTAAATTTCCCCAATTCGTACTTTTCTTTTCAGAAACATAAAATGCTACTCAAATAAAGGAACTTAATTGAATTTATCACAATGATATTTAATTGAAGTCACTCAAATCTGGATTATTTTTGGCAAATGCAGTCCATGACAATAGATCAGTTCCATGCTACTACATCAAAAAGCAGATTCAGTTTTGAAGATGTTAATAAGCTATTGTACCCCAAGGATACATCCAAGACCTCTTTGATTCTATGGCGAGGTGTGTGGCAGCAGTTAGCCAACAATGGCAGCTACATTAACTACTAATTTTGTCATCATCCACATGTTACAACAGGCTGTATTTGTAATCGTTTGATCTTTGTACTGCCATATAAATTTTGTTGCGAAATCTCTGGTCCTTGGTGTTGCATTTTGTGAGGCCTGTAGTGTAGAAATGTTTACAGAGAAATTAATTGTCCCTTAGCCATCTGTTGGGGATTGATAGAAAATCAAAATAATTTGATAAACTGGTGAGGGGTCTTCATTTCGATAGAAACCTGAATATAACATATCAACAGCTGATAACGTAAAAGAAAAACAAAGTGTCAAACACACATGAAATGTTACAGGTAGTTTAGCTTTCAGTTCCCATTATTTTTTTCTAGTCTGATAAATCTAACTTAAAAAAAAACTATTCTTTAAAATTTAGAAAAATGAAAATATGTTTATTTAGTTTGTTTATTAAATAAATTAAAATTAAAAAAATAATGCAACTTTTTTAATGTGGTTTTTGAGCTTTTGCACAAACAAAATATTTTGAATTTACAATTCTTAATTTTTTCCAATGATCCTTATATCCCAAACTTAGCACATCATTAGTCATCCCTTTAAACAACATTGACCTGTAATCATTAATTAGTCTTTGATCAAGCAACAACTGATAGCTTTATCTGTCCTTCAAGGTTATGATGTAATAAATAACTGTGATACAGATTCTAAACCTTCCTCTATTACATTCATGCAGTGGAATACTATGTCAAATTTAAGATGGAAGCCTCTTTGAAGAGAGTGTGGTGTTGAAGCAAAATCATCATCAGGATGATCTTTTTCACCAAGAACCATACCTGAATATTCTAAAAATTCTGACAAGAACATCGCATTTGAATAAAAATATAGAGTAATTTTATAAAATATACTTAATAATAGGTCCATGTATAGTATAAAAACATTTGAAACGAAAAATATGTTTACCAATTATTTAATTTTGTTTACCTAGCATAAAAAATAATCAGATAAAATTAAAAAATTGCTAATTTTACAAAAAAAATGTGTTTTTTAATTTTTTTGTGAAGGATAAATATATTTTCTGCTTCCTATTTTTTAATTTTTTTCCTGCTCTTCATATATTCCAAACCTCATTTAGAACAATAGCATTATGACATCAGTAAGTTTAATTATGAAAAATTTCACAAAGAAATGAAATTTCTCAAGTGTGATGGATAAGCAGAAGATAATTTTTGATTTGGAAAATTTTTTCTTGCCTTCTTATTAAGCTAGACAACCAACATGACAGTTGACAAAAAACAATGGACTAAATTCATGTGACGTCATAGTCATATGATAATTGAGCCATGTGTTTTCGGCCAATCAGTTCATAAATTAATACGACATCATAATTATATCATAAATATAGTCACGTGCTTCCAGCCAATTAGTTCACATGCTTCACTGTTGCTTTTTGCAGAAACTTTCTTTTAGAAAGTACATATTTGGGAAAAATATAATAATGCACATAGTTAAACAAAATGTACTTAATTTAAAAGTATTCGTATAATGTGTTTTTTTTTAATTTTGAAAACTGAAGAATTTTAATACGTGAACTCTTTACCCAATCATTAAATTTTAAATGTTTTCTAAACTTTACAAGTTAAACAACTAGTATGCCAATTTTTAATCAATGGGAAATATGTGATTGCCGTTATGTGACCATCATGAATTTAGTCCATTGAGAAAAAATGTACAAAATTCAAATATAAATAAGGGACTTTTCTTGAAGTGTGGAAAATCCAAAATTCATCAAATTGCTATTGCATTGTTTTTCTTGAAACAATTCTCAAATGTGTTAAGAAAGAGATTAGCCTTCTAAATTTTACTTTTGAATTGAGTAATGGAAAAATTTTCTTAAGAGGTTATATTAAAACTTTTCCAATAACAAATATTTAACCTTTGCTGAAACCAAGGCAAAATACATCTTCCATTTAGTGCTTTTGGCTCTCGGGAAGAAATTTTCTCCTGCTACTAGGAAGTTTCCCTTTGGAGGAAATGCCCATTTTTGCCACATATGGTGTTGTCAAGGTTTTCGTGTAAAACGGGTCAAATAAGAGATAAAGAGTTGCCAATTTTTAGTCAATAAGAAAAGATCCCAATATTTGTTTAATCCTTAGTCTCCATTTTTAATTGAATGAATAGCAAACTTTCAAATGCATATTTTGATTCTATGAGTAATGTGAATTTTTTTTAATATACCACATCTTCTTTAAATAAATTTTGATATTAAAATACATATTTTCTTGAATTTGATGTATAGCATTTTTCAGAAGTACTAAGAGGAAAATTTATATAAATGAAATGCTGAAAAGAAATAACACATCCATGAATGAAAAGGACTATATTACTTGCATTTGTTTAATTCATAATTTTTTTTTAGTCCCCACAAATTGCTTAAAAATAATTCTGAAGCAAGGTTTTATTGTACCATTATTTAAGTATGGAAATATTTGAAAGGTATTGCATAATAACTATTCATATGTTAAAATATTTTTAAAATTTTCCTTAATTTTTTAAGAAACATGAAAATATCTTGCAAAGCAATATATAATCATTTAGAATTGGGTATTAAAAATGTATCATAATTAAGAAAATAAATTAAATTACATACATTAATATTAAAAAGAAGTCAACAGGTACATCATATTACTAAAAGATTTTCTAGAAGTACATTAAAATAACATTTATATATGTCCAATATTATTTTAATAGCTACTCATGATTACACTCACTGAGATCATACGGTTCAATAATAAATTCGTAATAATTTTTATGTTTGCTTATATATGTGTGTGTGGGTGTAATAACATATTATATAAATACTTAAAGATTTCCAAGTATGCACACTACTGTGTTGGCATTATTTCAGTTTACATATTTAACTACAACAATGAAAACCATTTAATAAAAAATATCACCCCATGTTTTAAAAATTATTGGACAATGCAATAGAAGAAAATGTATAGAATATTCTTATTCAACATTTTACTATCCTAATAAAAGTCTTTTTTAATGTACAAAGATATATGATGTAAAAGTTATTATATAAATGTAAAAATGTATTATATGATACACACAAGAGTTTTTCTTTAAAGGTTCTCTCTTAATCTATATATATATATTACCAAGATATACTCTCTTATAAATATAACACCAGCAATTTTATACATTCTCCTCCCTTTTGTGTGAGTGTTTTTTTAATGTATTCCATAAATAATACACTTCCTTTAAATTTGTGATAAAAACTTATTCTAAAGAAATTATCTGAAGGATCATAAACTTCAAATTTTGATTATAAAAAAAAACCTTATTTTCTGTTACTTAAGCCAGAGAATCTCAGTATTCTTTAAAACTATTATCAGAAAAAAATTTGAATTTTAAGATTATTAAAGAAGAAAAAAAAAAAATGAGGTATAACTTATCCAAAGCTGGAGTTTTCACCAGATCACTAATTGTCCAATAATACTGTTGGTTGTATTTTTCGATGCGTCCCATTAGTAACACCAATTAAAGAAATTTTAAAACTTCATCATCAGTTTATTTCCTTAAAAGTTGCCTTTTCTTTTTGTCAGATGTTTCTTCATGGGGATTTGCTTGAAGAAACCAAGAAATATGCTAAACTGATAAAATTTCAACTATGAGCAACAGCTTGAAAAAAAATTCCCATTCGTTAACAAAATGTTTCCTTACAATGGCAAAACAATTATTTTTTTCTTTTCATGAAAATAAGCTTTCTGCTTTCTCATCAAAATTTACTGATGTATCCAAATCAATCTCAATAACTACCAAAAAAAGAAGAAAATTCTATTTTATATTTCTCTAAATTCTGAATCACTAAAACTTTTCTTTATCCGAATTTTTAAAATTCTCCATCTTTATCTGCATGAGAAATTTCCAGGGCATTCCAAAAGAATCAAAGAAAAAACAAGAGAAAAGAAAATTTTGGCTATTATGAACATGAAACAAAAAAAATGGAGTATTTGTTGGAAAAAATTGGAACTGGTTGTTCCTAAACATTAACAATGATAAGGAATATGCACACAACCTGATGATGACCAAAAATATTCCTACTCAACTACAAACAAAGGTAGCACAGTCATAAAAAGAGCCTATAACATTCTAGAAAAAAAGGGCAGATAAACTGTCACTGAATAGCTTGGTACAGTAGTTTTACTAGAGCCAATTGTGACGAAGCATATCTCTTCCCCCTATTCTCCAACAGATCCCTTGCCCCTTGCCGACAGAAGTTGCGAAAATTCCAGGTATTTCCCTAATTGCTGGGAAGGAATTTCGTAACTGGGTGGTCGAGTTTCGGCGCCTTTCTTCCCAGCAGACCGGACTGTCAAAAAGAGGCGCCTTAACATTGTGTATTCATTTTCCCACAACTCGTTGACGACGGCGCGTCTGAGAACGTACAAAGGTGCACCCAGCCTTGGCGCTTCTTAGACTAGCAAACAGGAAACGAGAACGATTTGGCGCGGCAGAAGGGTAAGAGATCACGGGAGCCGAGACCGGAAGGCGGCAGAAGAACGAGAGGGATTGAGGCCGACAAAGAGATGAGAGGTGGATGACGAGGAGAAAGAGAGATGATATAAAGAGGGCGAGAGAGTCCGGAAGAGGAAGGACTGGATTTTTGAAGGGAGCCGTTCGGACGTCCCTTGAGCGATAGGAAGAGCGATAACGAGCCCGCGAAGTACAGCGGTCTCCTGGCTTAGAAGATCAGGGAACGGGAGAGAGTACGAAAGAGACTCGAAGTGATTACGAACCAGCCCGCGAAGTACAGCGGTCTCCTGGCTTGGAAAATCAGGGAACGGGAGAGAGTGCGAAAGAGACACGAAATCATTACGGACCCTTTTGATATTGAACGGTAAAAGAATATACCATTTTATTTTTTTTTTGATGATTTTCATATTGAAATAAATAGTTAACCAAGAGCTGAGTGAAATCATTACACAATGTAAAAGAGAGAGAAAAAAATTCAAGACAGCATATGTGCCACTAAACACTCTACATACATAATATTCTAAATATGAATAAATTTTACTTTATTTAGAATTTTTCAAAAAGGATTTCAAACACTAAATTTACTTTTAACAGATATTTTTTAAAATATATTCTTTATTTACACAGTACATCAAAGAATATTTAACTTTATAAAATTATGAAAGTCCAGAGAATATTTATTTAGCACTATACAATTTAACAGTTTTATAAATACTAATTATATTTATGCAAGGGATAAATATATTTTATAGTTACTAAAATAAGAGATGTTTGTTTATTCATTAAAATCATAATCTGAGCACTTCCCTTTGCAAATTCTTCTCATTTTTTGAGACATTTACAAAAGTAATGATTTTTAATCAATATCATTAGCAATAACATATATACAACTCAAAATTATATTACTTACTCTCCATAAGGTCCAAGCCCAGCATCTATATAATGGACTATTGTCTTGTATCATGTCTGCTACATGCCAAGTTTTCCCATCATCTACAGAAACATCAATCCTCACTATTTTTCTTCCACCACCACTCCATGCATATCCTTCAACTTTAATATAATTATCTTGTAATTGTACAACAGTATTTTCAGCAGGTTTACAAATAGCAGAATTAACAGGAAGCTCTTGAATAGCTGGTGACTTAGAGAAATCCACGTTATCCCAGTTAGTAGAAGGAGAGAAACCTTTAAGAAAATTTGTATGTGTTAAATATTAGTCAATACATCCAAACTGTACAAAAAAAAAATTATAATTCAAAATATAATGTCCCAAAAGATTAAAAAGCTCTTTCTCAGCTGTGCTATAATCTATTATAAACATCTATCAAAGAGTGAACTTATTAATACACATTTGTAGGGAAAAAAATCATTTTTTTCAAATCCAAATTTTGTGCCAAAAATTGATCTCAAAGACAATGTATATATAAGCCTCTATAATCAATCAGTTAAAAATTTGTTCCAAGTATGCATAAAAATACATACAACTATTATTGATATACATTAGAACGTCGTTTATCCGAATCAATTGGGACCAAACACAATTCGGATACACAATTGCGATCCATGCAGTATATGAAGCCGGACACAATACGAATATTGAAAATCATCACATGCAGGAAATGTGCTTTAAGAATAAGCAAAATGTCGCAATTTTACCTCTATTGTGGAAAATAACCACTTATTTTTTGCTGCACAGTCTCTGAAAAAACTGGTCTAGATATTTGACGTTTCGGATAATAAATGACGTTCTACTGTACAGTTAAAGTAAGAGATTGATTCTAGTCAATCATTTTAGCAAAAAAATTAAATATTTGTATTTTATTAACTTTTTAAAAGTGATTACAGAAAAATGAAAAAATCTTTTGCTATTCCATCAACAAAATATTTGATAATTTCAATTTTATTATCTAAAAAAAAATATTTAAACAGTATAAATACAGATACTTGAAATACCAATATTTACCTTTGTAATCATTTGTTTGCCAATGACTTTTACTTTCCTCTTCACTGACAATAATTTTACCCAACCACTTGACATTTCTTGCTCCAACAACACCAGGAACAATAACTCTAATAGGGAAACCATGATCTTGGGGAATTTCTTTTCCATTCATTTCATAAGCTAATAATACATCATTTCTTGGATTGAAAGCCTAAAAATTTTTTAAAAATATTTTCAGATAAAGGGACACAATAGTTATATCAAGGAGAAATATTTTATTAATCTTTACATCATTAACCCTTTAACGCGCAATGGTATCTCTCCGAAACCACCATTTCCTAAAAAGTACCTCTAAACGTGCAGTGGTATTTGAATGAAGCCAATGGTTCTACAGATATCTTTTATCTTTCATAAAAGATACTAGATGTCAGCACGTTACAAAAACTCTTCTTTCTGTGAGAAAAATGCATCGTTTTAAAAACCTTTTTTGAACACTTTCAAAAAAAGTTTCTTTAGCAAATAAAAACAGATAAATATTCAAAGTAAGTTATGTACATTTTTGCTGCATATGCTGTTCATAGCATAACTAATTTTTAGAATGATAAATTATAAAAAGAACTGCCTCATAATAAGTAATCCAAGTGGTGGTTTCATTGGGATACCACTGCACATTTAGAACATGAAAACTGTCCGACTTGTATCACTCACGCGTAAGAGATATTCCCCCTTGTTTTTCTTTTCTGACTCAGGCAGTGAAGTAACTAATAATTTATGGGGTTTTTGCCATTGCTTTGGGGGAGGGGATTTTGTTTATATTGAAATGGTGATGTGTTTCTTGAATGGAAATTTTTTCTCATCTCATTTATGTTCTTTTTATACTGAAGGGAGGTTGAATTTTTTTTTTTTTGGATGGTGAATATATGTTCTAATATAGCTGATACTATTTCCTTTAATATTATTTTTGCTTACCTCTTTCAATTAAATGTGCCAATATTTAATCTTTTGAAGATAATTTTTATCAGTATTATTGCATGTTTTAATAATTTAATAATAAAGAAACAATGAAAAATCTGGCTATTGAAGTTGATTTCAATCTCTTATAGTTATATTTTGCAATATTTAACATTTAAAATGTAATTTTAATACTTAATATTGCAAGTTTTGGTAAATTTATTACAAAATATATAAAGAATAATCTTACAAATCTGATCTAAATCATATATTGTTCATCTGAGAATTATGTCATAAGTGCACGGTGGTACTCCTATGAAACCACCTCTTCCCTCGGGAATGTACTGTAAATTTTTTTAAAGGTATTTTTTCTGTTCTTAGGTTCTATACATAGCATTTATTAATTTTATTTTGAAAATTTCAGCGAATTTATTTTTCCGCACGTCAAAGGGTTAAAAGAGAGAGAGAGAGAAAGAAAAAACCCTCTTCACTTCAATAAAAAAAAGGATAAAATATAGTGAGTTTATACCTTTAAGGCAGGTATAGATGCACCATAGGGCATATTGGCTGGATCAGTATCCAACCCTTCAAACTGAACATGTTGAATTTTCGGATCATTGAAATCAACTCCAGCATATTTCAAGACATCATATAATAAGGCCCCACTCCACTCCGCATTGCCTATTGCAGCTGATCCCCAATTCAAACCTTTAACTTCTTTTACCTGATTGTTTAATACAGAGGGAAAAAAAGGTCAAGTGATTTTGATATAGTAAAATATATAAGCAAAAACTAATTCATTTTTTTTAATGTTAAAGTAAAGTTTTTGCCATTTATTTAAAAGCAGAATACATAAAAGAATGTAGACAGTTTTGATTCAGATATTATAATTTCTCAATGTATATTTTCATATTTATTATTTATTAAACAGTTTTTAAGCAAAGGAAGAGATTCTTCAAATGTTGTGTAAGGTTTATCTACAAAAAACTCAAATATGATCGATTTTAGTTTTCCCTTTGTTATGAAAAGATTATTTAACTCCAAAATAATTTATTATTTTTCTTCAGAATTATACACAGAATACACATTAATGACTGTTATTCTGTAGAAAAAAGTATATGAAAATTTATTCTAGACAAAAAGCAATGCTTCTTAAATTTCTTGTTAAATAATTATTTTACATAAGATATTAAAGGGGGAAAAATTAAATAATGACCATAGGAACATCATCAATATGTATATATATATATATATTAGTTAAACCTCTACATCAATAAACAAAATAATAAATATATTTTTTTTTATTTAGGAAATATGTGAATAACATTGAATTTACTGTACAGATTAATAAGTAAAAATATCATACCTCATTTAATTCTGAACGTCTGTTACCAGCACATTGTATTACAGAAGTAATAGTATGTTTCTTAAACTTAGTTTTAATATCATCTAACTTCAGAACTATTGGTTTGATACCTTTTCCACAAATTTCAAGTTCGTACTCCTCAGGATCAACATTAGGCACAGGCAGATGGTTGCGAACAAAAAATACTTCACTATAAATGAAGAGGAAAAAAATTAAAACCTATGAATTATTTTTGGTAATAAATTAAATATTAATATAGTCACTCAATAGCTCTGAGAAGAAAAAGAGTAATAGGATAATGTGCGGATATTTAAAAAAACTCAAATTTTTATTTCAAACTTTGGACCATGATAAGCTAATGCACTTTATAAGAAATTTGAAAAAATATGCATCCCATTGTAACTGTAAAAGACTTAAGTTAGAAAAGGAATAAAAATTTTTAAAAATATTTAAGATATACTATTTTATGTTCACCTTAATTTATTGTAGTATTAAAACATACAAGAATAAATTTTGATTATAACAACAAATGAATAAAACAGTAAGACTTTTGCACATATAATTATATATAATATCTATTTACTTAAATATATATATATCATTTTTAAACCATTATTATAACTATTTACTATGTTCTTACTTAGGTGTTAAAAAATTTTCTACCAAAAGATCTTTAGGTGGCTCAGCATTAAAGGGCTTCACTGAACGTGGTTCTAAAATGGGGTGGCGTCGTGGATCTGCAGCAAAAGGATCATCCATATTTTGAATGTCCAGACCCCTATCTTCAAGTCGTAAATTACCAATACGATATTCTTCCAACATTTTCAAAACCTAAAATGACATTAAAAATAATGATATTTCCATTCTAAAATATTTTTAACATATTTTGAATTAAAATTTTAAAAAATATTAGATTATGCAGGATAAAAAAAAATCTATGATCAAAAGATCTCTTCCAATAGCTAACATTTGAGAAGTGTACATCAATTCTCTCGGTGAAATTTGCTTCTCACTGGCTCAGAAAAATACAAGATGCTCGGATGATATTAGTCAAATCGTTTTTAAAAGGAGGAAAAAGAGAGAATTTGTTGAATAAATTAAAATATTAATTATTAGATAAATGATTATTGCTCTACTAGTTTAAAACAAAATTATGACACCAGAAAAATCTTTTGAAACAGAAAAGTTATTTTCAGCCAATTTTATGAGTCATCAAATATTTTATAAATTGCAGTTTTTAAAATGTTATTCTTAAAATAATACAATTTCATTAAGAAATAAAAAAATTTATAAGAATCAATTTGTGAATGAGCAATTTGTAACTTTGATGTATAGTTTTATCTTTCAATTAAAACACCCTTAAATTAGTTGAATATAACACTCTAATTTATCAGGTGAAACAAATAATTAATGTTATTAAGCTTTAAAAAGAGGATGTGTTATAATACACATATTAATGAAACTATCATGCAAAGCAAACATTGAAGAGAAAAATAATAGCTAGAATGATATCTATTCAGAATTTAGAATCTATTGATAATTTCTTCAATATATAAGCTTTTTTTAAGTAGTTGCAGTTGTTCAAAACAGTTCCACTTTACTATTTTTAAATTTCTATACAAAAGAAAGTTAATTATATTTCTCATTAGAGTACCATATTTATAAAACTACACTTAATTGTACAAATGAAGAACACATACTTGTGCATTTTTATGAACAGCAAATAGCTCCCAGAAAGGTTCTAATGATGCTCCGGCTGCCATTAAAATTTTTTCTCCACCTGGATGCTTGGCAATGAAGTCTGTGATATCATACACGCCACTCTTAAAACAAACCCAAATTCTTTTCTCCTTGCAGTCATGTTTGGAAATGTCCTCAGCAGTATATTCTGGAAGCCCAGGAATTTCTCTACCTGCCACTTGTAGAATATCATCTAGGGAGAAGGGAATCTATTTAATATTTTATCAGTTAAAAAAAGTTATTCACTCCTACCACCCTTTTCCATTCCAAAAAACTAATTTCTGCTTTTTTAAAAACACAAAAACATACATAACATAAAGCAGTTTTTAAAAATCACTAATTTAGTTTGACTTACTTTCGATTAATATTATATATACAGTGACATTTTAAGACTTAAAGACTCTAGGCCCTTTCACAAAAGTAGACCCCACTTGTTACCTTCTTAAGTAAACATTATACATTGTCAAATACTTGTACAAACAGTACAAACAGTAAATGTGCACAACTCACAAACTGACTCGACCAAATACTTCCTTTTGATTAAATGATGGGGTATGGTGATAGAGGCTAAGGTCTAGGACATGGACGATGGACATGACAGAATAATGCAGTTTTACTACTGTTGTTGGTTCACACATATTCGAAATTCCTAGTTTTTTTTTTGGAGAATATGTCTGGGAATAGAATCTGACAATTAAAATTATTCAGATCATGATCTTTTGAGGTAAAGTCTAGAACAAGATGAAGGCCTCCTACCAAGGCCTGGGCCCTATACTTTAAGACATCTCAGTATATATTATATACAGTGACAGCTTTATAACAAGTTATGTAACTGACTATGTTGAAACTGTCTATGTATAAAAAGGAATACAGCCCAGATTATTTAAAAAATCTTTACATTTTATTCTAAATGGACTGCAAAGTTAACACATGACACAATACATAATCATAAAGTAAAAAATACATTTTATATGGCATCATCAACATTTGAGGAAAACAATTTAAAATTGCAACACCAAACTTTGATTATCTATTAGGTAAATTTTAGCACAAAGTTAATTATACATCAAAGAATACTATCACAATAGCTCTGAGGTTTAGCAAAATTTAACATTCAACAGCTTCTTTTATTCTGGCATGACATTCTGATTAAAGTCAAGATATGAATATGGTTATGTATACATATAAGTAGCAGCCAAATTATTTCCCCAAGATTGTGTTCAATAGAACTAAACCTATAATCCATGACTCACAAGTCATTAATTCATTATTCTACCAGTTGGTTCATCTAAAGGTGAAGGATATTGGTTCAAAAGTGAAACTGTATAAAATAATTTTGAGCACCAGATAAAGGTCTGTCTTTGGAAGATAGAAATCTCATGTGTTTTAAATCATCTTTCCAGTAAGTTTTTAAACAATACGAATAACCTACATGAGTTGTATCAGATTAAATTTAAATTATTATCTCAGTAATTTAACTATTACTCAACTCTTTCACAGACAACTATCATCACTTAAGAGGGGTAATTTATTATATATAATTTTGAGTGAATTATAGAGGAAAAATAATTATCAGCTTGAATGTTATATAATGATCTTATTACATTTATGAGTAGCAGGAATATATGCATGTGTCTTACATGAATTAAAATAATAATACAAAAAAATATTAATAATGACACAATAGAAGAAATGAACTGTAGATAAAAACGTTACAAAACTTAAAAATATATAATTATAGCAGAAAGCAGTACTTATATATTATGCAACCATATTGGCAACATTATATGAAAGAAGTACATGAGTTGCCAACTCAGTGAGTAAGACAAATGCAAAATTGGGATTGTCAACTTGGCGAGTTATCTTGAACGTTGGTATTATTGTGATAGTATATAAGTACTCAGAAAACCAAATAGTTTAATAAAAACAATTTTAAAAAGCAAGAATAATGCTACATACACTGATAGCTGTTAAAAATTTATCGAACAAAAAATATAAGCACGAATAAATATATAATATTTAAAAATTGCTATTCTTTAAATAAAATCAAGTATAGAATTATAAAAAAAAATTTATAATAAAAAAAATTGCTAAAATAAACATTTTTTAAAAATATTATTTTTAAACATGAAGCTATGCATATAAAATACTACCTTTTTGTTCACTAGCATAAAGTTCTTTATTTTTTATGCACCATAAAATTATGCCACATGATATAGCACAAGCACCAGCCAATAGAGGGGAGTAAAATGTCTTATGATTGTTCCTGGATGAAGTAGAAAATGAACTTCGGCTAAAACTGGATTTAAACAGGTTTTGATGAACTGTAGGAAGGCAACAGCAAACACTAAAAAATAATAATAATTTGCAAGACTGCTGAACTAAAATTTAAAGCATTTGTTGAAAAAATTTTCAAGAATATAATTTAAGCAAGAAAATTATGATCCCCATTAAATATTTCTGTTTTAATAAATATTTTCCCTAAAATAAAGCTAGAGTAATCATTACCTCAAATTATAAAATTTGATTCAAGCAGAGTTTAAATTAACAGGATTTTATCATTTTTAGTAAGATTTCTAATAAATTTTTAAAATATAAAATAAAGTTTCTAAACAACATTTAGTGATATTTTTAGTTATGGACTAGCCATTAATACTGAATAATTAATAAATAACTTTAAAAGTATAAAACTTTGATTTTTAAGCTTTCAAAGAACCTGTGAATCAAACCTTTTTCTTTAATTTTTTATAGCATTTCACTCTTTAAAATTAATTATTTAAAAACTATGACAAAAGATAAATAATAAATAAATCAAATCTTTATTTGAGAACAATTTTCAAAAGGAGGAGAGTGGGGAATTGTTTAAATAGAAAAAAGTCTATCATTTCGTTAAAAAAAAATAAAAGCATCCTTTAAATTTAATCCTAATCAATTCTAGTAATAAAGAAAAATAAATTTTTATTTTAAAAGTTTATAAAATAAAGTTTTATTTTAAGTGCAGAAGTTAGAAAACAGTAAAAGGTATAAATTATAAACAGAAGTGTGCATACAATTTTAATTTCATTTACTTTTTAAACTGGTCTAAAAAGATTTAATCACATTCATCTAATCAGATTGTCAATAAGAAATTAAATAAATAAATAAAAAAAGATAAATACGTGATTCTATTCCTTAAAACAAAGTAAAATGCGCTGTAAACTAATTTGAACAAAAGAGGTCGAGAATTGAGACAAAATAAAAATAACTAACCCGATTTTAAGATATTTGTTCGAGTGATCAAAGAGTATTTGAGATGGGAAACATCTTACTAAACTCGGACATGCACGTAAAATGTACATACTAAATTTATTTAGTGAAAATAATTTTTATAGAATGAAATTATTAGCTGTATAAATGACGTATTCTCGTTAGATATTAAATTACTTAAACATAGCTATTTAATAAATGAACCACAATCACGTATACACACAGGATGAGACTTTGCCTCTAAATAACAGTAAAAAAATATTATGTTAGCCAATTCCAACATCGCGGCAGTTTCGTATTCACTTTTAAATGTAGTTCGGATATAATCCAATAGATGACACTATATAATGTGAGCCATGGATATTAAATATGTCTCTCTTCCTACAAAAACAACAACATAATTTAGAATACTTTTTAGAAAAGAATGGGAAAAAATCATTCAACATTGCAAATGCCAACTGGGTAAAAGTTACGGAATTATTATATGTACTCATTTGAACTATATTGGAATGAATTACAAGGACTGTAATTACTTTAAAAAATAAACAAACAAACAAACAAAAGGAAAACAACAAGAAAAGAAAAACGGAAATAATTAATGGCAATAATTTTTTTAGGAGTTCAATTATCAAATTCTGCATAAAAAATCGCTGCACATTGTTGCCGACAATCTGCTCTGCTTCATAAATTTTCAAAAACAAAATTTTCGGTAACACCATACGTATAATAAGCTTTACTTCTCTCTAAGAAAGAGCAAATCGCTAAACTTTTTAAAATATCCCCTTCGTTGTGGAGTGGGATAAGATGAAGTAATTCACTGTTCTATTCGAAACTCACGCAGTAGGTTTTCATGGCGCATTTACATCTGTAAATTCTAAAATACTGTGTTGCACACTTCGATGTCAAAATTAGCTACACACACACACTTACACACACACAGGCAAGAATTCCTTTTCTGTTTTGAGCAAAAATTATGTCATTTGAAAAGACTGATTAGAATCAGTCACCATTTGAATACTTTGAAAAGAATCATTAATTAAATTCTTCTGTGTTCTACGTGTGTACAGGTTTTGTCGGGAGAAAAAAAAACTGTGTGTGTCGGCTCCGACGCACGACTGGAGTGTACGGTTGTCTTTGATTATATAGTAGGCGCACACACACAAACAGGGTAAATAAACGCATCTCAACTGAAAGTATGCATGCATTTTCTTTATTCTATTCACATTTTTCATATTGATTCGGTAAAATAATATTTATATAAAATAATGTACCTCAATTATATTACATAAATGTATGCTGCCCATAGTATATGAGTACATTGTTAAGGTTGATTTACTTCACTATTAATATCACTTTGAGTATGATTACATTAATACTCCCGCCATTTTTAATCACGTGTGGTAACTAAAGTATGATACGTGAACGTCGGTACATATGTGATTTACAAATCGTGAAAACATCGCATGAATGGTTGTACCATACCTAGCCGTCTCCAGTGTTCAACCAGAAACAAACTCTAAATTAAGCTTTGATTTTAAAAATGATACTAATTTCAATCCTTCATCTTTATCGAAATTAATATTGAAATCGCCGGCAAGTATAAGTGGAAGTACATGACACTGTTTCTTCAGTAGCTTAGAATCACCTTCTGTATTTGCTAAAGCTCACATTATATATATATATATATCCTTACTAATATTATAAACGTGAAAGCTTGTGTGGATGTTTGATACTCTTTCACGCAAAAACAACTGAATGGATTTTAATGAAACTTTACAATAATATAGCTTATACATCAGAATAACACATAGGCTATAATTTATAAAGATATTGTGTGAAGTGTCCAAAATATAACGATAATTGTCAAGAAAGTAAGAAAAAATTCTGCCCTCTGCAAGAAAGCCCGCGACAACATATAACTATCTTATGTGTGAAGCAAAACTTCGCATTCTGTTTTGTTTACGCCAGGCGCCAGGAACTGCGAAAATTTGAACAGGCGGAGTGTGAGGCTGATTACAATTTTAACACTGGCGTAGCTAGTTTTGAGTGGGTCCCTTATCAAAATTGCTGCGGGACCCTTTTTTAGAAATTAAAGGCTTGTTAGTGGTACTGTAGTTACACATGTTGGGGCTCCTGTAGCTCGGGGGCTCCGTATCATTGATACGGCGGTAGCTACGCCCCTGAATTTTAGCATAAAATAAGTACAACAAAAAGTAATATTAACGTATTACACTTCCAGATATAAATTATTTATACTATTTTAAGCGTTCATAACATAAAATTTGTAACAATGCGCTACTTTTGCTGAGCAGAGATCAGCTTGGGAAGATGTTTTCAAAAATCGCCACAAGAGAGTTACGGAAAGTTATAGATAAAAAAATTTAAAAATCCTTTTTATCAGCTATTAGATCTACAGACTTAAAATTTAACAAATAGGGTTTTTTTTTTTTTTTGGTTTTGTTCAGCTGAGATATGCAAAAAGCTTTTTTTGTTTGTTTAATTTGCAATTCACGTAAAATTAACTCAACAAAAAACTTCTCTTTTCTTCAATCTGTATTGTTTAATTTTTTAATTCACCCGTGCGAAGAACGGGTATAACACACACAGTTAGTATATATATATAACAAATAAATACTCTTAGAACTTAAAATAATAAAATGGATTTTCAAAATCTTTATTATGTACATTCACTATATAAGAAAAATATTCAAAATATTAGAAACGTTTCAACATTTAGTTCTTTAATTTGTTTCTTACCGTACCTCATAAATTAAGAGAATGGTTAACGAACGGAAGAAATTTTTATGGAAAAGGTTAGCGTATCTAATGTGAAATGTTGTTTATTTGAATAAAGTAGGAGTTTTTATTACTTCAATTGCAAATGATCGGTACAGCAAAGAATTTGAGGAAAGCAATAAAGTGTTTGAAAATAAATTTATGCACATGCTTTGTATTTGTATAACTTTTTAAAAAATGAAACTACTTTCCCTTGCAGTAATTTCATAATTTAAATACATTTGATTGAAAAATATAATTCAACGGATAAGAGTGTTTTTTTTTTTCTTTTGCTAAAAATTATGAATGTATTTAACAAATTTCAAGTTCGTACTCATCAAATATTTTAAGATGAAGTGTTTATATTTTGGTAAATTTTTCATTACTTTAATATTCAATTCTAAAGCCTGTAATCAGATTTGATAAACAAGAATACAAATAATGAAAAATATCGATGCAAATATATATTACAAGAGTGCATAAAATAGGAAATTTAAGACATAAAATTTACCATCATGTTCGGCATTCTGCAGAATTACATTTTTAAATATAATAATAATTCACACATATGTATAAAATAATGTAAGAATAAATTTAATGGCTTCGATAATTTTGAGTTGGTGTGGTGTGGTAGTTAGGAGAGGGGAGTGCCAGCTCAGGTGTCGTCCACGTCACTTGACACGTCACATATAATTGATCCGTCGCCCAAAGCCCTCGTGTAGCTAAACAGTGCGACGTTAATATTCAATCAATCAATCAATCAATCGATAATTTTGAGGTAAGGGAAAAATAAGTATACAAGAAATAATATTTTTACATATAAAATAATTGAATTGAATCTTTGTAAATTTTGTAGTGACCCTTTTCCCCTAAAATAAGAAAAGGATTCTTTATATTAAAAATTGAGAAATTGTTTTACTTTTCAGAGATTGTGAAACAAATCCTAATGAAACTTTTCGGTACTTACGTATTATCGTAACCTATTTGCGACATTATACGAAACGAAACACATGATTGCCAATTCAGTGCATACGACATATGTGAAATTGGGGTTGCTAACTTGGTGAGTTATCTTGAACGTTGATGATTGTTGCAATAATACGTAAGTACCGAAATTTCTAAGAATATTTTTGATCTGTACTGATCTAACCATATTGTTACGTAGTTGATCATCTTTTAAATGCGGGAAAGGCCCACGCAATTTACAGAAACTTTTAGAGTAAATCATCATTTATTCAGGAATTTTCTAGAATTTACTATTGATTTTCTTGAAACAGGAAGCAATTATCATATACTTATAAATCTCCAATATAGCACAGATTTAAAAGTCACGCAAATATTGAACGCAGCAGTTCCGATCCATTATCACAAATTCGATAAGACAAATGAAACGCATCAGTTTTGTCAAATGTTTGACATTATTGTATCCCTGCACCATTTTTACTCAGGTAGTGAAGCCATTCTAAAAGCTTCTGGATTTCTTTTCAAATAGTTATTCTAGACTCTAGATTCATCCTAGTACCTAGTTTTATTGCCAAATTTGTATCATTTAGTGAACAAATATATCGCCTTCCTGTGTAGCTTTATCGAAGAGTTTTTCTGTTTGTCTACTAGCGATACTTCATATTCTCAGAGAAACGAATACAGACTAAAACTTTCCTTTTACGCATATATTGCTTCTTAAATAAGATCTCTATTTTTTTTAAATGAAAGGACATAATTTAATTAATATTTGAATGTGACTATTTAAAAAAAATATTTGTATTCACAGGCACAATTTAACTATGTTGAACATTCAGTGTACACTTAGTAATATTGAAAATAGCGTACCAAGAAGGAAACGAGCTACAATCGTGAAACTTCACAAAGAAATTGAATTATCTGCGCTTTAAAAATGATCCAAGTTTGGTGCAAATGAGCATGATTAGGAAGTGGGTCTCCATATAAGCCGACGTATAGTAGAAGATTCATAAGCGTAATGATCACATTACGACTATAGGAGGACATCAGTAAGAAAAGACTTCTAGATAAACATGTGAGAAGACATTTCGTATAGTAAAGAGAGTTTGATAGAAGCTTGATCACCTGTATTGAGAGTTGCAGGCTAGTCGATTACTATAAGTGATCAGTACTTTTAATTGTTATTTTGGTATTTATTTATTTATTCATATTTTTTTTTGGCAATTTATTTTTAGTTTATTTTATATGATGAACTAGCTGAGTAGGTAAAGATGTCACTTCCCCTTCAAAGTACTTTAAATAAATTTATTCTTTATCAAAAACGTTCTTTTCATAGCCATTCATAAGCCGAAATTTTACACAAGGCGATATCGAATAAATTCAGAAAAGGAATCCAAATTTGTACCTTCCCTTAGTTTATTTATTACCTTTTTTATTTTAAATCTTCTAAACACCAGAACACATTAGGATTTTAATGGAGCAAATTCAATTTTGCGCAATGCAACACTGTTTTTGATGCTGAATAAATACTTCTTCCTTATATATATACTCATGGACAAAAGAAATTAGCGCACCAAGAAGGAGTCGTCACAATGAAACGAAATTTTACATACGCAATATATATAAGTAAATGATTAGAAAATCAAAGAAAAAGGATAATTTATTTCAGAGAAAAAAGGCAAAAGAACGGAGGATTTAATATCCTGTTGAACCCCCTCTATATAGCGCAAATGCAAGATGAGATACAATCGGGCATTTATGACAATTGTGTTCGTGTGTGGAGACCTCGAGGTGAACGCTTCAATCCTGTCTTTGCTTTACAATGATGCACCGCTCCTACAGCTGGTGTGATGGTATGGGATGCCATTGCCTACAATACACGGTCACCTCTAGTATTGATTCGTGGCACCATGACGGCCCAGTGGTATGTCCATGACATCCTGCAACCACATGTGTTACCACGCATGCAATGGCTCCTAGGAGACATTTTTCAACAAGGCAATGCTCGGCCTCACACGGCAAGGGTGAGGCCGAGGTCAAGACTGTCTCCGCACTGTTACTACCCTTCCTTGGCCTGCCAGATCCCCAGATTTGTCTCTAATCGAGTACAGTGGTACCTCGACATACGAGTTTAATTAGTTCCGCAACCTTGCTCGTATCTTGAATTACTCGTATCTCGAAGCAAATTTCCCCATACAAAACAATTGAACTACCATTAATCCGTTCCAACCTCCAAAATGTCACCCCAGTTATTTTTTGTTACGGGGTTTTGAATAATAAAACGTATTTATAAATATCAAATATTTATTGCACAAAAAAAAAAGAGAATGTAAAGAAATAAATTAGATATCCTCACTGGTCTTTGCCTTTTTCGCTACATTTTTCTCGCTTTCACCTGTAGGCCGTTTAGAAAAAAACATGTCCAAGGAGGTTTGTTTCTTCCTCCCTCTCAGAATGTTCCGGAAATGAGTTAGGCAAGTGTCATTAAAAAGGTCAGATGCACGACCTGTTGCAACTTTTTCTGGGTGTTTTTCTTCCACGAACTGTGTGTGCGAACTGTTAATTCAATACTCATCATCTTTTTCTTAGCACTTGACTTTTTACAAACTTTCTTCCGATCCATGGTTATAAAAATAAATGAACTACAACTGTAAATATGTAAACGCAACACAAAACGCGAACACAACTACACAACTTATCACAGCGGAAGCACGCTGCTAACTGATCGTGATGGCGCGACTGCGTGTTACTACCGAACCGAACCGAACCGGACTCGTATCTCGAATTTCGCTCGTAACTAAAAGCAAAAAATTACTTGCTCGTCGGCTCGTATCTCGAAAAACTCGTATGTTGGGGCACTCGTATGTCGAAGTACCACTGTATATCTGGGATCATTTGGGACAGCGAGTTGGGCATTTCACGAGTTTGAACGAACTAGGGGCGAGGTTACAGCAAATATAGAGCGAAATGTCTCAAGACATCATACGGAACTTGTATGCCTCAATGCCCGATCGTATCGCATCGGGCATTCGCGCTAGAGGGGGTTCGACAGGGTATTAAATCCTCCGTTCTTTTACCTTTTTCTCTGAAATAAATCATCCTTTTTCTTTGATTTTCTATTAATTCAATTATATCAAAGTAGTCATTGTGTATGTAAAATTTCGTTTTATTTTGACTACTCCTTCTTGGTGCGCTAATTTTTTTTTTTTGTCCATGAGTGTATATACAATAGCTAGAAAAAGTCTGCGTTCACGAACTATTGATACATGAACAACGAAAAAAATATTTAAAAACGGGGATTTAAAACATTTTTTTTTAATTATATTTTATTTAGTTCATTTTAAGTATTCAGAATAACAAAAGTAAATTTGGTTTGTTTTCATAGATATTAAAATAAAGACAGTTTTGTAGCGATACCAACAAAAAGTCTGAGTTCACTGTTTTAGTATCAACTATAAAAATTATTTAAAAAGGGAATAATGAACTATTTCATTACTGGTTAGATAACCTCATCATTTGAGAACCTCCTGAAGTCGTTTCAGCATTGACCTAAAAAATCTGGTGGTTTCTTTAGGGCTTATCTTCTCCCATTGGTCCTCCACTCTTCAGCATATCCTTGCTAGATACATTGTGTTGACGAATCCTATATTCCAGCAAATCTCATAGGTGTTCTGTAGGATTCAGATCAGATGACTGCGGGGCCATTTACAGTTTATTTGGGATATTGTACAAGAACCAAGGCTTCACAATCTCAGCGGTGTGCTTAGGATCGTTGTCGTGTTGGAAATGAAGCGATTATCCTAAGCCGAGTGTGATGGCATTTTCCTTTAAATAGTTTTTAGGACATCAAAGTAATCATATTTGTTCATTTGATTGTATATACTCCAATTTGCCAACACCATTGCTCGCCATGCACCCCCACACCATGACTCCACCACCACCGTACTTTACCGTTGATACTAAATGCTCTTTATGAAGCGCTGTGCAAGGTTTTCTCCAGACTAATTTACGACCTTTTATGCCAAAAATACAAAATTTGCCCTCATCAGAGAATATCACAGTCCTCCAGAACTCCAGAGGCTTATGTATATGATCTTTTGCAAAAACTATCCGCTTAAGCTGGTTGGTCATTGAAATATAAGGTTTTCTGCGAACCACTCGACTACGGTATCCGGCCTTTTTCAAGATTTTTCTTGCAGTATCTGCTCAAATGTTTTTGTTAAGCTTCTCGTGAATGTCTGTTGCTGTTTGAGTTGCAGTCAAACACGGATTTTTTTTCACAATTGATGTCATCCGTTTTTCTCTGATTGTGAGTTTAGACGGACGACTTAAACGAGGTTTGGACGTGTAAACTCTTGTAGATTTCAAGTTATAAATAACATGCTGGATAGATGAATACTGCCGTCCAAAGAATCTGACTAAATCTTGATGACTTTTTCCATCTTTTCATCACATTTTCACAATGATTTTACGCTCACTGATACTAATTTCTTTCTTTTTATTTTCCATGTCCTTGAAATGTTTCGTATCTTACAAAAACGTAGCAATTATTGCTTCACAACTTTCTCAAGCTATTTTACTTGATAACTGAATGCAAAAACTGTGTTAACCTATAACGCCTGTTGATACAAATTCTAAGAATCAAGAATATTCAAATAGTGAATGCAGACTTTTTTGCCTACTATTTGTGTGTTTTGCTACAAAACTTCCGTTATATATATATCCTGAGTAGTTTTAATTCAAAGTTAACGAATTCTTGCAAGCTCAATATTTAAATAATAGTAAACAAATTCATGAAATTTTGTTAGAAAAAAAATTATATTTCTATTAAATTTTGCCTTTGCTGTATGATTTCTTATGAGTGAACGCAGACTTTTTCTAGCAAGTGTATATATTGAACTGTTGCTAAGCGGAGATCGGAACGGAAGAGGATTCTTGAGAAGGTCTTCATCCACCCAGGGTTGCTGTGTCAATAGAAAAAGAGAAGCAGAAAAGAAGTTTAAAATTATTTATTAATAAGAAAAATGTAACTAATGTTGTTATTTAAGGTATCCGACTACGTTCGGAACCATAATTTTGCAAAAGCGTATAAATGGATAATATTTCATATTTAGTGTCACTTAGATTAGAAAATGTATATAAAATTGTTTTAAGTATAGTAATACAATAACAAATTATTTAAATACAATATTTTGACAAAAAATGAACATAGAATGACCCATTTTCAAAATATTCTCCTTTTGTGAAAAATGTTTCTACTATAATAATATTTTGACTGTATATAGCTCAGATCTCTGTACAGAGGCTCAACTAGAATTTTTGAAATATGTAACTTAGAAGTGGGTTTATCAATGTTTTACGAAAACAGAGGGGAGAAATTAAAAAAAAAAAACGCCTATAATTATTTTAATGGGTTGTAACTCTGAAAATATTGTGAATTTTTCAAAAATCATAATTGAGCCTCTGTACAGAGGTCTGAGCTATATACAAGCAAAATATTAATATAATAGAAGCATTTTTCACAAAAGGAGAACATTGGGAAAAAAGGTTATTCTAAGTTCATTTTTTGCCGAAATATTGTATTTAAATAATTTTTTTTGTCACAATGTCCTTGAAACAATTTTATGCTTGGATTCTAATCTAAGTGACACTAAATATCATGAAAATTATCCATTTATGCACTTTTTTAAAATCACGGTTCCGAACGTATTCGGAAAACCTATAAAGTAAGTCTTGACATTCCTTTCGTGTACCTAAAGGGATTTAAACAAGATCCAAGAAGCTTTTCTTCTTTTTTATTTATAGTTCGTTTTAAAAAATACCATGAAAAGTATACATTAAAAGTTATTTAAATTATGTTGAATTTATAAATTCTTTATTTAAACTATTATTAAATTCATTATAAATTATTTGAATTTATAAATTCTTTTATTGAAACTATTACTAAATTCATTATATATTATGTTTGAATATATAAATTTTTTATTTAAACTGTTATTAAATTCATTATAAATTATTCTAACTTCTTACTCTCATCTTGCCATACATTCTTACTCATCTTACATTGTTTTAATTTATTTTGTCACTTACAACTCTATTTTTGTATGAACAAGTAGAGAAAATTTTGAACATATTCAGTATTACTCTTCTTGAATATTTTAATTTCACATTTTTTTCTTTTACTTTAAATTTAAGTGACATATCTCTTATTAAATTGATTAATGTTATGCGAATATTTGTATGACTAATACGGAGCAAAGAAGATTTTTATACTTAATTTACAAGCTAGAATGAAATATTTGGTAAAGAAACACATCGCGAAAAAACTTAAAATGATATGAACGAGTAACAAATATTGAGCAATGTTATTATCTCGTTGTTAACAGAGAAAGGCACACATAGGAAGTGGCACAACACGAGATGTTATCATTTGTGATTACATCATTAGACAAAGTATTTTTCTTCTTTTTTTTTTTTTTCAGATTCTTATTCATAGCATTTTGAAGTGTTTTTGACTGTTATTGTTTTGTTTGAGCATAAAAGGTTTTTCTGGAAGCTTTATTTATTTTCATTTAACTGAATTATGCAATATTACTTTTTGTAATAAAAGACCCAATTTTTTATGAGGACCATTGAGTAATTTAGGAATTAAGAGTTATGATAATTTTGAGTAAATCAGAAAATTAACGTTCATCAAAAGGAACCTAAATATTCTGAATGAATTTCTCAAAAATGTAAAAATGGCGAAATTATATGGATAAACAGATAATTCGCATAATCGGATATCCTCTTATGGAGTTTGAATTTCATCTTTTGTTCACACACACACACAATCCTTAGAATAGGTCAATATATATATAAGTCGGTGAACTTTCATGATGCAGAAAATCGACAGTGTCCATGTTGTAAGATTATGCGACATGAAAAAAAAATGGCAGTTATAGAGACTGCCGACAGAAGTGAAAACTTACAACTTTTAGTATTAAGATATGAAATTTCATAACGTTTCAATTAAAATTATCAACATCAATTTGGTTTTCACATCTATTGACACTCCGAGCAACAATTATATGCATGTTTATATGGTTTTTTATTATTCAAATATATTACGGCTGTACAAGATCATGGCAAAATATAAATACAATTCAATTAAAATAACAATTAATATACAATCATATTATTTATGGATAGTATTTGTATTTACTTAAATTTCAATGTACTTGATTTTTAACATTATTTTAATTGTTTGCATCATTGTCATTATTAATTTCAACAATACTTAAACTTTTTGTACTTTCAATTATTTCATTTTGTTCTAAAAAAGATACAATAGGCTTATGGTAACTAAAGTAAGAAAGGAAAATGTTTGATTCAAATTTATCTAAGTATCACGTAAAAACCACATCGATCGTCGTTTTATATTTTGTAGTACTAAGTTTTCGATCATTGGACATATTTAAATTGTTTCATTTAGAAATTCAATTAGTGGTAGATTTTATCATCTGTAAAATTATTGAAGTTCCACTTAAAATCATCGGTGCATTATCATATTTTTCGCCAAACCTTTTTTCGAGTATTTCAGAACCTTCTTTTGTATAAATCATTAAATTTTCGAATAAAAATTGTTGTATCTGTCTCATAGATTTTCCTGGCGAAATATAAACGGCAACCATTAATATGTATTGCCCATTCTCGGAATCACAACCAGCAACGCATATTTCGCCTTTATCAGAAACATTAACACCAATGCTTCTAGTGAATTTAGTATGTATGTCCATATGTGAAGTAATGAAGTGTGACGTATCTTTAGTATTGTGATAAATAGCTACGCTGCTGGAACTTCGAGTCTTTTATAACTTACAACAAAGTTCAAATTCGGAATATCAAGTGGTTCTTCGTTTTTCATACGAATTTCTGACAAAAGCAGAACATTTGACTTTTTTACGATAGCATCATTTTTAGGTCAGCTGCATGCGCATGCAAACTTTGACAATTGAATGAAAATATAGATAATCCTTTCTTGTTGGAGATGAATTCTAGAAAAGTTTTGCTGACGGTTTGTAGTGTATTGTTTTGTAATCTTTTCAATTCTAACGTTATATCCTCTCAATGACTTGTTGATATTTTATGATGTTTATCTGTTTCTGAAGCATTTAGAGGTGTTCCTGTTCTACCAATCCCAAATTTCCAGCTGCTGCTAATATTTTCTAGAGTAACCAAAAATAAACCTTGAATCCTCGTTACTCTTGTTAAAGCTACGTATACTAATTCTCTAGGATGTTTGCGATCGTATTCGTAGACAATAGCATCATAAGTACCTCCCTGTGATTTGTGAATAGTCATTGCCAAAGGAGAAATAAGTGGAAAATGTTTTCGTTTTGCTATTATGGCTTTATTGTTATTGAGTGGTATGGATGATGTCTGAGGAGTGACTGGCACAGCATCATCGTCAAGATTAAGGCGGACACTAAGATTCCTCGATTTTGTAGCTCGTTTTCGTCTACGTAGTTTTGGAAATTTCATCCAAATTCTTATATGATGTCATGGTTTTCATCTCTCTACGTAACACAATTTTCCAACAGGGCCATTTGATAATTCGTCTGCAACATCTATGTTGTTCGTTATCATGTATGGTCGGTTGAGAACTAAAATTAATTCGTAATTAAGTATTCCAAATTAATCCACCAGTGTTATCAGCTCTCATTTTATGCAACTTCTGTCTAACAAAATTTTATTGCTCAGCATTATGACACCCTACGAAAATATCAGAAGCCAAAGATATTGTTTTATTTTCTTCACTGTTTAAAATAGAATGGTTGTACTCATTTACCGCGGCGTTTGTAAATATAAGTCTAATTCCTTCAGGACATACTGATAGAGCTTCTTCTTTTGTGATAAACCTTGATTCTATTACCCGTATTTCTTCTTCCGTTAAAATATTTCCATCTTCAATCAAAAATAGCATTATTGTATTATTTTAATATCGAAATATAAATGCAAAATTTTAATTTCTCACACATTTGACTTCTAAAAATTCCAAAAGTTATATTTAACCGTTACCTTAAAACAGTTATATGTTTCTTATTTTGTAAAACTGGTGGTAAGTTTTAAATAATTATTTTAAAAAAATCAAGAAACTATTAAATATGCAGAAAATTTATTTTCATAATATGTTTTTCAATTCGCTACAAAATTACTCGGTAAGTTGGCGAATTACGAGTTCCGTCGCCAATAGCTTTGTAGCGCGACATAAACATAATTCTCAATCACACACTCGGTAAGTTGGCTTTTGTACTACACTGCCATCTGCGAGGAGAAGCAACCTTTATAGCATAAAGAGTCATGAGCATGTCGGTGACGCGAACCCATAAGATTTTCCCCTACCAAAAAGTGTCCAACGCGGCTAAAGAAGTTTTCACGTCAAAAATCCTTTAAGTGTCCGTTTGGCTTGGATGCTCTCGAAAAAATTAAATTCATAAGTACAAATTTCGTATAGGCAGAGCTCAAGTGCCTCCCTCTGGGGAAGAAACTGAGCCTCAAAATTACTTGCGGTAGTTGGTATCTCCTACATGGTGCCGCACTGAAAAGTGATACCAGTTCCTAGGGAATGTACTAAGTCTACAATGGTGAAAATACCAATCCGCAGCCCCTTTGGGGAAAAAAATCTCTTTAAACAATTTTTTTTAAAAAAAATATGAGACTAAAATGGCTGTCTTTTTTTAACCGAACCAACAAAAAATTATAATAATTGAGTAATTCGATTTTGTTGGTTGAAGAGCCTTGCAGAAAATTTTGAGGGGAGTGGATGATTTATTTCTTACTGTAATTATAGTTTATTATTTATGTGGAATCACTATTATTGTACATCGAAGTATTCTGATTTAAATAATTGGAGGGGAAAAAAACACGACTACTTTGACAGAACATCTGTTGAAAATGTATTATTTATTTATTTTTATTTTTAATTACATATTACAAACTTTAAATTTCAGATGGCAAAGTTAGTAATAAAACTTTATTATTATTTTTCAATTACTATTTAGTATTTTGCGAATGGCAACACCGGTTTCTGTTCGATTGTTTATGTTTAGAATAAAATGTAAGGATAAAGTTTTCCCTCTCTTTTTTGATCGGTAATCTTCGAAATTATTTATCTCTTTTTTTAAATTGCAAGCCCCCGTTGCTCGAGTTTTAATTAAAACTACTTCGATTTAGAAGAGTGAAAAAAGTGATTTGGTGTCCTAATAATATTTTTGAAAGCTAAGAAAATTAGTTTAGATTTTCTTTTGGAAGCTTTAACAACATCCATTGTATAATAATTTGTGTGAAGAAGGTACAGTAAATTGATTTTATTGAAACGGAATAAAATTCTTTAGGAAATTTCTATCCGAAGATAAGTAATAAAGCTTAAAAAAATTACAATAATAAAAAAACTATCTGGGTTGATTTTCAATTTTACCTTCCAGGGGTTTACCAATTAATGCTTCATACATAAGCAATCTTGTGCAGTTTGAGAGCGTCCCAAAACCTTGTTAGCATCCAGACCGTGTCAGAAATCATCTGGACATCATTCGAAAACTCTGGTATGCGAAATCAATTTTCTATTTGTGTGCTCCAACTCCTTGAAATCGTAGAATATTTTCAGCGGTCATTCTCCGGAAAGTCCGTTATTTCATTGGAATATCTTTTGATCGTTCCGGCTTCGCTCTGACTTCCTTATTACAACTTCTGGAAGAAGACGAAAAAGAGCAGTTCAGTAAATTTGTCTGAAGAGAGTTCCAATCTTTTCTTCTTTTTCAATTCCTGTTCGGATCACTCAAAATCGTTGGTTGCCTAGAGACGACAGCGGTTATAGATAATGAACAAATTTTATTTCATTTTTCTCCTCCTTCCAAGCATGATATTTTCTGACCTCTTTCTTTTATTTTGCTCGATAGCAATTTGCAAATATATTATTCGTTATTTAATAATTTGCTTCGGGATTTTTGAACCGAACTGCTCCTCTTTCTAATTTTCTCTTTATTGTCTGTGCGTTCTATTTCGAGGTATATGATTGTCTGATAAATTAAACCTCATAATTATTCTTGCCGCAAGACTTCATTACTCGAAGTGATTAATATGATTTTATGTGGTAGTTACTGATTATAAAATGCTTACTCTAAAATTATAATCTAATTAAAGTAACTGTAGGAATTAAGCCCAAATCTTCACCAATAACAATAGATATTATTTTTTCCATCTGAGAAAAATGGAGAAAAACACATTAAAAGTTCGATCTTATTCGTAGTGATTATAATTAAAAAGAAAATGAATGTGGAGATGTGGAGTCTAATCTCTCATTAAAAAAATATCAGACCTACAATTTTCTGCTTAAAATGCTAATGAAATTTTCTGAGTCATAAAATATTTTACTTGAAAGAAGAAAAGTAAGGTTATTTCCAATTACTTTATTCTTTATGTATAGTATATTTCCGTTTATAAGCCGAGAATTTTAGGAACATTTTTAAAGGGAAAGTTAGGGTGTCGGTTTGTATACGAATCTGCGAACCTCGGAAAAAAGAACGTAATTTAGCAAAAATGTTTTAACATTTTCCGTTAACATCGCTTAATCATGGCTAATCCTTTAACTTTTTGGATGTTGTGAAAGGAACTTTCCTTTTAAATGAAGAAAAAAAATCGCATAAAGCATTAAAAATTCTCGTTTACTCATTGGAATCTCTGAATGCATGTGATAATCATGCAGCGAGTTTTTCCTCCAGGGGATTAAACATAGGTCGAGGATCACGTGCCCTAAAACAAATTTCTATTCCAGCTCATTTTCCAAACAAAAAAAATGGCGCAGAAAATATGATTTGCATAAACAGTGTACAAGATAATAAATGAACGAAAAACACATGTGTTAGTTTCGTATGGGGGTTACCAGAAACAAAACTATTTTTGTCAGTATAATTTAGTTAACAACATCCATTTTAACCACTCAGCAACATTTTCGCCCTCATTGTGACATTTTTTTTAAAAAACTACAGGAACTTTTTCAATTTGGCTTTCTATAGGTTTCGAATTTTTGGTAAATATTTTTAGAAGAATCACCCTTTCTGGGCTTATACAAGGATCGGCTTATAATCGGAAATATAGGATATGTGAAATTGCCAGATTTCAAAACAAATTATAATATTTAACTAGTAGCATAAGATCTTGAAAGTTCAACTTTTTTTCTGAAGAAGTAGTAGGTAAGTTTAGTTAAGGTATCTGACTACGTTCGGAACCGTGATTTTAAAAAAGCGCATAAATAAATAATTTTCATGATATTTAGTGTCACTTAGATTAGAAAACATGCATACAATTGTTTTAAGGATATTTTGACAAAAATATTTATTTAAATACAATATTTTGGCAAAAAATGAACTTAGATAATCTTTTTTCAAAATGTTCTCCTTTTGTGAAAAATGCTTCTATTATAATAATATTTTGCCTGTGTATAGCTCAGACCTCTCTATAGAGGCTCAACTAGAATTTTGGAAATATATATATTTTAGAAGTGGGTTTATCCATATTTTACGACAACAGAGGAGAGCAATTTTAAGAAAAAAACGCCAATAATTATTTCAATTGGTGGTAACTGAAAATAATGTGAATTTTTCAAAAATCATAGTTGAGCCTCTGTAGAAAGGTCTGAGCTATATGCAGGCAAAATATTATTATAATAGAAGCATTTTTCACAAAAGGAGAACATTTTGAAAAAGATTTTTCTAATTTTTTGCCAAAATATTGTATTTAAATAATTTTTTTTGTCAAAATGTCCTTAAAAACAATTTTATACATGTATTCTAATCTAAGTGATACTAAATATCATGAAAATTATCCATTTATACGCTTTTTTAAAATCACGGTTCCGAACGTAGTCGGATACATTAAGTAAGTAAAAAGTAAAGAGGTAAGTAATGCAGGCAAGTTAAGTAAAGTAAGCTAGTTAAGTAAAGCAAGCAAATTAAGTTAAGTGAGCAAGTAAATAAGTTAACCCTTTACCAGGCCTTGGTAAATATACATACCACCAAATTCATCAATCTAATTTCTTTATCAGTCATCTTCTTCTGTCTAATTTACAGTTCATTTTACCAATCATTGTATTTTCAAACATATTTCATAATTTTGCTGTGTTTTGATACTTTGTGTACTCATCTTTGCTTTTAGAAATTTCTTGAGAAATAATATGTAGAAATTCTTAATTTCATTATTATCATCTAAAATATTCCAATTCACTATTGCTTTTGCAGATTGTGAAAATTACAAAATATTTTTTAGAATTTCATGTGGAGGGTGGGGTAAAAGAAAACAAAAGGTACATAAATGTCTTTCAGCAGTACACAGTGGGGTTGTAGGTATACTTATTCCTACTAAACAAAGGGGTCTTAAAAATCAAAATAATTTTACCTAATAAACTAAATTAATTTCTTTTTTTTAAATCAGTCTTGTCCCCCAAAATATTTTATGCACCATCGCTAGAAAAAACATTTCGGTAAATGGTTAAGTAAGTAATGAGGTTAATTCATGTGACGTCATAGTCACATGATAGTGAAAGCTACGTGATTCTAGCCAATCAATTCAAAAACTCATGCGACGTCATAGTCACACGATAAAAACTATCTTGTGTTTCCAACTAATCAGTTCACGCGCTCCGGTGTTGCCAAGTTTTGCTCTTTGCAGAAACTTTCTCTTAAAAAATACATATGTATACAAAATGCATTTTATTTAAAAGTATAAGCATAAAATACGACTCTTTTTTTTAATTAAAAAAATCTTTTTGAAGGAATTTTTTCCCCTAACATTTAAACATCTTTACCCAAATATGAAATTTGAAATTTTATCTGAGTTTTACAAATAGAACAAGTACAATTAGTTTAATGTTTGTTTTGAATTCAATGGAAAACACGGGTTTGTTTTTATCATGTGACTTCATGAATTAAGCCCATTGTACAATATCAAAATAATTTGTGAAATAATAATGAAAAATAATTTCACAAAAGTAATTTGTGATCAGTCGCACTGAACAATTTATTATGTTGATATGCTATAAGGCCTATTTGTGGAATTGTATAAACTATAGATTTTCTTTGTATTCCAAAACAGCCTGTATGATACATTATAAAGTAAATGTGCCAAACTTAAGAGACCAATTAATTTTACAATTGTTGGAATATCTTCTGTGATTACAATAAATTCATAAACAAACATTTTGGCTCGAGCGAAGCAGAACATTTGCAAATATCTCTGTCTAATCATTTTGGCATTCTAAAAACTCATTATAAGGAAAACCTTTTGGATAGATTCCGATATTTTTTGGGAATATTCCAATTTGCAACATACTGTTCTCTTGACAGCCCTTACAGAGGTCAGTCTTGGTGCAAGAATCTTTTCTTGACAGTAAATAATAAGAGATTCGACCAAGAAATCTGCATTCAAAATGATTTCCAAAAATGCTACAAACAGAAGATTGCCAACCACCAAAATGCCATATCTCTTTTTCTACCCTTGCCAATTTTTTTTCCGAATATTTAAACAAGATAGCTATGATTTAAATCAATTTTGGTCCTGGAATGAAAACAACATTGAAATTGTGCCAGTTTCCTTCAATAAAGCAATTTGGCAAACATCACTTCAGTTCCGAAAACAATTGCTGATGAATAAATGGAATTTATAAGAATAATTGTTTACAGAAGTCACTATCAAGAACAATTCTATCCAAAAATAAAATTATGATGGTAATAATTTTGAGTTAGATTTATTTAATGAAATAAAGACCAAATCTATAACGATATCCTCTTAAACTAAAATGGGCTAAATTCATGTGACGTCAGAGGCACATGATTGTCATTATTATGTTATTATGTCGTCACATGAATTCAGCCCATTTCAGTTTCAGGGCCAATCAGTTCATAAATCCATGTGATGTCATAGTCACACAATAAATGCAATCATGTGTATCCAGCCAATTAGTTCATGTGTTTCGTTGTTGCCAACGTTTGTTTTCTGCACAAACTTTCTTTCAAAAAGTACAATACATTTGTCAACAATAATAACGTACATAAGTAAGCAAAATGCACTCAATTTAAAAGTACACATATTGTATATATATTTTTTAATTTTGAAAACTTTTTGAAGAATTTTAACATTTGAACATCGTTACCCAATTATCAAATTTTAAATTTTATCTACATTTTACGAGTAAAACCACAAGTACAAATCTAATGTCAATTTGTTTTGAATTCAATAGAACACGTAACCGTCATGAATTTAGTCCATTCAAGTTAAAAAAATAATAATTGTAGTTTAAAAAAAAAAAAAAAAACGCTTTTGTAGTGAATCGAACTAAAAAGTAAAAAAAAATTCTTAGTATAAGAATAAAATGATTAACGAGAAGATTAAAGCCATTGTGGTAAAAGCGTAGGGTGCTCTACATTAATTGTTATAATTTCTTACTAGTTATATATATTCCGAAATGCTGAGTTAGTGTAAAAATGTATTACAAAGCACCCCACACGCTTTTACCACAATGACATTAATTTTCTCGTTAATCATTTTATTTTTATATTAAGAATTATTTTTTTACTTTTTAGTTCTATTCACTATAAAAGCGTGTTTTTAAACTATAATTTATTTTTCAATTTTTAGTTCAATCTACGATAAAAGCCGTTTTTTTTAGTTTTTAAGACTATCATTTATTATTTGTTGAATTTATCTTTGAGTTTAATATTTGGAGCCGGAATTATTTGCATTTTGAAATCAGTCTTGCTCTTCAATGGATATTAATTAACAGGTCTGAAGGGTATTTATTCTCTCCGTTTACGGGGCCTCGTATGAGTCCCACATCGTTATATTTCACAGATTCCGTTTCTATAGATACTAACTAATATAAGTGTGTTAAGAGGAAATATTAAAAGTCAATCGTATTATCACCTTTTAAATGTATTGCTATAATCTTAATTCGTATCATCAATTCTAAACATATTGCTTTATCAACATAAAAAAAAATATTTAGCAGTTAGAATATAAATTTTTCCCTTTTTAAATGAATTGTAATAATGTTAACTCGTACCATCACTTCTAAACGCATACTGTTTTATAAAAAAAAATATTTAGCAGTTAAAATATAAGTTATTATTATTCACATACACGAGTCTTCTTTTTTTTTCCATTTTCAGAAAAATTACGCACCCACCCTCTTGTAATCTTACTCAACGATAATGAATACGAATCAATTCAGAAGAATTTCTCCCGTAAAAGAATACTCAAATATTGATATATTTTTGAATTTACAAACAACATATAGAGTTAGATTTAATTATACTATTAAATCACATAATCTGACTCCTTTTTTCATTGCAAGAAACTTTAAATTATGTAGGTATGTCGTACAATCCGATTTCCTATTTGTGAATAACTTTGCCAGATTTTCGATATTATAAACAAGATTGATATCTCTACATATCAAAATCGTTCCATAATTTCCCATGCACAAACGATTTTTTTCTCCAAAACCCACTATATAAAGAAGATTTATTAGTCACAGAATGTGTATAAAATTCAAACGTGATATCATTCAATTCATGGAAAAATATGAGTGATCTTGAGATATATAATATAATTTATGAAAAAATATTCTGGCAAATTTAATATATCCTCGCTTTTCTTTTTGTTACTTTTATTAAATGTATACTAATCAACCCCTAAATAATTAAATTAAATTTATTTATAAATTTCAAAGAAACTTTTTATTCGTGTTTGAAATTATACTTTTTCTGATCATTACAAAAAGACTTATTTGCTTTTTACTGCAATCAGACTAGTTTTTATTCGCAGTTCTTTAGAAACACGATTTTTTTTAAAAAAAACTATCATAACATTAAATAATTTAAAATTAGCTAAATGAAAACATTTAACGATGGGAAAAAAAGTATGTCTCTAGAAATGTGTATTTCACTACATGTAAATTTTTTTTTATATAATTATGATTTGAAAAATACTATTCACTATATAACTGTTACTACTTATCAAAGCAAAAAAACTTTTTATATAAACATATAAAGATTAAGATTGAAAATGTGGTTCAAATAATCTGGGTACATCAGTGCTTCTCAAAGTTGCAACACTCGCGACCCAATATTCAATCATAATTTTCGTCGCGCCCTCCCATACAATAGCAATTGAACAATACTATACTTTGACGCTAAAACTACGATACGACTTTTACCTCTTAAGCACCCCCCCATGTATATAAACGTCTCGCTAAGCCAAAGTGTTTATTTCCCCAGACGTATATATACATCTTTCCGAAGTACGATCTTTTCTGTGCACTGCTATCTGTAAAATTATTCGGAAGACTTTGGAAGGCAATAAAAGGACCTTGACAATGTTAGAGAAGGATTTATATATTTATTCCAGATTATTTTTGCTTCTTTATTCCTTCCTCCTCCCCCAATACATCACATACGCGTGCCTACGTGGAAAACGGTTGGCAATTGGAAGCGAATCGGCAGTCAAGGTTTAATTATAAACCGCAAATTTCAAGATAAGTGTTAATTTTTGTTTTAAATTATATATATATATATATATATATATATATATATATATATATATATATATATATATATATATATATATATATATATATGACAAGCCCATGGGGTTACTGGTAATTAATAAACTTGTTTTCAACTCAGTATTGTTAAATTAATTATAAAATACATTGTGTAGCACGAATATATTTATATGTGTAATATATCAGTGTAAATATATATTTTACTTTCTATTATGTCAGAATGTGTATTTTGTTTGTTTACTTTCAGTATATTAATATTTTTTTAAAACATGTTTTGTTCTTGACTTTTCAATATGCTCGCGCCCCTCTTGTAGAGTTGTCCCGCCCCCCAAGAGGGGCACGCCCCACAGTTTGAGAAACGCTGGGGTACATTGAAAATACAACAGCAAGGAGGAGTGCCCAGAAAGGGAAGAAACTCTGCAAACAGAGAGAGAGCAATAACAAACAAAAAGTTATGTTTATTTTGAAATGGCGCTCAGCTAGAGCAACGTTAGCTCAGTAGGTTGTAGCACCAACGCAGACGGTGATACACGAAGCAACATGTCTAGGTACAGAGTCAAAGGAAGTATGAATAATGTTTTGAGGGATGACTCTTCCTTCCCTGTCAGTTATTTGCCACAATTTTCGTTTGCTAAACGCACCGCACGTAAGCATCCATTCACGTCCAAAACGTGTTCGAATGGTAAGATATCACAGGAGAATGGTGACCAAGGAAGCATCTGAATATTTCGTTTGATTCGTGAAGGTGCGGTTTCGTATTATCCTGCTGGTGAAGGGCACTCCAGAAAGAAGGAGATTGCAATCGATCACACAGACCCTTATCCACATATTGTTGGGCTGTCATGAACCAGAGGTGGCCTGCTATCGTATTCGATGACACCTCAAACCATGATGCCTCGTTGTTGCCCAATGGGGTGTTCCACAGATGCAGTTGTATTGATCAGTCATCACATTAGCGTTACTCTCGTACACGGCGACTCTATCACTAGACAAATAGAAACAAGATTCTTTCGTTTGAAAATACAACCCTGTACCTTTCATTCGTTAACATTGTCTTAGCCCGTAACCTTTGAAAATGGAATAGTCAGTGTTGTGGGAGTTAATGGCAATCTTCTAACGGTTACCATAAGTGCAGGTCACTAGGAAGCAATCGACAAGTTATGGTCATGGTTGACATGGGAACAACAAAGGTTTCCTGCGCATGCCGTAAAATGGCAGGCAGATGTATCGCCCAGAATCGCCGCTACCTGTTGGTGGATGCGTCGATTTAGGCATGCTGTGACATCGCTCTTGAACTCCACTCCTCAAGCTTGCCTTATTTCTTTGTCTCCACTATCTTTGCCTTACCTGGTGCACCGTGGAAGCATTTAGGTGGGTATCAGCTGATATTTGCTTTATGAACCGACTAATTTTTCCTCAGTTCATGCTCATCGTAAAATCGTGTGTCTGCTTGAATTATCTAATTTGGTGGTGAACTGTATTTCTCTGTTTTTACTCATGTTTTCAGAAACAAGGCAAAAAAAAAACAATGATTTCCCTGGCAGAAGTAATAGCAAGGTTTTTCCCCCATTCTGCAGGTTCTTTCTGTTATCGTGTGTCTGCTTGAATTGTCTAATTTGGTGGTTTGGTGGTAAGCTGGATTTCTCTGTTTTTATTCATGTTTTCTGAAACAAAGCAAAAAAAAAAAACAATGATTTCCCTGGCAGAAGTAACAGCAAGCTTTTTTCCTCCATTCTGCCATGTCCTTTCTGTTATATCATACTCAAAGTGCACCAGAGAGCTACGCATTTCACATCATGTGCATTACTCAGTGAAGTACGCCTACCCTGAATTTTGTGTAATTTTTGGGGCACTCCTTAGTATTGGATTTTCAATGTCATTTAGTGTAATTTTCACTTTCAATGTTCTTATATAGCTAAATTTTGAGTTATAATTTTTGTTACTGTTCCTGTAAATATTTCCTACTGTTGCACTTACAGATAAATAACTACTTTTGCTAATATAGTAAATATTATCTGAAATACATACATATAAATATACAATGACTTTCGATTCATATTTCTGTTAAATTAATATTTTAAATCATAATTAACAACATTATTTTCCCCTTTTACAATAAAAGATAAATGAACACAGCTAATCATTTTTACTGAAATGAAATAATTTTAAACTGAGAAGTATTTTTTCTTATGAAAAATTTCTAATCAATTTTATCAATCAACGTTCACATCGCTAAGGATTTCTTTTTCAAAAAGCCTGACATACAAGGAAGATAGACATGAGCATGGTAATCATTACTTCAACAGTTTATCGACAAATTAGGTCTCAATGGTTCATGCTCGTTCATAAATTGATTCTTATCTAACAATATTGATTATCGATACTGTCAACGAATAAAATCGATAACATTTTTAGAGAGTAATTATTGACGTATAAAAGTGGTGTTAAATAAATATAAGGGAAATTAATGTTTCTTAAAGAAAAAAGTTTCTTTCAGAGGATATTTTCAAATGAATAAATGATTTATGTATTTATTTGATTTAATATTAGTTCTAATTTAAGTAGATATGAAAGTCTTTATATATATAATCGACTTGACTTAAAATCCATTACTTAAAATTAAAACTTAAACAATGAGACATTCGTAGGGTTGGCATGATTTAAAAGCATTAATACGAAACGTTGAAGTGCTAAATAAATAAAGCAAGAAAAAAGTTGGTAGGCAATGGTTTATTTTAATCTGTTGAAATATAAATGCAGTTTAAACAATCTAATTGAATAAACACGAAGAATAATAGAAAAGATACAGGTATATATAAAGGTTTGATTCAAACATGACATATGAGTAGATGTAGAGTTCATAAAACACAAATGTCAAAAAGTAATCAAAGCACAAGTAAGCAACTAATTATTTATTTACATTCTAACTTAAAATATGAGAGAAAGATTAACACTTCTAATTCTGAATAACTAAATTTATATTTATCTGAATTCCCCCAATGGAATACAGGTTCCGAATATTATTCTTCAATAGTGGGCAATAATAAATCCCAGAATAATAATTAGAATCGGATCCAATTTCAGTGGTAGCCTAGTCTAAATTCTTCACTTTATATTCGACAAAAGAAAAAAAAACAACCCAATTAGCTAAGTTGTCTAATCCTAGAATTGCTATATATATCCAATATTTTCTTACTACTCTTCACAATAGTTTATAAATAACTACACATCTGCACATTCCGTTTTCACTGTAAGAAGGTGGCTTATTTTCAATAAAAATTCAAGGGGGAGGGTTAAGGGACTAAGTTATTTTAAGCTCATAACAAAGTCATTTTGAAATTATAATTACAAATCAAAATTGTTTCAATTGCCTCCACGGTAGACCTGTATTTTTCGCTAGCCACCACATTTAGGTGACATTAGGGAAAATATTCTGATCCCATTTGTATTGTGGACTAGAATAGCAAATACGTATTCGCATAGCTTTACTAGTCAGACTTCAGATCAATATACTTTGTATCTGCAAAACACTTCAGCCATTTCTATTCCCCTCTCAGTTTTATAGTTACTTTGGAATTTTAGTTGGTATTGTCTTTGTCTAATATAAATCCTTTTGGTATACGAACAGGTTAAACAGAATCCCAGTGTTTCCAATATCGCTGTTTCTAATTTGTGTAAATATGCAATAGTATGTTCTATCCATTCACATTCGGAAACTTAGTTAAGGGTCATTTAATCGAATACATTGATTTTTTAAAAATGATTGTGACAATTTCTTAATATATTCTACAGTAGCATTGGAACAAACAACGTCAGTTTTTCGAAAGTTTTTACTTTAATGCTGCTTCAAACTATAAAGCTGCATTCACACCAAGGCTGTCAGCGTGGAGCGTTGAGCGTCTACTCCAGTGATGGCGAACCTATATGACCCGTGGGTCAGACACTGACCCACGTAAGCTTTTTAACTGACCCCGTTTGTCAGGCAATCACTTGTTTGTTTAAGCGGGTTTATTTAGATTTTCTAATTTGTGTGGATTATTTATATTCTATTTGTATTTTTCAAGCACTGCATTGACACAAAATCAATTTAAATGCTGTCTGTAACCTTCAGTTTGATCATTACAGTTCCAAAGTTACGCAAATGACAACAAATGTATATGAAAGTATGTAGTATTTGAAAGAAAGCAAAAGTGTTTACAAAATATCAAATAAAGTGTATAATTAAACTCACATTTTGTTTGTTGAAAAAAAAATCGACAAACCAAAGCAAATAACCATATTTAAAGCACTTTTTTCGGATAAAATGTACTTTTGTAAGGTTATGTTTGTAGAAAGAGTCTTCCATAGCACCGTTTTTTACCCGTTAAACCAACAGAATTTTAAAGATGTTTAGTTTTAAAAATGCTCAGTTAAAAAAAATAAATTTAAACTTAACTCTGGTACAAATGGGTATTAGTGACACACGCGCTGGTTCTAAAAAAATATGAACGAAATTTGACCCACGTCTCAAAAAGGTTCGCCATCCCTGGTCTAGTCAATCAGAGACTTCATCTCGCCCAAGATGAAGTCTCTGATTGGCTAAACGCTCGACGCTGACTGCCTTGGTGTGAATGCGGCTTTAGGGATTCAAGATTTTTCTTGTTACCATTCCAACAAAATAAGATTTGATGTGTAGAGGAGTTAATGCGTTTTAAAATTGTGTGTGTCGTGGCTGTAATCGTCACATCGGTGTATTGAGGAAATTTGGAGTACGGGGTACACACCTTAGGTGCTCGTTCTCGTTGCTTGGCCCAGGTTTGAAGTCCGTCGCCAATACCCTTTGTGTTGCTTTAGCGACGTTAATAAAATCAAATTAATTCAATAAAATAGATTTTTTTGATACTTTATTTTGTCTCGTGTAGTAAAGACCATGCTGTTTGACCCCCTCCCTTTGAAAAAACACACACACCTTGAGATTCAAACAAATCGAGCTGTGATTAAAGAAACGAAAATAAGGCACAAAAACGAGTATCGATAGTGAAATACTATGACAGTCCAGTATAAACGGAAAGTAGGAGGGTCACTCTGAAATTTTTGAGATACGCCTAGATTTTTGAAGTTATAAAAATTTTAGGAATATTCAAAGTAGTCTCCTCCAGCATCAATGCACTTTTGTAAACGAATTTTCCACAGATTAAATGCCTCAAACCATTCATTTCTTGGAATTGATGAAAAAAATGCATTTATAGCCACATAAATCTCTTTTTCTGATTGAAAATGACAACCACGTAAATTCTTTTTTAGATTAAAAAATAACCAAAAGTTACACATTCGCTTGATCCGGAGGATAAGGTGGATGCTTTATCACTTTAATTTGTTTTTGTTTAAGAAACTCAACTGTTAATCCGGCTGTATGGGAAGATGCATTGTCATGGCAAAGCATAAGTCCCCTAACATTCACTTCTTGAAGAAATTTCTGAAAGACATTTAGAGGTATATACCAGTGTGCTGTTAATGTCTTTTTGTCCTTCCTACTTGTTGGCTTTGACCAATCCCGTACTTCTGAAGAAAACGGCATACATTACTTGTTCATTGCTAATTGTCTTTTCAACATTGTCAGTGTGGGATCATCTTCAAAGACACACATTTTGCTTTCTTAACGTGTAGGAATGTTAAAGAAAGGCATGCAAGTTTCATCACCTGTTACGATTTTAGAAATGATGGGGGGCACATTCATTTACCAATTTAAGGGTTTTTTCGTTACTGATTCTGACATGCTCCTTTTTTTGGTGCTCGGTTAAATTATGGAGAAACCAACGGCAAACTACTTTTTTCATACGTAGTTCTTCATGAATATTTTTGTGTATGGCTGCGGATATAATGTTAAGTTAATTCTGTATCATTTGGTAGGTCCAGCGATAATCATCCATTAACATTTTTCGTCAGGCAGACACATTATCTGGGATTACTGCCAACGCGGCCTTCCTGTGTGTTCTTCATCATGGAAAGAATTGCGACCACTTCAAAATTCTTTAAACCATCTGAATACAGTAGCAAGACATGGGAATTCGTCCCTAAATGCTAATTGCAGCTGTTTAACGCATTCCTGTTGATTTAATCCAGCTTTAAAATCACAAAAAATCATAGCACGATGATGTTCTCTCGTCATCTCCATTTTCTCTTTAGTCTAAAATTTATTCTACGCTAAACAACGTGAAGTAAATCAGTTAAAAGTCGTCTGCCTTGTTAAAATACTCTGCATTTTCAATTAAATCGTTAATTTACTTTTGTAACTTCTGTCTGCGCATATCTCAACAATTTCAGAGTTACCCTCGTACGACATCCCTAGACATTTAATTTTAATTAACTGCGTTGTAGCACGTTCATTTACTTTTACCTAATTTGATTGCTTTCACTAATTACTGGTTTTTAATCTCCAAAATCACCGCTGTGTGTTTAAATAAAGGGGAATCCACAATCTTTCATTTACAATTTTCTAACAGAAAATCTCATTGTAATGGTTAATTTAGAACATTAAAAACAAATACGACACAACATCTGGATTTAGCATTCAAATGCAAATTAATCATATATATGAAATGAATTTCGTCCTTGATTGAATGGCAGTCAAGCATAATGCTTAGATCCATCCAGACATCGTAATCCGTTACAGCTGTCTCATGTTCAGCTGAGCTTCACATTACGTTATCAAATTCTGCGTGAGATAAGAATTCAGTCTGGGATTTCGTTTTATTGCATCTACAAAGACAACGCAATTATGATGTCTGGTCATGAATGGAAGTCTCTTCGTTTGTGTTTTGAAACCAACCAACTTGAGCGGCAATTATTTGGGCTAGCTGCGATGTTTACAGATTATGAATATCAAGAAACAAGAAAAAAGAATGCACTTTTAGAATACTAATTTTGGCTTAGGTTTGGCAAGATCGTTCCAAAGATTGAAATTGTTTGAATTATTTAAAGATTGAAAATTAAAAGATATGGTCTTTGCACACGCGCATGGGATATTATTATAAAACAATTACAGAAAGACAAAATGTATGTGGTCATTCCCTGAAATTTTGTGTTGGATGTTCAGATATAAATCATTTTGATAAAAGGCAATTTAATCACGAATAAATTAATTATTTCTCTTCTAAATATGTCACGTGCCCGCGGTAGCCAAGTGGTCAAGACATTGGATCATGGCTGGCGCGTCATGTGTGAGTTCGAGCCCAGTAGCACTAAAGACCCGCCATGTAGGGGAGAAATGCACACTAAATCAGTCGAGAACTCAACCGTCCTCCCATTGGTGTGGTGTGGTAGTTAGGAGAGAGGGGTGGCTGCTCTGGTGGCGTCCTCGTCACTTGACCTTGGTTCAAAATTACGAGGTCCGTCGCCAAAAGCCCTGGTGCAGCTGAACAGTGCGACGTTAATATTCACTCACTCACTCTGAATATGTCACAAAAGACAGTTATTTTGTTTTACTTTCAGTGTTATTCCCTAAAATTTTGTTGTAATATTAAGATTAAAAAAAAATCAGTACATAATTTCTACGAGAGAGAATATAAGAAAAATGTATTCAACTTAGAAAAAAAACGATAATGATTTTTAGAATTAAAAAAAATCTGTAAAAATTGAAATTAAAATTTACGACACAAAACTTTTACTAAACAAATAAAAAAGAGAGAAAGAGCGAGAAATCTTTATTGAGTGATCTCATATAACGCGAAAAAGGGAGATCGCAAATTATAAAACTAGATGAATTAAATGTGCAACCACACACACACACACACAACTCTTTTTTAAACACAATTTTGAAATAACTCGGTTCACCAATATACTTTTTAACACGAATTTTTGTCCTGGCGTGAATCTTCCTACTTTTTTTTTTTATTATTCTAATTTTGAGAGTGTAATTAGAAGACGATTGGCTTATGCCCATCCATTTGTGAGTAACTTGTTCTACTTCATGGCTTGTTTACTTTGTTATCCTAAAGTTACAGAGAGCACCCGAATTTTACAATAACTTCTTTCTTAATTTTGTTGTTCTTCAACTTGAACACATCATTTCGTTCTTCAGTATAATTGTATTTTGTGCTAAATTGTTCAGTTCGTAGGACGTAATAAATAATTTCAATGAAGTTCTAAAAGTTTATGTTAAAGTTAAAGTTTTTTTTTAAGTCGATGGAGAAATTCCCAGTATAATTTGCGTTGATAATTTTTTAGTATTAAAAAGGTAATATTAATCCAGTTCGTAGTAAATGTTCGCGCAATTAAAATTTTATATGTTGTATGTAATTACAGACTACATTTTAACAGTGTACTAATTAAAAAAAAATTTTTGTAATAAAAATGAAATGTTTTTGTTTTATAAATATGTCATATGGATTTCATTATTGCTTTTTTGCACAGATTTTAGGGAATATATTTAGAGTTAATATGAAGAGTTTTATTAATGTAACACACACACACACAGAAACAGTTTTTTTTCAAAACTAGCTTTTATAATTGCAATTTTTGCTCCAGAACCAAAGACGCCTTAAGACTTCTCGAGACCTAGGCTCCCTATGCAAAAGAAGGCCCCACTTGCCACCTTCTTAAGTAGATAGTATATAACAGGGGTCGGCCACCTTTTAACTGTGGCATGCCAAACCAATTTACCAATATTCGGCGTGCCAAACAGTAGGACATTTTTGAATGAATTCGATTTCCGCGATAATGCATGCAGAGTTAGAGAATTGAGGTAAATAATATAGTTGTAAAGTTTTATTATATATTCCTTTTGAATCATTTAAAGGTATTTCTTAGCATAAAAATATACAGCATAAAATGTAACTACTTCTTCAACAAAAAAAAAAAATTAAAGTTGTACATATATATTATGTATTTTTAAGCATATTTATTAAAACAAGAAATAGACAATATAAAACATAATTATTTCCCATCATTATAATTAAATAAAATGATAAATAAAAATTTTTAAAGGGAACCTAGTGCCTGCACCGCTCTACTTTCATATAGCAAGATCAGGGGTATAATTTTGTGACTTTCAATTTGACACAATTCTCAGTATTAAGTTGTTAAGCAATTTCTTTGCGGAGAGACTCATAATACTTTTCATATGAATCATTTTTCGAAATATTTAAGATTTTTAACTTAGATATATAGAACCAAAAGCGGAAAGCAGAGAACATACAATTTTCTCCCTTCAAACAATTAAACCTCTCCAGCACTGACATTCAATAATTTACAAAATAGGTGTAAATTTATCTTTAAGTTATGTCCCAGATTTTTTCGTAATTCTGTAAATGTCCATAATTCTAAAGATGTTTATTAAATAAGGTCTATTACAAATTTATTAAATTGGGCCGTGGGTAATCTAGTGGTTAGAGCATCGGACTCCAGATCGGAAGGCCCGGGTTCGATGCCCGATGCCTCCAAATACACGGAGTAAGTGCTCGTTAAATCAGTGGGTCCGAAATCTTGTGGGCTGAATCATGAGTGCAGGGGACTGGAGAATATTTCCCTCCCCTTCAGTTCCATGCCTAAATTGTGGAGGTGGAGATAGGTGGTGTCGCTATCTATCGTCCCTTCGGGAAATTTTGCCGAGCTAATTCCTACCGTCACCTGTTTGGTGCTCAAGGTCAACGACAGGCGTACTTCTAGCTCCTTGCCACGATGAATTTCGTGGGTGTCGATCTGACTACGTCAGACAGGTGGCATTAGAAACAACTTCAATTATCAACTTTTTATCAACTTCCATCCACTCAAAAATTGACAAATTTGTTGAGTAGTGTAAAGTGTCAAAATGAGAATTGTACATCGTGCCACTTGTTTCACGCGTGCCATGGATTGTCGACCCCTGGCATATAACATACGCATTCAAATACTCCTAAAAACGATAATCCTTAAAAATAAATGTGCATGACTCAAAATCGCACAAACCGACTCAACTGACTATCGCCTTTGTACTAAATGAATAATGATGATATACTCGTATGGTGGTTGGCCTAGGCCAAGATACGGATATAATAAAGCAGTCTTGCCACTATTACCAGTTGGTACACTGTTCGAAATTCCCAGTTTTTTGGAGAATATGTCCTGGAATAAAATTTGAGGAGTATAATTATTCGGTTCATGATCTTACTGAAACTTAATTGAGAACGCCACGAGGCTCAGTCCAGGTTGATGCCCTGGTCGGGGCTCAGTCGGCTCATCTCTTAAAACACTCCTGATTAAAACTACTATATATCTTACTTATATAAGAACATCTTCAGTCACTGCATTGTGAAGAAAAAGTAGCATAACGATGAAACTTCAGCCAAAAGATATTTTAATTTAAAGCGCATTTTAATGGAATTTTTAATAAATTCCCTTACACACCGTAAACTGTTATAACAATTAGCATTTCATATAAATATTCACTTAAATGCTGTTCAGAAAACAAACTGTGTTATTTTATTGATTTTAAACTTGTTAAATTGTCGTGTTTGATAATACTTTGAATTATCGTACAAGATCAAATTTGAATGTTAAAAGAATTGATTTTGTAAGTTAAGAGTTTATTTTCTAGTTTATGTCTCAAACTCTATGGATATTAATTAGGACATATAGAACAATTTGTAATATTAATATAGGCTTGTTTGTTTGAAAAATTGTATGATATATTTTAATAACATAGCTGTTGCTCGTTTATCGAACATTTTATATGCGAGGTTATAGAACGTATTATAATTACTTTTATACCATTCTGATTCTTTGTCTGGGCTTTTTCTTTTTTCAAAAAATAAATAAGTAAGAAAAGAGAAAAAAAAAGACGAGAGAGCAAGTCTTTCAGTTGAGTTAAAAATTTTTAGAAGCTTATTTTCAGTAAATGATAAAAGTACATTGATAATATGAAATGAAAGTCACTCAGTGAGACATGTTTAGTTGTCCATAGACTACATAATTTAAATCTGAAACTGGAACACGCTTTTTAATTTTGTTTCAAAGGGCTACACAAAAAGGGCGAGGACCGTGCAATTCTTTTCACGCAGCAGTTCCCATTTTAATAATAATAATATGGTTCGAATAAAAAAAAAATAGCAAAAATCATTCTTCACGAAAGTTGAAAAGAAAAACATGTTATCTTTGTTATTAGAAATATTATCGTGAATAATATTTTTTTTAAAAAAATTTTATTTCAGAATGGGATTTATTTTTGCATTTTTTAAAAAATTGATAATACAATATTCCATAAGTCTTTTATTTTCGAAAGAAATTACGTAATTACTTTAACTTTTAAAAAACTAAAATTAGTAAACTTTCTAGCTATTACATTCAGAATAGAGTGCTTTATATTTATAATATTCGAAGACTAAATTTACACACATACACACTTCAAAGAAGAATCTCTAGGAAGAATTGACTTTAATAAGGCATTAAACTAAAAATAAAGATGAGTAAATATATATATATATATATATATATATATATATATATATATATATATATATATATATATTCATTTCATATTTTTATATTTCTTTAAAATATTTTTTCACATATATTACGCCTATTGAAATAAAACTTTCATTTTCTACACGACCCGCGAGGAGAACCATTTCATTAATTTGTAAATCTCGCGAAAATTTTCTCAAAATTCTAGTCAACAAATTTCCACGAACCGGTGCGAATTCCAAAATTAAACGTGCAAGAACGGTTCAAAAATGATTGACACTTCCTCAAAAAAAACAAACAAGAAAAATATTCTTTAGTTTCTTTTTCATTCCTCTAAATCATTTTGGCAGATATGAAAATTCATTAGCTTGTCACACATAAACATCGGGAGCAAACGAAAGAAGTCCTCTTTTTACGCCCCTAGAATAAGAGCCCGGGGTACAAGACGGAAGGGAAAAAAATACGACGACAAATTTTTTTAATAATAATAATAACTATCTCCCTTTTTTCCCCCCTTCCCCACGAGCAACACCTGTCCGGGGTCATTACGACAGGGAGGGGGAACGTCAAAAAGATGAAACTAGGAAATTATGAGGAGGGTGAGGTAAGGGGCTACATCAACAAAATGTGGAACTTTCTGTCAGCCAATGAGAAGCCCAGCACGCGATTGCTGCTCTCGGTAACGGTCTATCGTCTGCCACACAGCATTATCGATCGTCCGTGCTTGGGGTGTTCAGACGATTTCTAGGCTGCCATTCGGATAACACAGGTTCCGCAGCAGAAAGGGGGTCCGGCACAATGAGTCGGTTTTGATGTTTACTCTTTTTTTTCTTTGTAAAAAAACGATGCCGTTTGGTTTTCCTGGTTCACTTTCTCCCTGGAGGGAATTTGCACGATGTATTTTTCTGCCCAGATTGATTTCAATGGAAGCGTGGAGTGATAGAATCTGCGGATTTTGCTGTTCTCAGAGAATTGGAAACATCGGATTTAAGGGTGAGTATCGACAGTTTTGTTTTTGCTAAACAGGGGAAGTTATAGATAAGAGCTTTCGGAAGTGAAAGGGGTCATATCCTCTTCGTGGGTCAAGATAAACCACATTTTCTTTTTCCGTATTTGTATTTCGTGAGCTTAGCGTAAGGCAAATGCTTTTAATACGTTTGATTTTGGACAATTTTTTTTCGCATTTTGCTCTGCATGTGATATCAACACAATATGGTATTATGTTTTGAAGAGTTTTTTTTATTATATGCAAATTTAGTTCATTTAAATATTTGAATTGGGTGTTGATTTTTGTGTGAAATAACGTATGCATATCCTGAAAATCGACAGTACGATTTAATTTATCAAGTTTTCTCAGAAAAATAGTGAATAAGGAAATAAAAAAGGCTTAGTGAGAAAAAGTGTGATGCTAATATTGGATTGTTCAAAACGATTTTGCAATAACGTATACGATGTATCATAAAATTCAAATAACTGATGAGAGAAACATTTTGTAAGTATCTCTAAAATACCCATTTCACGAAAGATGCATTAAATGTTTCCTCTAAAGTTCTTTACACAGTAAAAAAGTGTTTAATTAAAAAAATCGAAATCGAAACATGCTATTCGATATTTATTTAACGAATATTTGGTAATCTATAAAATTTATTCAATAATATTTACTCTTCTATACATGTATTTTCATTGTATAATTTCGATGTTCAGTTATGAAAATTTGAGCATTTTCAATTCCTTTCATAATAAATAATCTTTAATGTTTATAAGCATCTAGCATTTCTCAAATTAGTAAATAAATGCATTGTTTATAAAAATCATGAAACTAAGTGAGGCTATATAATAATGGAAACTTTTATGCCGTTATCAAAATAATTTATCTTTATCTTTTGCGTTTTTAATCTTTTGCGTTTTTAATTTTAGAAACTACTATTTTAATATCATTTTAAAACTTTCATGTAATACATCTTTATTTAATTCAATCCATATTCACATGGTAGAATTCATAACACACGTTTCATTCAAAATTTAAGGGAAATATTATCTAGTTTAAATGTTCATCTTTTATTGAATATTAGATCTATAAATATAAATTTGAATACAGAAATATGTCATTTTCGTTTTTATATTATTCTATTGATTTCTTTCTTTGAAAATAAAAACGCTTATCCGGGATTGAAAAAAAAAATGTAAAACGTTGAACAATAATGCTTTTAAATTTCATTCTTAAATGGCAATTGCTAGAATTAAATAAAGCATTTTGTTATAGATTTTACAATTTTCTTCCTCTAGAAATGTAATAATTTGTTTGATAAAATGAACTAATACTTCATCTATTTGGTTTAAATATTTAGATGAGGTCCTGTCACACTAAAAAAGATTCTATTTATTTAATATTCATATTTATCATTAAAAAAAAGTTAAGTAAGCATAAACTTGTCACATGGAAATAAATATTAATAAACTAATTGTGGTGAATTTTGAGATTTTAAGCGCAGAAAAATTCTTGTTATACCTTTGTGAAAAATTCTTCATTCTTTTACCCTTATGCTTATAATACATATTTTTCGCTATATTTAATTTAATAAATAGAATTTATTTAAATTCATATGTAAATTTTCTTTCAAATTAAGTTATATAAGAAAAATGAATAATTATTTTTAGAATAAATTTTTTGCAACAAACTGCGTTTAAGCTGTGAAGATTCTTTTTTTTTTGTGGTAATATGTTATTAATATCAATGCAATAAGTCAATCTTAATGCAACAAAATAAAAAAAGTAGTAATTAATTTTCGAGTAATTGTTTTTATATGAGGGAGGAAGTATAATATCATGAGGGACATTACGTAATTGTTAGAAGGTTTTTGGTTATAAATTGCTCCAAGTTAAAATTTAGTCAATTGTGAAGAAGTTTTAAGCAGTTTTACGTCTAACAGAACTGCACTTTTTTTAAATTCGTAAAGAAAGTGAAAAAAAAAACTTAACATTATTTACGCTATATTCGTACTTACCTGTAAAAAAATTAATCCTCATAATTTTCTTCAAAAATTTATCGGTAGTCGAAGATTAAAGTGCCTTAAAGTTTATTTTAGGCCTGGTTGCATATTACGTAAAAAGGGTCTTTTAATTCAACATATAAAATAAAAAGTTTGTTCCTGCTTGCATCACTGTTAGTGTCTGCTTGCACCGGTTGTGAACTTAATTTTTAAAAATGTGATATGGCAATAAAAAAAAAATTCTGTGATTACTGATCTAAAATAAAACTGATTTTTCTATTTGCGCTATTCTCTCGAAAACTTAATGTACTTAGTAGTATAAATTCCAAAAACGATTGAAAAATTAGAATCAAGTTATTCAGAATGTTAACTCAGTTGTTAAGTGTGTCATTTTTACTTTGTGAACTTCGAATTCTTACTTCTTAAATGGTCTTCCATTTTGGAATGAATCAGTCGTTATTTTTTTACTTCGTCAATTATAGCGAGATATACAGAAAGCGATGAGCTAAATTTGGCATTTCAAAAGAAGCAGTTTATTTTTTCATCTCTACTTAATCTTTTCTTCTATTGCTCTTTTCCACCACGTAACTCCAATTATAAGTAGTGAGAAATGGCCAAATTGAACGTGTTCCATGGATAATGAACGTGATTCACCAACATCAGTTCATTTCGATGCTGAATCTTACAAACATGAATAGCTATAATTTGAACAGAAATTTTGTTCCATTAGAATATATTGTGATGATTTATATTGCATTCTCTCTCTCTCTCTTAGTATTCTAATGAGAAAGCGACATTTATTATATCACTTTAATAGGAAAAAAAAAAGAATAATAATAAGATGAAAGATAAAAAAGTTTTAAATAAACGAATATTATTTCCGAAATGAGAATAGAATTTTCGAATTTTTGTCAATAAAACGAGTTCGAGTCACTAACTTTTCACTATCGAGATATTGTTGAAATTAATCATTTAAGAATTTTGAATCACTTCGTTGAGTTCAACAATATAATAATTTTGAATTTTTAAATGGTGCATATTTAGAATTACCATCGACATATTTAATGCATGTAGAAGTGGCACAACTGCACTTTATCGATTCGATTTTGGAGGTAAATAAGCTCTATTTATATTTCCAGGCAGTGTTCACTTTGCTATTGATTATAACGCCAATAATGCGTATTTTGTAAGATGTGTTTAATTGCCGGGATATAAGGAATTAAATAATTCTGTACAGTGAAATTCTGCGTTAAGTTATAACAAAACAAACACAGTGTAATATATAAAAAAGGAAATGATCTTACCTTTTTTAATTCTAAATAATTACTTTTAAAATGTAGTTTTCATTTAAGGCTTTTATATAACTTTGGAAATTTCTGTAAGGTAACTGACTATATACTTTCGGAACCCTAATTTTAAAAAAGCGTATAATTGAATTTTGTTTTGTTATTTGGTATAAGTTGAATGAAAATATACATATAAAAATTTTTTAACAATATTATTACAGTAAAAAATTATTTAAGGACAATATTTTGGCAAAAAATGAAGAAAGAATGATATTTTCAAAACAGTCTCCTTTTATGAAAAATGTATCTATAAAAATAATATTTTGCCTACATATAACTAGGACTTTTGTACCGAGATTGAACTAAAATTTTTAAAAAAATTCGCATCATTTTCAGAGTTACTATCAACCGAAATAAAAACCAGTGTTTTTTGTAAAAATTTTTCTTCTCTGATATATTGAAATATAAATAAATCCAATCGTAAACTACATGTTTCAAAAATCCTAGTTAAGTGTATAGAAGTCCTAGGCAAAATATTATTATTATGGAAGCATTTTTCATAAAAGGGAATATTTTGAAAACATGTAATATCTTCATTTTTTTTTATAAAAAAATAGCTTTTAAATAATATTTTATTTTAATAGTATTCTTAAAAAATTTGTATATGTATATTCTAATTCAACTGACACTAAATATATAAAAAAAAAAATATCTATTAATACGCTTCCCCAAATCACGGTTCCAAACCCAACCAACATTCTTTGCGTGATTGAAGAAGTAAATACTGCAAATTCGAAACATATTTACTATAGAATTATCTGAATAATTTACTTGGACATTGTAAAAATAAAATTTTAATAATTGGAATTATTTAATAGTTAAAATAAGAAATAGTGTGAAAGCTGTTATTATTTAGGAATTTCAAAAAATCATTTTTTAATAAAAGTTATTGATACAATGGGAAGTATATTATTCCAGGATTAGATTTAGCCTTCATTATTCTAAATTAAAACATTTTTATCGGTGTTTCAGAGTTGAAAAGCAACATTTATTAAAAGAGAAACATATGAACTTCATTCCGTAAAAATTGAGATACTTCGAAATGCATTGTTGTTAAAAAGTGGCGAAATAAATTTTTATTTGTTTTGGAGTATTTTAATCAATTCTAGGTAAAAATTTATATTTGTTTATTTAGTTTATACTTCAGTAATTAAAAAACAACAACTAGGAAACAGTTTCAAAGTAATTTTTATCAAGATGTTCCATTTCTGTTAAATTCATTCAAAACTTTTGTTCTTCCTTTAAATTTTTTTTTCTGTGTTTGATGTTATTCTTTTTCATATGAAGTTTCCAATATATGTTTCTTCCGATTTCCGAATAATGAAGGCACTTAACTGGTTATATAATTATCTTGGATCTTTCCAGAACAACATCGATTCTTTTGATGTTCCATTCCTCCGCCAATCTGTCTCCGAATTCTTTTAGGTAAAGAATTTACCAGAAGGCTGATTAACAGCAGTCGATTTTGATAGTGATGAATCGGATGTTTTCGAACCTCTTATCAGGCTGTGGCTGTGAGAGATCTTATTTCCCGCGATTTTTTTTAAAATTATAAATGAAAATCCACTAACTTTAATTAAGGAATTAAACTTTTTTTTGCTGAAATTCCGCTTTTGAGATCATTGTATGATAATTTGATCCAATTCCAAAATTTGAAATTTCTGAAAAATATCAGACGATTTATTAAACTGCTGATTGATATTAAGTATAATTATGTGAACCGTGTATTTTCTGCTCTTAACCACAAGCTTAATTGACAAATTTTATTCGAATTAAAGTTTTTAGAAGCTTCACACAATGATTCGATTGGAAAAGTAACTGGAGTGCAATAATCCGACATTGAAAAACATACAATTATATCTTTATCTTATTGATCAGATTGAATTATTATGCATAAAAAACAATCATTTTTTGTAATTATTACAAAATTCCAAACTCATATTATAGCTTTCAAGAGCTAATTATCATTTCTGCAAAACTATTGGTTTTTAAAAAGCAAATAACTTTTATAAGGTCTTTTTTTATTTTCTTTAAAATTTAGATGCGAGTTTTGAAATAAATACAATAATAAATGTTGTACAAACTGAAGTATTTTAATCTAATAGGAATAGTTCTAAAAAACTTTACTTCATTGCTTCATTAAAACTATTTTCTGAGATTTACAACTTTTTAAAACTGAAACCAAATTATAAATTAAAGTTGAAAGGTAGTATTTCTGATTCAGTTCTTTCATTTCAATTTTTTAGTATTCTATTCGAAAAGCATTAAAACTTCTCAAATATTATTTACATTTTGAACGCATATGACCTGCAGTGTTTCTTTTAACATGTTTTATTCCTATATCATAATCTTAACTGTTAAATAAATGCTTATAAAGTGAGAGATTTAATTGATATCTTAAAATAGTCAAGAAAATCAGATTAGAGAAAATGAGTTTTATCCATTCAGTACCTCCTTACATAAGGAAATCGAAAAAGAAATAGAATTTTTATATTTCTACTATTTTTTATTTCTGTATACTGTTTATATCAATGTTTATTTTCTTTTTCGGACAAATTAAATTTATTCAGAAATAAACTTCTAATTAAAAATCTTTCTTTTAAATGTCTATTTACACTTATATTTTAGTATTTAATAATTTAATTCAAAATAAATTTTTTAATGAATGTATAACTAAGAAAAGTTGTTTAAGTGGAAAGTCTTCACATACGCGCACTTTCATAGATAGACAAGAATCTTCCCATTGAAGTAAGTTTTATGTTTTGACAAAAAGACAGATGTATGTGGAACCTGTGACTTGTGACGTCATGTTGTCTTCCAAATGATATCGAGTTTTGAAACCAAATCTTTTATGGCATTTTATGCATTTTTATTAGCCTCTTATTACTTTTACTGAAATTTTGAAATGACCGTGAAAATCTTTATTTTCACAACAGTGCCGGTGCTTAAGCTCATTTCGGGCCCTGGGAGCAGAAGATTTACGGGCCCCTTGGCACTGGCAGATCGAAATTTATTACCGGAAAACCTGGTTACGTCTAGCTTATCCGGGTGCCTGGGTGCCCACACCAAGCGCCCAGTGAATAAACCGACACTGTTTCACAAGTGTGAAAAGCAAAATAAAAAAAAGTACGAAATTATGTGAGAGATGAAGAGCAAAAGTTAAATTTTGAAAAAAGAGCACGATTTTGAAAAAATGTAAAGCTTTTCTTAATATTCAAATTGAGTGAGCTTGTATTACAGATGTGAGGACTGTCGTATGGTTGATTAAATTGAACCTGAGAACGAAATAATGGTGAGTGTAGTGCCAAATCCCGCGATCCTTTGTCATCTTAACAAGTAAGAAAAAAGAAATTCTTAGAATAATTTTTAGCGCAACTTTAATTGAGTCAACTAAATAACGTGACTTAATAAGATATATAACAACACGCCCTTTTTATTTCAAAAGGTACACCACTCCTATAATAAAACTCTGTTCTTAACATTATGTCTAACGTTTTATAAACAAGTATACCCAGAATATAAAATTTAAGTTCCGATGAATAATGCAATATCGTCTTATCACAGCAGAAGCCTATATTTCCATATTCACCTCAAAACATAAAAGTGAGAATCAAATAGACTTAAGAAAATCTCTCTCGGAAGGGAAGCAATCTTGATAAATTCCAGCCTACACAAATAATCGTACTTGGTTTTCTTTCTCCTCTTGAACACTGGTAAGCAATATGTCAAAGACCATTCATAAGATACATTGGAGTCGTAATAGATGGGAATGTAATGATAACCATTGATTGATAGAAAAGGTTCTCTTCTTACCCTTATGTCATTTATAACTGTGGAGGATGGAATATTTCGGGCATTGATTACTTACGAAATGTGCAAGGCATTTTTAGAAGTAAAATATCAAAATTTGCTACCGGAATCTGATCAAAATATATAAGAAAATCTTCAAAATTCATCATATTTGTATACATTTAATACTTTATTCATAAATAATCGCATCTTCGTACAGAAAAATGTAAATTTAAAAATATAATTCCACAGTTTAATGGACTAAATTTATGATGGTCGCATGATAAAGACAATTATCATGTGACCGTGACTCAGTGGCCGTATCAAGTGTTCTCTATTGAATTCAAAACTGACATTAAACTAACTTGTACTTGATGTTCTGGGTAAAGATGTTTCAAGTATTATATAAAAAAAATTTCTTCGATAACACTTTAAATTTTAAAAATTTTTATTTTATATATGTATTTTTAAATCAAGTGTACGAGTATTTTGCTTACTAATATGCGTAATTATTGTTGACAAATATGTACTTTAAAAAAAAATGAAGCGCATGAACTGATTAACTTGAAACACGTGATTACATTTATTATGTGACTATGACTTAACATGAATTTCTGAACTGATTAGCTAAAAACACGGGATTGTAGTTGTCATGTGACTATGACGTTACGTGAATTTAGTCCATTGCTTTTGAGAAAATGTTTTTCTTCTGTGGGCTACATATTGACAACTAAACCTTTGCAGTCACGGAAAGTCCCCAAATGTGAAAGCAATTCCATGGTGGCACCATCTAGTGGCAGCCCTCGTCACAAAATTTGGACGCTTGAATTAATTTGAATTCAAGCTTTCGTCAGATGCTAAATATTGCCTTTTTTATTTTACTAAGAGTACCAGAGCAAATATAATACTCAAGAGATCTTTTATAGATGCTACATAATCATAGGAATACGTGCCTATGATTTTCGCATCCAGAAAATCTATCGACTCCAGCCAAGATCAAATTCACAACCTTGGACTTACAAAGCGGCACGCTACCTCTAACCCCCCGAGCCGACTTTTTTGAAAATGAACTCTGATGGAATGGAACGTGTTTGCTTGTTACAAATTTAATGACTCGTACAGATAACTCGTACACATAAGTAAATTTCACTTCGTGAAAGGAGGTGAAAAAAAGAATTATTTTTTAAAAAACCTCTTTCATTGAGGAAGCTCTAAACAGTTTTAGTATTCAATTCATGGCAACATCGAAATTATTCGACGTTTTTTCTCTACTAACTTTGGAAAATATTTTACTGGCGTGGTAGAATTTATATAGGTGCAATTACTTTCAGAATCAAGTTAATTGGATTTTTATTTCAAGATTTGTTGTGTACTCTAGTTTATGAGTAAACTGAGAAATATTCACATTAATAAGAACTTCAAATATACTTTAGTGCGAGTTTCATTTATTCCCCTCTCTCTTTAAAAGCCTTAAAGGAAATTATACTAAATTTTAGTCTTAAGTTAATCCGTAAGTGCAATGATTTTGCCTGATCAGATGCGTGTCTCATGCTGAGTATTATGGGATCTCTCTGGATCTGATGACCGGACAAAAGACTTGAGTCCTTATCTTGCGAATTTAATCCCTATGCACTTTTGTCCAGTAATTCTTTTTAATCCAATTTGTTTATCCAATTGTAAGTCAACATGTAACAATTCCCCCTCCCTCGAGTTCTTTAAATCCTCTTGCTTAACTCTTAATGATGTTGAAGGGATAATGGATTTCGCCGACTAAGCAAATCTAGTAGTTAGTACTTTTTTGCTTCTCTCCTCTGAAGTAATAAAGGATTCATCATTTTGGAAGAAACCTTTAATATACTTAATTAAACGAGAAGCCTTATAGAAAAGTATTATGCAATTAATGCATTTATGTTTTGAGCCCTGTGTATTTCAATGTATGTCTTGAGTACAATGTATTTCATATATACATGCCTACAAATTAAAAATACTAATTACACTCTATAACAAAAAAATAACGACGCACCAAGAATTAGTTGTCCGATAGAGACAAAAATTGGTGGGTAGAAAGATTACATACAGAATAAAAAGTGATTAAAATTTCAGAAAAATCGAAGGATTTATTTCAGAGTTACATAGTTACAAAGTAACAAGGTCAATAACATGTTGACCCACCTCTAGCCTGGATGCAAGCTACCACACGACGTGGCATAGAGTGGCATAGATGGTCTCCAGTGGTATTTCTTGCTAAATTTGCTCCAATTGAGGGGCCAGGTCATCAGCATTCCCTGGTAGATGCAGTCGCCTTTTCAACATATCCCAGACATGCTCGATTGGAGAGGGATCTAGCGATCTAGCTGGCCAAGGAAGTGTTTGATAAGCCGTAAGAAAGTTCATAGCAACACGTGTGATATGTGGTTTGGCATTATCTTGCTGAAAAATAAGGCCAGGGTACTGCAAAAGAAACGGTAGCAAAACAGTTCTCAGAATGCCGTCGATGAGCCGATGTGCTGTAAGTGTGCCTCTAATAACGACCAAACAGGTCCGGCTTCAAAAGCAATGGCACCCCTGACCATAACTCCTGGTAGAGGGCCTGTGTGGCAGGCAATAATGAAAGCAGGATGAGCACGCTGCTCTAGGCATCTCAGACTCGTAGGCATCTCCAGACCAAAGGAGTCCGGATGTCAAAAGAAATGGCATCTCAGACCATAACTCCTGGTTGAGGGTCTATGTGGTGTGTAATAGGGAAAGCAGGATCAGAAAACGGCTCTGGGAGTCTCCAGAGACGTCTTCGAGGATCGTCAGGACACAGTTGGAAACGGGATTCATTGCTAAGCGCTATACGTCCCAAGTCAGCATGATTCCAACCTGATCGATCCAAGTACCAGTGTAATCTGGCTCGAAAGTGTGCAGGCGTGAGTGGTAGGTGGCGTAGCAGTCGATACGAGTGTAAGTTTCGCTCTCTCAGCCGTCTATGAATGGTCATGGTGGACACTCTTGTGCGGGTTACACGTCCTATGGTTGATAACAATGAATCTGGCGCTGTGATAGCTGATCTGACAATCAATCTGTCCTCCCGATCTGCTGTGGCCCTAGGTTGACCTCTATCATCATGACGCTGAAATGTGCCACTGTCCACCCATTCTTGCTAGCCTCTTCTAACGACTGCATCGCTTCAACCCATATGACGAGCGATTCTCCGATTTGCCCAACCTCCCTCTTTCAGTCCAATGATACAACCTCTTTTAAACTCTGGCAGTTGCTCGTAATGAGCTCGAATCCTGCGGCGAGGAATTTTTTCAGTTGTTCAAAGGTATCCAAAATTGCAATGCAACAGAAATTTTCACCATTAGATTGAGAATTGCTTCTTATAGACACCTGCTGAGTGCGCAGTTCCGATGCGCTGTAGCTCCCACTATTCATTCATTGGACACCAAATTTTAATCATTTCCATGTTCGGTTCAAATGTCTTTGCCTACGAAATTTCATTACAATTGGGCAACACCTTCTTGGTGCGTCGTTTTTTTTTTGTTATAGAGTGTTAAGAAAGGAAAAAAAATCGCATCGTATTGTATCAAAAATTCCGGAAATCTGATTTTAAGTTTTTAAATGTATGTCATATTATTTTCATAATGCATGTCATATTATTTTTCATTCATTGAGTTTCAATATTGTAACTCAAATACCTAAATCATGGGTGTCTAAACTATGACCGCTTGTGAGACGCAATGCAAAAAAAGAAAAAAGAAAAGAAAAAAAAGAAACATTTTTGGGCCGCACATACAACATTTCTTTAACAAATTGAAATAAAAATTAACTCTATGTAGTTTTATTAAAATAAGTTAACTTTTTTTTATTACAAATTTTTTAAAATTTTAATTAGACATGAATAGGTACATATTTATTTTAAATTTGTAAAAGTTTCATTTCATTTAGTGTGGATTTCATAAAAATGTAAAAAAAATCAAGTTAATGAGATATATGAATTTACTTTTGTTGAAGAAGCAAATCGATATCGGGTTCAAAAGACGAAGCTGCAATTCTTAATGCATTTTCAAGATGTTTGTCTGTGATCTTTGTCCGATTTTTGTTTTTTGTATGCTTCATTCTTGAAAATAATTATTCACAAATATAGGCACTGCCAAAAGCTGAAGACATTAATAAAGAATGATTGTGAAAATGAGGATATTTATCACGGGGTAGGTAATCTTTATAAAACTCCAGTAAAGAAACATTCCCAAGTTTTTCTTTCAGTTGAATGTCACTTTGCAGTTCAATGCATTCCATTTGAAGGTGATTTGTGGCCGCGATAGCCTAGTAATCAAGGTATCGGATCGTGGCTGGCTAGTTACGAGTTCGAGCCTAGTATTACTAAAGATCCTCCGTGTAGGGGAGCGATGCACGTTAAATTTGTCGAGAGCTCAAACGTCCTCCCGTTGGTGTGGTGTGATAGTTAGGAGAAGGGGGTGCCAGCTCAGGTATCGTCCTCGTCATTTGACCATAATTCAAAATTACGAGTTCCGTCGCCAAAAGCCCTCGTGTAGCAAACAGTGCGACGTTAATATTCACTCACTCACCTGAAGGGGGTTTATTTATTTCTAGAGAAAACGGGGTAGAAAATACGTTGAAATACTCTTCATTTCTTAAAAAAACTTGAAATCTTTCAAACTCTTGAATTAAATCGAAAATTAAAGCGGCATATTTTGTGAAAATTATTAGTTTATCTGCAGCCAAAGTACTGAAATGTGTCAAATCTTTTATTTTTATTTGATTGTGCCAAAATTTCAACTTTCTTTCGAACGGTGTTATTGTTTGGAACATGTTATTAATAAATTGATTTTTTCCTTAAAATCTCAAATATTAATATTTTCATGATTTGCGTTTGTACCGCATTTGAAAGGCTTTGGGACGCACTTTTAGACAAGCATGACCTAAATGGATTGTGAAAAGAATATCTATTAAAATGTTTATAAAAAAAGAATTGATTTTTCTTATGTTGAATGTGTATTCTCAAAAGCTTATGAACCATTTTTAGTTTTAATTAATGATTTATTTTTCATGTATAGTTTTCAATTTTGTTCACATTTAAAAATTGCTTTTTAGAAGAGTGCACAAAATCGTAAATCTCACACGATTTATAAATACTTCGGTAAGAGAATTTTTAAAGAAATATTTTAGAATGTGTGTGTGTGTGTTTAGCATGGATCATTATATGTTACTTGGAATAATACGTTGCTCTGACAAATTTCCCCCATAAAATTGCTCCATAATTCGTTTCTTTCAATTAGTTTTGGTTTAAATTCAAATTTCAGGTATTTTTCTGAAAAGGGTTTTTGCTATCGGAAAAACACTATTATCAAGGGAATTGGTTAATTTAGTTTAAGTTATTGATGAATTAAAACAATGATGAATGATTTATGATTTATATTGCATATAAAATTGTCAATTCAGTAAATATTTAAAAATCGTATATCTAGAAGAGTATACACAAAATATATATAAATATATATAATAAATCTCTTACACGGTTTACAAATACTTCGAAATATATATTTTTTAAAAGTTTCAGATTGTGTTAATTGGATCATTGCATGGGATAAAATGCTGTTCTTTGACAAAGTTTCCCTATAAAACTGCTCCATAATTCGTTTCTTTCGATTAGTTCTGGTTTAAATTCGAATATCAACTAATTTTTTGTAGAGGATTTTTTGTTATCAGAAAAATACTGTTATCAGGGGAAATGATTGTGTGTGATCTTGTTTAAATTAGCATTACTTTTGAGCTACACGAGAGTTGTTGTAGAAGAATCGATTCATATTGAATTGTAACAAATGATATGTAAGCAAGGCACTTTCAGGTGACTTTTTAGCAGTCACTTGCAGGTCTGCTATTTTAATTCCTGCGTTCAACATAATTGATTCCGATTAGGACTCAAATGACTACTAACAACATTATGGCATTAATCTTGTATTTAAAACGCGTGTAAGAACATTCCAATTTTCAATAGAACCCTATTTACCTAAATCAGTGATACTCAACCTACGGCCCACCGGACCTTTTTAAGTGGCCCGTTCATGGCCCATTGCTCTGAAAAATTATATCTATTATATCTATTATAATAATATTTTGCCTATATCCAGCTAAGAACTCCGTACAGAGGCTCAACTAGAATGTTTGAAATCTATAACTTAGAAGTGGGTTTATCCATGTTTTACGACAACAGAGGGGAGAAATTAAATATGAATTAAGGAAGAGGAGAAATTAAGGAATTAAAATATGAATATACTAGTTAAAATGTCTCAATAAAATATGAAGTTAATTAACTGTAATGTGAATTAATTAACTTTTTAATTATTAAATTACTTCCATTAATCACTTTTTAATTTTTTCGAATGTTTCTTTAGAAACACCACCACAAGAAGTTTTTCTTGTACATATACTATTAAATAGTATTATAATCTGGATTAATTTCACGCCGTTTACGCATAGACATTTCACACCATTTACACAGAGGTCTCTTAGCTAGAAATGCACTGAGCAATTCTAATGTGATATTATTAATTACTCCATTCCAAGCCACGACCCGTATGAAGAGAGGACGCTTAATGTCTGCCACCGCATCATTATTCACTCCCTAGAACTGAGATTCAACTATTCTCTACGGATTCGTAGCAATTCGCAGGAAATTCGATGTCTTATTTGAAAGCAATAAAAGTAACGAACACTCTCCCAATGAGTTTAAATTTTTTGAACTAAGTACGAAAAAAAAAAAAAAAGATTTGAATTCTTAAGGAATAAATTTTTCCCCGGAATCATAGTCATGAAATGTGGAACGTTTTATCCCGTTATTGGATATAAGTAAAAGTAATAGTATAAATTGATTTTCTCTAATTTTTACTCCAAGAATCAAAAATTCATCCTTCATTATTTCAATAAAAATTTTCAATGAAAAATAAAGTCGAGATTTCAAAATCTATTCAATTAAGTAGGATATGTCGCCGGGAAATGGCGAAATTAGGAATTTCATCAAATCCCTTAGGGAGATGATCAGTTGACGGGAAAGGTTAAAATAACGTCTCTTCAAGGTCATTTCCCTGATGAAAGTGATTTTATCAAATCCCTGAACTGTTTCAGTGAAATGAGGAAATGAACTAATCAGGATTTGCATTGGCAAGATGCTATACAGGGGAGGGAAACTCCTGGGGTGGGGGTCGAGTCCTTGTACTTCCTAACCATACAGATAATACTATAGATCCCCTAAATATGAACCCCATATCTTTTAAAAAATGGCACCATAGGATTAACATAGGAATTGATTACCATCCTAATTTTCTAATTATTTGTTAGTTTCGAATAAATAATTTGCATTTCATTGACTATTGTTATATTACTTACTTCTATGTTTAATAGTACACCATATTTGTGTGTTAAAAAACACTTTTAAACTCTTGGAAATATTATTTCATCATTTCACTGAAACACCTCAGGGATTCGTTTAAATCCCTTACTTTTATCAGGGAAATGACCTTGAAGAGACGTTATTTTAACATCTACCGTCAAGTGATCATCTCCCTTAGGGATTTGATGAAATTTCTAATTTCATCATTTTCCTGCGACAGATATACTTACAATCGGGGATCAAAGGCGTGTATGCACGCACACACACACGCAAATAAGCACGCACGGAATTGTAAACTTCATCAAATCTCAAAAAATATTTCTTCTTTAGGGAAGTAGAGAAAACCTTAAATCTAAAAAAATCCACTGAATCTATAATAAAATTCCATCTTGAAATCAAAATAAAAAATTGAGAATGAAGTAATCTGTTAAAAAAGTATGGAAGAGTTGGTTTATTCAGGAGTTAAAGGTAAATATAAATAAAAGCTTGAACTGAGGGAGAAGATTATTCTCTCAAAGTGGAAGCATGTTGTTGGAATTTTAGGAAAAATAACAATAAAAAAAGTAAAATAACTAAAAAAGTGTATGAAATTAAAGGAAGAAAAGCGCTTTTATTGGAATTAATTTTTCCTTTCACAGGAATTTTAATTTATTTACTTTTTTTTTCACACCTTACATTTTTCTCGGTTTTAAAACGGTTTCTCGTCTTAACACAATATTACTATACTGATGCTACAAGTAATTATTAGGAATAACATGCCGGAATTTTCTCTTTCTCTTTATTTTTTTTAGAACAGTAATTTATTTTTTGCCACATAATAACATTAAACTTTTATTAACATTCTCAAAAGAAACATAAAAGATCAAATAACACAATATTCGTTTATAAAAGGTGGATTATATATTTTAATTTATGTTTTTTGTTATACGTTGAATACTAATCCTCATGAAATTTAAAATTCTTTTAACAGTTATTTCATACACCTTTCCTGAAAAGAAAAGAGAGAAATAATTTTTTTTTTTTAATTCCTTTCTTTTAAAAATTATATTTTCATCGTTCTGCTATTTCTCTCTATCCATTAAGAACCATGACTTAGAGATTGTTACTTGTGTTACACTTATTATTTTATTGTAACAGATAGTTTTAATTAATAACTGAAGCAATAGATGGCGCTGCCATCTGTACTGATTCGTACTGATAAAAAGTAGAGTACCAGTCTAGTCTTTGGATTCAAGAATGAACTTTTCAACTTCTCACCTCCATTCTGCATCCAACTCCAGGCACCAGTTAGCCACGCCTTCTCTCCACGTACCAACAGCCAATCAGATTGTTTCCTCTCACCAAGGACTGCTTCTCCCTCAGGCACCATTAACAGATTCGATATGGGATGGAGGCTCGCTTCGCGAGCCATATGCCCAGCGACAGCGACAGTAGTCTGTGGATTCAAGCGACCAAGACGCTGAAAATGGTCTGTGCCTCACCAGTCATAGACGGGCAATTTTGACTTGTATTATATCTGTGGCGGTGTGATATCTATATGAACTAGTACCAACATCACGCGAAGACGATCGTTTTGGCGTGATTGGTTACGTACTTGCGTTCGGAACGGAAGGTACCCAGAACGAATCTTTCTTCCTTCATATCCGTCTAATCTTTTTCGATTTTTGTATATTCTGCAACCTATTGTACATGTACTATGTTTGTAACAAAAAGACTTTTAAATTATCACCTTTCTATTTTGTTGCTTCTTACAATATTATTTAGTATCATTTTTTGTTGACGAAACTATTTTACCTAATTAACATTGTACTAAAGATCGCAACAGCCGATTTGCAGTCAACATGTTCATTCTGAGTATCACGCAATAAACAACGACATTTCAGGTGGTACTGAAAACACACAGCATCTGAATTAATTCCTTACTCTCCAGATTTCTACATTGGACTTAGACGGAACTATGATTACCAGTGACATCTTAAGACTTCATGAGGACCTGAGTCCCTAAGAAAAAATCAGCATCCTGTGACCCTAAAAGTAGACAGTAAATAGCATACGTTGTCAAATTCTCATACAAACGTTAACCTGTAACAAATAAATGTGCGTGACTTACAATCACATAAATCTGCCGTCTTTCGACTAGATAAGTAATGATGATGTATGACGATAGGTCTAGGCCTAGACACAAACGTCGGACATGACATTATAATGCAGTCTTACCATAGTTTCCAATTAACAAATGGTTCGAAATTCCCAGTTTTTCGAAGAATATGTCCGGTATAATAACATTTGACGATTGAAATAACTCGAATCATGATCTTATAAAGGCCGAGAAGAGAACGAACCTTAGCCAGGGTCCAATTTGGCTAAGCCTTAAAACATTCCAGATAGTTACGGTGTAAATGAAGAGCTTTAAGATGCAACACATTTGTATTAAAAAATTCTTATGAAAAGGTCTATTCAGTTAGATCTCTGAAAAATACTACGTGCCTAGCATTGTTAGGCATAATAATGTTGAAAAAAATGTTGTTGTCAGATTAAGACTAAATTAGAGAGAGCTTATTACCATTCTCGTTACTTGAAAATAATAAGTTCATTTTCTCGTTTCTATATATAATTTAGTTCATACAGTGGCGTAACGTACATCCCCGCATTGTGTGTGGGGGGAGGGCTCAAGGCTTGACTGACACTAAGTACATATTTGGGCTTGGGGCCCAAAACCTGAGTTTGCAGGGGAGCCCTAATATTCTCCGTTACGCCACTGAGTTAGTGTAACTAATATATGAGTTCACCTTTGATAAATTCAAAAAGAAAAAAAGGGGTACGTTCCATGAGGACTTGATTGTTTTCAAAGATATAAGGATAAAAAATATTTATTTCAAAAATGCTTCCAAATAAATTAAAGCACAATTCATGGATGGGGTTTGTGATATCCGCTTTCAAATATCTGGGGATTAGAATCGTGACAATCATACATCAGATATACAAGCTTTTGCCATCTTGAGTGTAGAACTGTAATAGCTCAAGCAAACCCAAATCGAAATCCTTTCTACGGAAGCTTCTGGATATCGATTTCCATCTCTACTGGAACAAAGAAGTAAAGAAATCTCTTGAAACAGCGGGGTGTGCAACGAAGAAGAATAAAAAGTTCCTCGTTTTTATTTTTCTTAAAGAAGTGAAGCTAAGAATCTGCAAAGCTAGATGTGTATGTTAGTTCTTCGTTGAATGTGCATTTCTTCTATATTAAATGTCATAAATGAACTTAATCATATCTTTTATGAATTTAGAATTTTTGTTGTGTGTATCATATGGTTTGCGAAATTGGAATGCAAATAAAAATAGGCGGAGCAAAAGTTGAGTGTGTACGTAGAATCAATGTTTGAATTTTTTAAAAAAATAGTCATTTATTGTTAATAGAATTGAAGGAATACATGCCACTAAATAATTTGGCAGAAGACTCTTTTATAACACATTCTTTTAAATTTTGTTTTCTTCACTTTTAAGTTCCAAATGGAAGTGTATACTTCGAAATAATGATTATAAAAATTCAGAAATTGCTATTTATTGATAACGGAATTGGCAGATTATATATCATTAAAATAGCTTGAACAGAAGATATTCATATCGTACATATTTTTACATTCCCTTTTCATCATTTTCATGTAAAAGTTACAAAATTCCTGTATAAATAACTTGAATAAGCTTGATATTTTATATTAATCATCATTAAGGTATCCAACTACGTTTGGAACCGTGATTTTACAAAAGCGTATAAATGGATAATATTTATGATATTTAGTGTCACTTATATTAGAAAATGTATATAAAATTGTTTTAAGAATATTATTACTATAAAAAAATTATTTAAGTACAATATTTTGACAAAAAATGAACATAGAATGACCCATTTTCAAAATATTCTCCTTTTGTGAAAAATGCTTCTATTAAAATAATATTTTGCCTGTATATAGCTCAGACATCTATACAGAGGCTCGACTAGAATTTTTAAAATATATAACTTAGAAGTGGGTTTATCCATGTTTTACGACAACAGAGGGCATAAATTTTAAGAAAAAAACGCCGATAATTATTTCAATTGGTCGTAACTCTGAAAATTATGCGAATTTTTCAAAAATAATAGTTCAGACTCTCTGGAGAAGTCTTTTCTTTATAGAAGCACACACACAAAATATTATTATTTTAGAAGCATTTTTCATAAAAGAAGAGCATTTTGAAAAAAAGGTTATTCTAAGTTAATTTTTTTACCAAAATATTGTATTTAAATAATCTTTTTTTGTCATATATAATGTCCTTTAAACCATTTTATACATGTATTCTAATCTAAGTGACACTAAGCATCATGAAAATTATCCATTTATGCACTTTTTTAAAATTACGGTTCCAAACGTAGTCGGATGCCTTAACCTGTAGTATGTATTAGCTTAAAATTGGTTGCGTAATTGTTATCTGAAATAATTTCAAGTAGAAAATGATCGGTTTATTTAACTTTAGACTCAAGTATAAAACGATGTTCTTAAAAATTCATTACAATCTAAATTTCAAAAATAAAAATTATGCTTGGAAATGTCTTCTTAAATAAATAGTTTCTCATGCGATTTTAATGAAATGAGACAGAAGAAAGAAGACCTTCCTGACACAGATTTCTAATCATCTGTACATCTTTGAGAATTGTTACGCCAAAATCTCATCTTTGGATTCGGATGAGTGAATCGAAATTTTTGAAAGTCATTAGAGGATTTTTTGTACAGTTTCACAAAAAATGTATTATTATTAACCCATTTCTCACACAGTTAATATCTACTTAACGTTTTAGAGATAAATATATATATATATTTGGGAACGTCATTTAGAATTTTTTTTTATCGTTCTTGGGTCATTTGTTAAAAATTTAGAGTCTAATTTCTGAGAGAGAGAGAGATGAAGATTTTTTTTGCTTACAATTTTTTAAGAAACAATTGCTTGCAATTAAAGCGAAAACCCCTTTGTAAAATTCTAATGGAAATTGAAAAAAAAATTAGTTCTATTAAACTCTCCCCTGTTCCTTTTATATTCTTTCGACTTCTCTTCTTCAATTTTAACTGTTCTGATAAGAAATATTCGAAATATTAGCACTAAGTTCAAATTAAGGAATTCAATCTTAACTATACGTGATATTCTTTGTGTTGCTTAAAGTATGTTTAGCATTATTAATGTTATTATTGAAATTCTTATCACATAACATGAAATTTAACTTAAAAAGTTCGAAAATTTGTTAAAAAATCTATTTTGAAAATGAGAAATTTACAAAAATAGCGTATATGAAATTGTAAATACCTTTAATGAATTGAAATGTTTTGTTGTCACCAACTGGCTATGAATGTTCTTTTTTCATTATTCTTGAAAAAAAAAATTAAGTTAATAAATGGTAGACTAGTATGGAATGTAGGTTGTGTGTTACGGTACATGTAAAGAGTTATCAGTTTCGGTTATTTATTATTTTATTGAAAAAGTAGAAAATATTATAATATTCTATTTTATTAGTCTCCGAAGCGTAGATTAAATAATTGTTTGCTGGTGGAAGATTTTTTTTACTTTCGATTATCTTTAACAATGCATTAATTAAAATGTATTCTAAGAAGTTTTAAAATTGAAGAATGCATAGTGTACGGGAGAAAAAATGGGACAGTATATAAAATTTTTTTTTTTACGTTAACTTGTTAGTCTTTACAGATATAGTAAAGACTTTTGTATTTTACAAATCTATACATTTTAAAATGGATGGTTGTATATATGACCTCTTTTCACTCCACACACAACACCGTTCAACCGATCTCTATGAAAATTGGCATGTATATGTATTTTTTGTGTGTGGAGAACATTTTTGTGCTATCCTCTTTGTTGTAGCTCCCCATCAGGTGGTGCTACAGCATATCAACATCTGCACCGTTCAATCCATAGCTAAGTTGCCAACATGATCGCAGAAAAAGAAGTCAACTTGGTTCTATCGCCAATATTTCGCTATGTTTCCATTGAATCGCCATTATAATGTAAGGAATGGCGTTGCTTGAGAATATTACATTTTTAACATAAAATAAATAGAACAGAATATAATATTAACGTATTTCACATTCAAATATAAATTATTAACACTACATTAAACATTCATTACACAAAATTTGTAACAATATGTTACTTTTGCTGACCAGAGATCAGCTTAGAAAGATGTTTTCAAAAATCGGCCCACAAGAGAGTTACGGGGCGTTATAAATTTAAAAAAAAATCTTTTTTTATCAGTTATTAGATATACAGACTTAAAATTTAAGTAATATGGGGTTTTTTTTGTTCAGCTGAGATATGTAAAACCTTTTAAAATTATTATTATTAATTTACAATTCATATAAAATTAAATTATTAAAGACTTCTTTATCTTTCAATCTGTATTGTTTAATTTTTCAATTCATCCGTGCGAAGAACGGTGTACAGGCTAGTATCTCTATAAGATACAAAAAAAAATCTAAATATAGATTAAAAATTACATGAAAAAGATTTTGGTGTATAAAATAAAATGACTGATTAATATTGATCATTCTTAAAAGAACTCGATAGATGGCCCCTCCCCTGACGATAATTTTAGATTGTTTCAACATTAAACGGGCAAACAACGACAATATAACATGCAGTATCTCTTCGAATTACGAATCCAATGGGTATATTTTTATCTAGAGCGTTATATATAGAATCAAGAAATTGTATATCTGCAAGGTATAATATTTTAGCGTCCTTGATTTTCATGCTTTTTCAATTTGTGTTCCGAAGTTCGTGCTGGTAGGTTTGGGCCCCTTTTTTAAAAAGAGGGAATTGCTTTTCTTTTCCTTAAAGCCAAGAAAAGAATTCTTTAAATTGGAATGCATAGAAATCCCTTTTATGTATAGTGCCGGGGAACTTTGTTTTCCCATCCCCCCCAAACCCCGGGAAAAGGAAAAACCAACGTTGGGGTCCGTAATTATAGGAAGGGATCCGGATTTCTTTCGTGAGATCGTAAACCCCCTTGAGTTAAACATTTATGTTAAAAAATTACTGCATTACTTTCCCCTCCCCTACAGAGCTTCATTTTGCTTCCTAACAGTTTTACGAATCTCTGTGTTATTGTTTGGTTTGACTCCATGTAATCTTTTCTCGGTAAATTTTTTTATCATTTACCCCAGTTTTTGATGAATTTTAAATTTTTATGCTTAATGCAGGTGGGGGGAAACGGGGGGGTCAGCGTGGTAGGGATGTATTTTTTTTCTTTCTTGGGCCCGGGGGACAAAGGGAAATTTTGGAGATTAGGGGGTACATGGTGTCATACTCGAGTCTTGATTCTGCAAAAGTACTTAAATTTTGGGGACTTTTTTTAATTTAAACTTTGATAGGGTTTGATCTTTGCCGACCATATCGGGGGGTTTAAAAATTTTAAGTTAGAGGTGTGGGTTTCCCGAAATAAAAGAGACTTTTGGGGGAATTCTTAATATGACTTTTATTAAGATTTTAAACTTAAATTACTTATATATCGAAAAACTTATTTTAAAATGAAATAAACCAAAACACAGGCCGAAGTTAAAAAACAGATCGCAAATTTGGGACACTTATCTATAAATTATATTACCCGGGGCCTACCCCCAAGGGCCTAAAAATTTCAAATTTCGGAAAATAATCTTCCTCCCTTTTAAATTTCCAAAAGGAAGGGTCCAATCGATTTTTGGATATTCAGCTATGCTCGGTGCAATGGTATGCCCCTTTTGTAGAAAAAGGGGCAAAATGTCCGTGATTTTTGGGGGGCCCGCCAAATTCCCTTCTCCTTTTTCTACACTAAAATTTTCCCCTAAATTCCCATCGCGCTTACTAAAACTTCCCCTTTTTAAAGGCTATCTTTTTTTGCATCTACACCTTCTTTTTCCCCTTCTTGGTTTGGGTTGGAAAAGATTTGCCATTAATCTTGGCGCCAAAGAAACGGGAGGTTATTTTAAAGAGAAAGGACGCGGGGAGCCGTCACAAAACATTTTTTTAAAAGCACAGACATAAAGTGATGGGGATATTTTGGGAATCTTTTGATTTATTGGGAATTAAAATCGTTCCCTATAGCAGTGGTGCGAAAACTTTTTCGATTGCGCCCCCTTTTTGTAGAGAAAAAATTTTGGCGCCCCTTTGGAATAAATTTTCCCCAAAAATACGATGGAAAAAAGGCGCATTTTTTTCGTTTTATCGAATAAAAAAAAAAAATTTTTTTGGACACATTTTAAATTTATTTAAAATTTTAAAAAAGAAAATATTTTTGAAAAGGGAAAAAAACCCAGTAAATTCCCTTTTTAATGGATGAAATGGGGCTGCAATTTTCCCTGATTATCTCCCGATGTTCGGATGTATTTTGTTAATTGCAAATTCCCACATATCATCTTCAGGGGGTTTAAAACGAGAGCAGTATTTAGTTTTTTTAAACTAGTTTGTTAAATTTGTTTCACAAAAAATATGTTGATGCAAATTGTATTTTGTAACCTGGGATATTTTCTTTTCCAAGGGTGGGCCAAAGGCAAAAGGCCCGAAATTTTAAAAATTGATTTGAAGGGATAATAAATAAATCAAATCTATAACCTCCTTTTTTACCAATTTAAGGGTTGAAAATGCATTTTGTCGTGGGAAAAATGGATCCCAATCCAACCAGGATCGTTTTTCAGGAAAATCCCCCGAATCTTCCCGAAAAAATTTTTTTTTAATTTTTTTAATGGGATTAAAAAGATGTTTTTAAATGAAAAATATTATATTATTTTCCTTAATAAAAACCCTTAAAAACAAAAAAGGGAAAATGTCGGGGTTGTTTTTATTCAAGGTTTTTACAATAAGTTTATTTTTAAAAAAAGGAAATTTTTCTGGCTGAAGTTAAGGGTAGTTGGGAAATTTTCCCCCCCTCGTTCCAAATTTAAGTCGTTAAGTTTTTTTGAAAATATCAACCCCCAAAAACCCCAGCTTTCCCAGTCAAACCCCAAATTTATATAATAACTTGCCTTTTTATGTTTCTTTTCGCTTAAAAAAAATGTATACTTCATTTTCAAATCAAATGTCCGGGCGTAGTATTTTCCACATGAGAGCTATCTGACTTCTGGTGGGCCCGTAATCTCTCATACCTTGGGTATACATTTTTAAAATATTGAAAAAAACACCCGCTTTTTTGACTGTTGCATTTAAAGTTAATTGAACTAAAACGTCTTGAATATGTTGTGCAACTCTTCTCCATACTTTTGCAACAAGAGCTTGCCTGATGAATCATACAGTGATTAAATACCCATATTGAAGCGCCAATTTTCTGGATTGCTTCTGGGGGTCCTTTTTCTCGAACCTGTTAATGCTGCAGCATCATCAGTACAAATCCGCAACACAGTTTGCCCAGGTAAAGGGGCGTTTCCCAAAAAATTCATTTATTACTTCGAATATTTTTTTCTCCAGTTGTTTTTTCCCTTCCCAAAATTTTGCAACATAAAAAACCCTTTTTTTTATATCTTCATTGAAAATAAATCCAACGAAATAATTATTTTGAATTTTAGGGAAAAAGGGAGTCCCCGTCCAGTTTTAAAGCAAACACCGAAAGAATTTTGATGCGTTTTACTTTTTGACTCGATGGGTTTGGGAAAATTTCAAATCCCCCCGAGACACAGTAATTTTGATAATGCTATTGTTTTTTGTTCATTTCCAAATTTTTCGCCATGCATAATTGATGTCATCTTAGGGTGCTGTAGGAAGGGTAAAGGGGGTTCTCCCAATTTGTATGGGGGGTTTTAGTCTTTTCCTATTAGGTAAAAAACTTCCCAAAGAAGCCCCGTATTGCTTTCTGAGGTATTGTTGTAAATTTCTTTGGATATGCACTTTTTAATTTTCAGATTTTCAAACCTTTTTCTTTGAAAAAATCAGCATGTTTATTTTGGGGAAATTCTTTTTTGTTTAGTTTCCAGTTTCCTTTTTTAAATTTTGCTGGTTTAATGATCTCATTTTTCTAATTTTTTTGTTTCAAATGACAATATCGGGCGTTCCCCTTTATCATCAACAAAACAAAATGTAAAACCATACCCTTTTAAATTCCCTTTTTGTATTTTCTTATTTTTTTTTTGATGGGGCATTTAGTTAAATTTTGACTTCCCCATAGTATTTGTTCGTTTGTTAGCTGAAGATGTACCTGGTATACGTATTACCCATTTATCCATTACGAATATAGGGGTTTAATTTTTTTAAATAAAAAAAATAATAAAAAAATTATTTTTTTCGAAATTTAATAAAATTAACAGAGATATTTCTCTAATGATAGCACATACCTGATAACAAAGAGCAGCAAAGCCCGATAAAAATATAAAAAAATCATAATTACGCAACGTCACATGATAAAACTCGAGAGAAACTAAAACAATTGCTGGCCAACTGTTACATGCTACAACTTTACATGAAAACTCGCAGTAAAACATTCAGCGATAATTTTTGGTCGTTTGGTTGGCCTTGGCTTGGTACTCATGTCTACAAGATGACTCCCACAGTCCTTGATTACCACTCCATCTCGTACGGTGCGCATGTTCAATGCGCACCGTTCGACACAGTACGTATAACATCAATACGTCGGACAAATAGGCGCTTTTCAGTAAAACTGGCGAATTACCGTGAAGAGGGCGTCATCTACCGGAGTGAAAAACTTGCGTCTTCACACTTCACATACATTACGCATTACGGTCAAAGAAATAGCAAACAGCAGGAAATTGCAATTAAACAGTAAATGACGGCGTTTCACTCTTTATATGCACACTGTATGGCATACAGCATGCAGGCATAATGCATTTCATAAAAAGTTGGCGACCCCCAAAAAATTTCTGGCGACCCCACAGGGGTCGCGACCTAGTTTGCGCACCTCTGCTCTATAGCAACGGTCGCCAGCCTTCAGAATTTCGTGGAACACTAGATGTATAATTTTATTTTTGATGCACTACTGATAAGATTGGCCACTATGTGGCTGACCACTATAAATATAGTGTCTCTTATTTACGCCTCTATTTACATTTCCATATCGCTAAAAAATAAGGGCGTAGCTACCGCCATATCAATGATACTGCCCACCCCCAAGCCAAAGGGGCCCCAAAATGTGTAAGCAAAACAATTCTAAAGAGTTAAATGGCAGCCAAAAGGGCCCCCAAGGAATTTTGATACAGAGCCCACTCAAGACTAGCTACGCCAGTGCTAAAAAGGCAATCCACGAAAAACAAGAATCAACCAGCAATGCAAAACAGTATCAACAAACTAGGTGTTATGTGCCAATTTACCATGGTTAACGGCTCACTTTCAAATTTTGATAGAAACACCTACAAAAGTGACTAAAAAGTCGTTAAATTCAAAAGGAATTTCGCTAAAAGCAGTAGCTAAAACTAAAAAAATATGAACAATGTCCCAATTTTTCTGCGGACCATCAAAACTTTTTCATTGACCACCGGTTGGCCCAGCCTGGAGCATCGTCTCTAGTGTTATTTTAAACCCTGACCAAACGACGAAAAGAGCACCACCTGAGCTAATAACTAATTCATCTAAGTTTCAAATCACACAAGACAAAATTTAAGGGCTTAATTAAATATAATCACATAGCAGTCCCCATTATCCCTCACGTTAAATTTCGTTGTACCAGGTTTGACATAACTTACCGCCTACAAAATTCGTGACCATAATGTGCTGTCGCAACCTTTATAAAGTAGTTAATAAGTGATCATTGTGTAAAAAGAGGCCATCTTCCACACCTATTTATTTTTCTTTAATATGATATTTAAAAAATATAAGGATTATATAAATAGTATTTCTGAATGGAGAATTTTTAAATTTTCATTTCCGTTGTAATTTATTTCCTTTACCTTTAGATACTTCTTTAATACTATCAGAAGAAAAGACCATATAATATTTCTTGTGTTGAAATTTTATTATTAATGTACAGAAACTTGTTAAGAAATGTTTCTAAAGTATCATTGAGGCTTCCTTCCTTCGTTAAGGAAATTTTGAATGAAAAACATACAAATGAAAGAAATAGAAAAATGTTAATAGTAAAGAATAATTAATTTTGCCTTATTTATTTATTTTTGATTTTTGTTCTAACGAAATAAACGTTTTATTAGGTGTAAGAGGTGTATAAAGAAGAGATAGTGTTGGTCAAATTCAAAATATAAATCTAAAATCTGTAACTTTAATTAATCAATAATTTTTCATGTTTTAAATGCCAACGCTTTTAAAGTATTGCATAATTTTTCACGGGTAAAGCTGTCAGATTTTTAAATATGAAATTTCTGTACTTACGTACTATTGCAACATCGCCAACTCTATTTATAATTCGCCTAGTTGGCTACCCAATTTCCTATGTGTCGTTCTCGCTGAATCGGCAACCACAAAGCGAAGCACCTGCCAACCACCCTTCACCTTGGCAGGTGCTTCGTTTCATATAATGTCGCCAATAGAGATTGCGATAATACGTAAGTACCAAAATTTCTTTTACTCGTATAATAAACTCGTAGTTGTTTGATTTAGAAGACATCTTCACTTAATAAATTCTGTTAGCTTAAAATGTCCAATAAATTAGCATAAAATGCAATATGTAAATTTGAAAGAAAAAGCTCAATATTAAGAAGAAAAATAGTTTTTTTTATCATTATTAAAGTTATTTTAAATAAATTTTATACATTTTTATTATTCTATATGCTATCAGTTATTTACAATAGCGGTCAGTGGTGGTCCTCAGAAAACCCCCATGCAAAAATTTTGATATTCCACAGAAAATTGGGATATTACTTATATTTTTATGTAGGTTCAGTTTCAAATATGATGAATAACAAAATTCTTATTATGGATTATAATTTTTTTAAAAAAAATTATCTACTACTTTTAGAGAAATTTCTTTTGAATGGCTTTTTTAGATAATTTTACAGGTGTATCTAACGACATTTGAAAGTGAGAATTGGCAACTATGGTAAATTCACGTCAGTTTGTTGATTTTCCTTTGTGTTGCCGGTTTGTTTGATTTTCGTAAAGTTCCTTTACGAAATGGATTCCTTTACAATGGATGATATGGAAATGTAAATAAAGAAGTAAATAAGTGACAATAAAGTTGTAGTGTTCTTTATATGAAGATTAAAAAGCCATTTTTTTTTTTTTCTAAATTCATATTATAGTCTGCAAATTATAAAATTACTCACATTTAGTGATCCATGAAGTTCTAAAAGCTGGCGGCCGCCGATTTACAATATGTTGCTAAATTAACTGGCACGGACAACAGTAATTCTTTATTGGTACTTATCCCTTTATCTACCGTTTTATAATTTACTGCAGTTTTTTTCCTGCAATATGTATATATATATATTTATATTTTTGAATCACTATATTGAAAATTAAGGGGCATACATAAGCAAAATACTCAACTTTGGGAAATTTAATCCGTTAGAGTTAATTAATTAATTAAAGATATTCAATTGTAAAATTAATTATATACACTGTTCCAGTAGTGCACACAGGAATTTTTCAAGGGGGAGAGGGAGTCGGGGTTGAAAGTTCACCTTTCTTGTATCCTGCTATTTTTGATTTTGTCCATTTTCAGGAACAAAACACAGTAAAAAACTAATTATTGAATAAATAATTAGCATTAATTAATAAAATTAATCATTAATAACAAATATTTAATTAAATTTTACGTATTATATACTTAGAATTATAACCAATCGGAAAAAAATCAAGGGCTTTGGGGTGGGGCTCGGACTGGACCTGTGTGGGCCACTGCACTGTTCCCTTAAAATAAATAGTCAAATCGTTTTCTAATGTCTTCATTAACATACAAAAGGAGAAATAAGACACTTGTCTTTTGACATAAACTACTTTTTCGGAACAAAAATGAGAATCTTCGCAATCTGATCAAAATGTCAGCTGAAAACGCGATTTATGCTATAAATCTATTCGCCTTCCCCGCTAAAATACTCCTCATAGAACCCGTGCTGCCATATATCTCTGAAGAGTGGATTTAAAAGAATATTCCTGCTAAGTATCGTCAGAGTATTCGTAAAAATGGTTATTCAATGTAATTTTAAACACAAGTTTCAGAGTGAACAATAAAAGTGTGCACTAAAAAAGTTTTCTCTCTTTCATTTCGAAAATGAATTAACAATTCTGATATGACAGTTTTTGCAATTTTAAAAGCATCGTTTTTTTCGCCACAATTTTAACGATTATTTATAATGAAAATTTCTCTAATTACATCCGTTACCCTAATGAAGACTTCCTTCCTTCACTTCACTTCAGTTTTCGCATTATTATTTCAAAAGTAATTACTCTGGTAATATAATTCAGAATAGGCTTTCACACATGCATATATAATGAACCACTCCCTGATATTAAACCTACAAAATATGCAATGTCATTTAACAGAAGCTCTGACTTTTAACTTTAATTATTGAATAATATTGGATTAAAATTCTTCGAAAATTATGCAATTATTCATACGTATTTTATTAAATTGTCCTGATATGTTGTTCCTTAATTTGTTTTGGTTATGATTCTAATGCGTCAAAAGAGATTAATTTATGCGTGTATATGGAATACAAATTTAAGTGGGCGGTGAAAAATACACGAATTCGGACTACAGAAATAAAAACAAGGGACTTTTTAATCAAGAAATAATGATAATAACAGAAGCATAAATTAGTTATTGCATGTACTCACTGATGTTTACAGTCGTCAATTAGTAATTACAACTAGGACATGAAAAACTTCATATGTTGTTTTCGGTAGTGTTAGCTTAATAAGTTATTGACACTGCACTTGCAAACAAAAATAATTATTATGCTAATGTTGCATAGCTACAGGAGGAGTTCATATTAATGTAAAGATGACTTTTGCAATCAGTGATAAAGCAATTTTCAATATCAATTAAATAATAATGTCAATGTCAATAATGAACGTAAAACTATTGTGAAGTACAGTAATATCCCGAACTTATGGGATAGGTGGAACTGAGTGATAACCGCGTAAGTCGGGGTATAATCCTTACTGATATTATTAAAGCGAAAGTTTGTATGGATGTTTGTTATCCTTTCACGGAAAAACAACTGAATGGATTTTAATGAAACTTTACAATAATATAACTTATACATCAGAATAACACATAGGCTATAATTTATAAAGATATTGTGTGAAGTTTCTAAAATATAACGATAATTGTCAAGAAAAGAAGAAAAAATTCTGCCATCTGCAAAAAAGTCCGCGACCGCATATATTTATCATTTTGTGTGAAGCAAAACTTTCCCTGTTTGTTTTGTCTACGCCATGCCTCAGTACGAGCTCGCTTTTAATTTATTTCTTTGATCAGTGTAATCACTATTTTTTTTTATTTCATAATAAAACTATATTTCGAAGGGAGAGGTGGTGGCAAGATTTTAACATAAAATAAATACAACAGAAAGTAATATTAACGTATTACACTTCCAGATATAAATTATTTACACTATTTTAAACATTTATTACACAAAATTTGTAACAATGTGTTACTTTTGCTGAGCAGAGATCAGCTTAGGAAGGTGTTTTCAAAAATCGACTGACAAGAGAGTTACGGGGAGTTAAAAATAAATAAAAATAATTTTTATCAGCTATTAGATCTGCAGACTTAAAATTCAACACATATGTTTTTTTTATGTTCAGCTGAGATATGCAAAAAGCTGCTTTTTTTTTTAAATTTGCAATTTACGTAAAATTAACTCGTTAAAAACTTCTTTATCCTTCAATCTGTATTATTTAATTTTTCAATTTACCTTTGCGAAGAACGGGTATACCAGCTAGTTTTGCATATAAATACCTATAAATTATTTCTAGTTGGTACCAGAGACGAAAGAAAATAATAATTAAGAGCCAAAAAAGTTTTATAAAATCCTAGAAAACACAAAAACAAAATCGTAAACCGATCGTTCTTTTGTGATATAAGTTTAATAAATTCTAACAAGTAGTCAGTGCCGGCTGTAAGATTTTTTTTTTTTTCACCAGCAAAATTACCTTGTAGCATGCTAAAAATATTTTTCATTCCTTGTTTTGTTGAAAAATACTCTCTTCGTTGGAGAATGTATTTTCTAAAATTTGTATAGCCCTTTTTTTCAATTAAACTGAGGCCTTCTATCAAATTCCCAACCGTCGTTCGATCTTCAGATTGAATTAGGTCTAAAGACTCCAACTCTTTAATGTCGTGCTCTTGTTAATGCATTTCTATCAGCTTATCAGTTGTCAGCTCCTGATTGTGGAAATCAGCGGTTCTTGAACGTCATCACTACCTACTTCTAAATTAATTTGCCTGGATAGATCAATAACTTCTTCAATCACATGACCAATTTCTTCATTCTCCGGCATTGATTCCACCTGAGTTCCAGTGATGGACAACAACAGAAAAGAAAAGAAAAGAAAAATACCGAATCGACTAGATTTGAAAATTGCGTAAAACTCCCAATTCGCGTAACTCGAGGTATTACTGTATAGCAGTAGCGCACACAAATTTTTTTTCAAAAGTGGGGTCCAGGGTTGAGAAAGTCCCCCATTTTGGTATCTTGCTCCAATACACCGCCCTACATATTTTTTTTAATTTTGTCGATTTTCAGGAACAAAAACAATACAAAATTAACTATTAAATAAATAATTAGCATTAATTAATAAAATTAATTATTAATAACATACTTATTAAATTTTACGTACTATATACATATGATTATAACCAATCGAAAAGAAAATCGCCATGAGGGTGTCCGGACCCCTAGGACACCCCCCTTGTGTGCGCCACTGCTGTATAGTACTTCAGATGAGAGAACGTAGATCAAATATTCTTTTAATTTGGATTCAAAATAAATCAAAATGGAAATATTAGCAAAACAATGGTATGTATTAGCAAATTTTTGTGCCATCCTGATTTTTTCATGATTTTCAAAGCTTCTCATATGTGGTTTTTAAAAGTGTAAGTAAAGATAACTAATCTTCTTAAAGTAAAAATTAGTTTAAAGCGAATGAATGAGCGTATCAACGTCGCATGATAAATCAACAATTGGTGACGGACCTCGTAAATTTGAACCACAGTCAAGTAAAGAGGACGACATCTGAGCTGGCATCCCACTCTCCTAACTTTCACACTACCCCAACATAAAGACTACAAGCCATGACAGATGTAACGTGCATTAGCTCATTTACACGGCTGTCTTCAGTGATACTAGAGCTCATATTCATGACAATTCGGCCACGAGTTCGCAACCTTGACCACTAGAATACTGCGGCCAAAAATTAGTTTTAAAGAATGAATATGTCAATGTTTGTAGATTGCTTGAAAACAGTAGCAAAATCTGAGAGACATCCATTTTCCAATGGAGCTGCAGATTAATATTTACCATTGCAGACCTAATACATACGCCGAAGTGAGTGAGTGAATATTAACGTCGCACTGTTCAGCTACACGAGGGCTTTTGGCGACGGACCACGTAATTTTGAACCATGGTCAAGTGATGTGGATGACACCTGAGCTGGCACTCCCTCTCCTAACTACCACACCACACCAACGGGAGGACGTTTGAGCTCTCGACAGATTTAACGTGCATCGCTGCCCTACACGGCGGATCTTTAGTGGTACTGAGCTCGAACTCATGACATGCCTGCCATGATCCGATACCTTGACCACTGGGCTACTGCAGCCCTTATATACGCGCCGAAAGTAGGTAGCTTTTAAGTGTGGCACCATATAGGTGGAACACCAATCGTCGCAATTTAATTTTGGCGCCCAGTTTCCTTTCAAAAGGGAGGCACCTGAACTCTTATCTGAAAGACATTAGTTGTAGCTTTTGAAGAATAGTTAATCTCAAAAACATGAAATTAATTAAATGTTAACGAATCATAAATAACTTGGATTGATAGCCCACCCTATATAGATGCAGTAAATTTGATTTTAAGGCTCTACGCATGTCTCATAAAAACTTTATTTTGATTTTTTAAACTAGTGAAATATTAAAGGATAGAGGAAATAGAGGCTAGCTAATGTGTATTCATTCTCAACAAGACAGTTAAACGGTAGCTATGAATTATAACAAGTGAATTCAAGAACTTTCGATAAATAATATGCTCTACTAGACATATCCTTAAATCAATTTATTTATTTAAATTATATTCTCATAATAGTGTATTCCATGCTGAATTGTCATCTAGTCACACTGTTTTGAGATGGTTAGTTGATAATAATAAGAATGACTTTTACACGATTAACACATTTAAAATTATATTTAATGGCATATGCAATAAACAAATTTCAAGATCATATATCATAGCAAAAATTTGATGAACTTTTACTAGGTCAACCACACTCATATTATTCAAGAAAATGAAACAGTGCGCCTCCTGGGATGATGACCCAGGCTTTTCATATTCCATCTAGAAATGAAAGGTTCATTTTGTAAGAAAGGAACAAAGGATAACTGATTAACAACACTTATATGCCGGTTAGTTTGTAAATAATATTTATAAATTAACAAGTAAATTTGCTATTAAAAATAGATGCTAAAAATAGATCTGCACTAAATCTTGTGGGATCCCTTTTATAGCTTTTTAATCGATAGAATAATTTCAAGTAGAGAATTTGAGGAGACGCGGGGGATTCATGATGTGTTATATCTTCTACTGCCTTCTTATTGTGAATGTTACTTAACTATATTCAGTACAAGCAATAAATAATGGACCTCATGCTTTTAATAATAAAAAATATTGTGAAAATTATTGAATGTGCATAAATTACAAAATAATAATAATAATAATAATCGAATAGATAGCAATTACATAATAAGTAGAAAAAGTTTAAAAAAGAAACAGCGGGCTGACTACAAGATATAAGGAAACGAAATTTTTGAGGCCCACTTGTACTCATTCTAAGCTATTGATAATGAGTATACGGGGCCATCAGAAGATATATATGAGAGTTTTCAATTATTTTTAACTCAATTTGTTCGAAGTTCATATATACATGAGGGAATATTATTTATATAAGAAATTATTTTTCCCTTTCTAAATAAAGCGAGGATAAAGCGTTATAAATATGTTAACTTCCCCCCCCCTGAAATCCTTCTTCCCCTTGAAAAAAAGACAGCAATTGAATCTCCATTTCAAAAACAAAGCAAAAACTTTAAATATATCTATTAAAGATTGAATTTTTATAAAAATTATCGGGAATCATAAAAATATATATGATCAGTAAACCTTATAGAGAAATTTTATTAATGGTTAATGGAGCAATTTAAGCCTAATTTATTCAATTTTTTGTGGTACAGAATTTATTATTTTTGCAATAAAACACATCACAAACGAGTAACAGTAAAGTGTATAGGCGACAAAAACCTCATAATTTAGAACCAATGATGGCATCGTTTTTGTTACCAATTTTAGTCCTTTTTTGGAATTTATTTGCCATGCTTCCACAACCCTGTCACGGGAGTAATTTGAGGCTTAATTTCGTTTTATTACACCGAAAACTTCCATTATAGTGCTCGTTATTCTGGAGGAATCGAGAATCGATTTTATGACCCAACCCGAGTTGCCGGTTGGGGAATTAGTGTTCTTAACCACCGATCCATCAAAATATGTATAAAAGTTACTATATTCTTTTTACACCTGTTTAATGTTTTACATCTTAATTTTTAAGACGCTGTTAACGTATATTTTTGATCTTTTAAAAAAAAACATTTGTTCTTGAAATTTAACAACGTCTAGATATTTTTTTCAATCATTTTTCATCGTTTTAAAAAAAGAAGACTTTTTTGACAGAATTGTATATATATCCGAGTGAAGAATAAAATTATTTTACTTTGCAAAATAATGAATTTTGAAAACGAATAATTTACTCTGTGACAAATGGAATTATTTACTTGTTTGAAGTACAAAAATTAGGAAGGTTAATCCTATAAATTTATCTAAAATATATAGAAAAATAAAAATGTCATTTACAACAGTTTAGGTAGTTTAAATGTTAATGCAAAGAAAAACAGAATTATTATATATCATGAATTGCTCAAACTGTAAATTTAAACAAATTACATTTGATGCATAAAATAGAACAAATACGAAATATATATGAATTTAGCATTTTATATAATTGCAATATGTAATTAAATATAATTTTTAAATATAATATATATAAAGTGATTGTCATTAATGAATGTATTTTTTACGCATGATTCTTGACACTTTTGCACGGGTTTGTTTCTCCTGTGTGTTTTCCTGAATTATAATTATAAAACAATTAATGAAACTAATAAAAATCGTTTTCAATCATGCTTACTGTATTACCATGATAACGTATTTTTTCCAATTTTTTATTGAAGACAGATAAAATATATAATTCTCGTGCACCACAAGTATCACACGGGGGCTTACAGAAGTGAAGTAAAACAGAGTGAGATAAATAAAATGAAAGTAAATAGCGCAACAAGAGTTAAGAAATAATAAATAACAAAAACAAATAAATTACAAAGACAAAAAATACATTACAAAATAAAAAACAATATCAAAACCAATTCAATAGAGTTACAAAAATAGAGAAATGAAAAACTTACAAAAATTAAATCAGATCAATGAAGATGCAAAATAAGATGAAGGAAGCTTTAGAAACAAGTTGAAAAAAAAATTAGGAGGCCAGTTGATTTTAAGAGCATGCAGTTTGGCTTTCAGTTATTTTCTTTCTTAAATTTTGGACAAAAAATGATAAAATGCTTCCCACCAACAATACAGCAACAAAGTTTGGAAGGACACAGGTTTAAATCTATTGAGGTACACCTTAAAATTACCATGGCCAGTAAGAAATTGCGTGATTTTATAGTTTGTAAAAAAGTGATCACACACAAGATAGCCTTTGTGAAATGGTTGGAAAAAATGTCTTTGTCAGAAAAGAGTAAGAGATGAATTCGTGTATTGAACGAATTTCATAGAGACAACGAATTTATACAGACAACGTTTTTTCAGTTTTATTCTTGTAGAACGATTTCGGAATAATAACAACATATGCGGCAATATTAGAAATAGTTTTGTGACTGAAAAGTTGAAAGTTTGAGCAAAATAATTGTAAATTCATTTTTTAATGTACTTCATGTTAAACATGCTATTTCCGCATGTTTTATGGAGAGAACAAATCAAATAAAAAATTATTTTTATTTTATTATTTTTTTCTGAAGGAATTTTCGTGATTTTTGCTGTCATTTGATCTTAACAAAATTTTTTTTATTTTAGTTACTTTTTGTTAATAATTACGATTAATATAAATACGTATATACATATGACAGAATCATAATATTAAGTGCCACTGACGGTATTTATTTCTAAATTTATATCCTGCTAAATATCTTATATAAGATAATTTTTTTTCTCCCATGTGAAACTAAAATTAATTAATTAAATTTAATTAATGAATTAGTTTTTGAAAATTTGTATTAAAATCAAGTATCATCCACTACCAGTTTAAAAAAAATGTATTTGAACTTGAGTGGATGAATAAAAAGTATTTTATTAACGATTGAAGATTTGAACAAGATGTATAAATATATACGTAGTAAGATTCAAAAGTTCCCGGAATGAGTCTATAACTTAAAAAATATTACCAACAAAACTGCTGAAACACACCCTCCTTCAATATAAGACCCTTGAGTAACAACACACTTTTGCTCTATGACTTGTAAAGGTCATCAAAACATTTCTAGAATCCATTTTTAGCCATGTTTTTAATTGAACTTGCGATTCACTTTTAACTTCATCTGCAGATTAGTCTTCGTTTAACATGCGGGGGACGATATGTTGACTCAACCTATGCATGCTAAGATCCTTAGTCAGTATCCGTTGACATGTGACCGAGGATATCCCAACTGATTCTGCTGTTGTTTGAAGCCTGTTCTTGCGTACCGCCGCAGAAACCTTTTCGATGTTTTTAGAGGTGCCGGAAGTCTGCGGAAGTCCAGAGCGTTTATCGTCTTCGACAATTTCCCTGCCTTCTCTGAAACGTCAATGCCACTCAAAAGCGTTACACCTGCTTCAGTTTTTCGTAAATCTCCAGAGCACTTTTTCCCAAGTGAACACAAAAATTGATATCCATTATCCACTCAACAAACTCAATTTCTTTCAATCGCCGTCGACTAAACACATCCGCCTACAAAATATGACGCCATTGTGACCCACCGACCAGCTGATTTGGAACAAACTTTTTTTTAGAAAAGGGGAAGAATGCAATAACACAGAAATGTTATCGTAGTCGCTCTACTGCAAAATTTTTCTCCTTTATACGCTCAGTCTGGGTGGTTTTGAATACTAGTATAGGGAGAGTGTGAATTATAATAGTAGAAATTGAATTAAAAAGGTAGTCAAATGTAAGTTTCCCCCATATTTCTCTTAAATCTTCATCACCTGAGGAACTCAAATCTCGTCACCGACGTTCACATCTAAAAGAGCCACTGATTATCTTATTTTTGTGCGTGTGGAGCATCATATTTCTTTTATCATATCAAAGAAAACTTTATTAGTTTCCTAAACATCAACCCACCTTTAACCGATAACCAAACTATCTTCAAATAAGGCTTGTTTTTTTGTCGTAGAGATGGCATTGAAAACCTTTTTTCTTTTTGAAGTAAAACTTCATTAAGCACGCTTGACTTGGAGAGTAAGCTGGTGAATGCGTGACGAGAGCGTTACGAAAAGTGTGATCGGACGAGACGAACGGAAGTTGAGAGAGATATATAAATTAATGAAGATAGAAATTTCAGTCAGTAGTTCGTTTGCGAGTTTGCTAGCGTTACGCGAACGATGATTTCTTGATTATTTCGTAATTTCATTTCGTTCTTGAACAATTTTATAAATTAATATTTTGTGTTCAATACATGAAATAGTCTACGTTTAAAGTGAATAAAATTGTAAACTCATTTTAAAGTTCATATTTTGTGAATTAGTAACTTCGAACACGGACATTTTATTACGACATATTCGTGAAATTGATATTGATCAGTCATCAATTGGTGATATATGTGCTGCTCACTGTGTTTTGGACGATAGAACAAACATCTCATAATGGTAGTTGTTTACCTTTCGCCCAATTACACAGTTAATAATATTATAAAGTTTTTATATAAAAGACTTATGATTTACGGTCAAGTAGGCTCTGCAGAATTAGGAGAAAACTATCATACGTTGCCACTAATTTTAGCAGGAGATTTCAATGTTAATTTCACGTCGAAGATGGGCAAATTTTGGTAAACTTTCTTCAAGATAAATTACAACTACAAATGAATAATAACTGAAATGAGCCTACCACAAGACATGGAAAAACAATCGATGTGGTTTTCTCTTGATATTCTAATTTTCATTCGAAAACATATGTATCTTATTTCTCATACCATAAGGCTATTGTCTCTTTCTTACAATCAACCAAAGTAATTACTGATGTATCACATAATGAAAATAATGAATGAAAATAAAAAACCTATTCAAAAATATTAATTTATCGATGAAAACTCATACTAAATTTAAATATTTGTAGAAAATTAATATATGTTTATGAATATACATGTATATATTATACATATATACATATATAAACATATATACAGTCGAACCTCTATATTGCGAATTTTTCTAATATAGCAAACTTTTTCCTGGAACCTTGAACATTTCAGGATTTTCTTAGTAAAATAACCTCTCTATAGCGAAGTGCATTTTTTAAGCGAACTTTTTCTTTTGTGATTCAATTTTTGTTCTCCCTTTTTTTAAATTATTTCTGAACATTGCAAGTTATTCTCTCTTTCAACACATTTTATGGTGGCCATACATCTTGAACTGGTTTTCTGAACGTTTCATCCAAAAAATGCAACTTTCAACCCCATTGTCCAGTTCACTAGAAACATATTCGATATCCCCCTTTCACCCTCAGTGGAGTTGTCCCATGTTCTAGTTATGTAAAATAATGTATCTTTAATATTACATGTATGTTTTAAAATAAAAAAAAAATGTCCTTAAAATTCGTTAATTTTAATATAAAGTTATTTTCGTAATATTTAATTTTTTAATACATATAGAACGTGTATTCTTCGACACGTTCTTTTCTTATTTTTCTTGCAGTTTTTCTCGTTTTCTTTTTCTTTCTTTTTTTTGATGGGTAAGATATATAAAACAAACATATACTAATCATTTAAAAAAGGTGTGAATAATTACTTTTTTTTTTAAAACAAAGCTTATGAATTTAAAATTTGTTTTATGCGGTTTATATAAAATATATTAAAAGATGAACCTCTATATAATGAATTTTCCATATAACGAACTTTTTTCCGGGATTTAGAAACTTCGTTATATAGAGATCCGACTGATACATATATATAGATGGAGCTAAAGAAGTTTTACTTCAGTCGTGTGGTCTAAAGCACACTCGTTTTTTTTTTTTTAAAGTTCTTCCACACTTTTTTTACTCTCGCAAAAGGAGTCCCTGTGATTTATACTGCTCACGTGAAAAGCACAAAGCCACTTTGGACATTGGTATTCCAATAGCATTCCTTTGCAGAAAAAGGTTTTGATGTCTTTACGATGTCCCAGGCTGAGTGGTGAATAGGAGAGAGAAAAAGAAATATGGCTTGCATGGGTGTCAAATTTATTTCAATTCCGAGTCGTGTTCACACCCAGAGCACGTGGAGATCAATATATCTAATTCTAGAATTGGATTTAGATGGATAGAGTCGGGTCATTTAAACTGTCAATTTTAGGTGGTTGATAAAGCAGCGATACTAACGATTGGAACGTTGACAGAAAGGCCACGGGGTTAAGCCTTCCAGATTCTGACAATGACATTTCTCAGCCTTTAAAAATGAATTAAAACCTTTTTTAATGGTTCTGAGAAAGTTACATGAAATGAGAGAGTAAATATTTTATTCGATGAGAGCAGCCTCACTCTGGTGAGGGTTTTAAGAACTTTTCTGGAGTTAGTTAAGTATAGGTATGTAACGTTTTGTGAAAATAAGTTTGTTCTCTGGAGTTCACACTGCAATTTCATGAGGTGATAGAAGTGTTATAAAAAGGGTTAAATGGCACTGAAATATTATAAGTAAGTGCAGGGAATTCGCAATATTTTTCAGAAAAATTGAACAATTGTTTGAAAGATTAATGTACATGCTTTATGTGAAATTCATAGTATTCTAACCGTATTCGAATTTTTTTTTAATATGAGCTTGAATATATTTAGGTATTCATTTTTATTTTTGATTGCTTGTTTGTAATAACTGTAATATGTGTTTACAAATCAGATTATCCCTTCAAGTTGGAAAAAGAATCTTCAGTTCGAAGCATACAATAACGTATGAGAACTGCTGTAAAATGTGATGTTGATAAAACACCAAAAATAAACAGTTACAAACAATAAATTAAAAAGATTTAAAACATTTTTTCTCTTTTTCTATCCTTAAAAGAGGATTTAACGGTAAAATTATGTAACTTATATAAAATGAAAGTTGTATGTTCCAGTTAAAATTCTCAAAATACAAAATGACACATGATATATATATGTTACCCGCAAAGTATGAAATCCGGCATTCTATAGAATGCCTAGGCATTGTATAGAATGCCTAAAACTAACCGACAATGTATGAAATAATTCATATTTCACACATTGCCTAGGCATTCTGAAGAGAGAAATGAGAAACCGGCAATGAAATACATCTCCGATTTGTTTCGAATATTACTTGGCAAGACACGAGACTTTTAACCCGAGCATCTGGCTCTAAATTTGTCCATTGGGTTTTGTGATTTATTCGGGAATATTAAAATACTTAATTTTACTTAAATTTGTTCGACAAAAAATTGATTTTTTTCCTGTGCTGCACACTGGCGTAACCAGCCCTGAGTAAGCCCCGTATCGAAAATTCGTTGGGGGCTCTTTTTGGAAAATAAATAAAAATGACCACATTGATAAAACTTATTCGAAAGTGTCAAAATAAGTATACAGGGACATATATGTATTGAAAAACTTTATTTCTTAAAAACTAGCTTGTGTTGTCAGTTGTTTAATAGGTGCTTTTCTCGATTTTTTTTCGGCAAATTAATTTATAATAATATCCACAGCAGATGATTTTAGTTTTTCAAGTTTATTTGTTTCTATTGATAGTATTGCTAAGTCCGAAAACCGATTTTGTGGCCTATGAAAGCTATAAGATGACTTTTAATAATTTTTAGCTTAGAAAACCTTTTAGCTGTTGCAGTTGTGACAGGAAGGGTAAAAAGTAGTAGGCATGCTATAAGAACATTTAGAAAACTGTAGGTGAGGCTATTGAAATTAATTAATAATAGTTTTGTGAGTACTTTAACATAATGATTTACTCACACAATTTCCGATTTTAAATAGCTTTACAATTAGCTAAATACAAGTAGCGGTGAATACAATTTAAAATGATTATTTCAAATACAATTAATTTCTTGTTCTATGTGTTGAGGCAATATGTATGCAGTTCTCGTTTTATTTTAATTTACTGAAATGAGCATAATTTAAAGTTCGCGCGCGTGATAAATGTATGGAATTTTTAAACTACGTTCTTAATTTTATAAGAATAAGACTAAGAATTATTTTTGCGCGAAAAATGTAATGAAGTGTAATTCAAAATGCCATTCAAGATTACCATGTTGCAACGAGTAGGTTAATTTTAGTTTTTTTTTTATATGAAAATTTTGTTTTCCTTAATAAGAAAGACATAAATTTTGTGTTTGGTACAACTTTCATTTTATTTTTATGTAAAATTTTTTAATGACACTCAATTATTTCTTCAGAATAACATTTGTATTTTTAGGAATGTGCGTCATTGATGTAAAAGCCTTATCTTGACCCTTTTTCATACTTTGCCCAAATAGCTTTGAGCATTCTGTGCAATGACTAGGCAAAGTATGTAATAATTCGCCTATTTCATACTTTGGCTAAAAACGTCAGGCAATGACTAGGCAAAGTATGTAATAATTCGCCTATTTCATACTTTGCCTAAAAACGTCAGACATTCTATAGAATGCCGGCATTTCATACTTTGCCGGTAACATATATATAATCTATCTTCTATTGAATACAGCTGGCACTCATTGGAACTGTGGAAACTAAACCACAGTTAAGAGGTTGCCGAATTTGAAGGCTCCACTGTACTCTTTTCTAGTTTTTTAAAACATATTTGACAAAGTGGATAAATTAATATATAATGCAGGAAAATAAGTATTTCAAAGAAAAATATTTGATATATCTTTTTCTGTCTTTGAAAGATCATAATAGACTCGTGGCCAGCGTGTTATGAGTTCAAACCCTGGTGCCACTGAAGACCCGCCGTGTAGAGGGGTTGACGCCCTTTAAATCTCTCTCATTGCTTAAAGTCTTAACGTTGGTGTGGTGTGGAAGTTCGAAGAGTAGTGCCAACTCAGGTGTAGTCGTCCTCGTCAATCGACTTTGTTTGAAAGTTATGAGGTCCGTCATCAACAGTCCTCGTGTGTTGCTTTGCAATGTACGATGTTAATAAAAACTCATTTGAAACGTTTAACAAGTTTTCTCCTCAATCTTTCAAATGAAATCATAAAATAAACTTTAAAATTTTTTGCAGAAACGAACATTATTTTTGATAAGAAATCAAGAAAATGTTTATAGATATTTCAACAAAATTCAAAATCGTGATTCATGAGGGTAAAAAAAATCTCTTAAATAAAATAAATAAATAATAATAATAATAATAAAAAAAAAAATCCAGCCTCACATAATATTTTTTTTTTCAATAAACTTAGTGTATACAAATCTGTCCAGTAATTTTGTTTCCTTCAAAATTTTTTACTCACTTTATCATTTTCATTTCCATCTTTCAAAACACTGCAATCTTTCAAAAATCACAAAATTTTTTGTGTAGGTAATTGCCTAAATTTGTTCAACATTTATTTCCCCTTTACAATAAAAATTTTATTTTAAATAGTTTCAAATACTATAACATGAACATAACGTAACTATAATAATTAAACCAAAACCAAGAAATTTAATGAATTAGTTTTGATTATAAATCGTTTGCTTTTATAAAGGAAAATACATTTTTGTTATATTTATTTATCATTTTGAATTATTCATGCAAAATAACTCGAATATAGTAAACAGCGAAACTCTATTACGATCATTTGAAGCTCTGATATTCATATTTTTTAAATTTATTCCATGCTTCTTTTAACTTACTTGCTTACGATAAAAGTCGAATATAAAACTTAAAAGGAACAAAAATTTAAAGTTTTTTTTTTTTTTTTTTAAGGAACTTTCTTACAACCAATTTAATTTATTTTAAGTGATTACGAATTTAAAAACAAGGTTAAAAAATTAGTAAATGCAATTTTCTAATTGAGATGTACGTGCTATTTTATTTTTTTTAATACACCAGTTTCCCTGTTTCATCTACATTTTAAAAATCATAGAATTTATTCGTTTCATAATACAGTGAAATACGTTTAACGCGAAAACGCTTGTGACGAAATATTGGTTAACACGAAATTATACAACAGTCCCAACAAAATACTGTGCATGTTTATACATTTTTTCTCTTAACAGAAAACGAAAATCGCTTAACATGAAAAGATTTTCCTTCTGGGAATGAGCAAAACACGGAAAACACCAGCCACGCAGGCTCATCATTGGAAGAATTCGTTGCAGTAGGTGATGATAATGTGAGTACACCCCCAATTACGACAGACAAAGACATTTTGGAGTTTGTTAAAAGCTCAAAAAATATCCCTGATGCAGATTCTGACGACGAAAATGAAATGATTAAAGCAGCTCCTGTTACCATGTCATCCGAAACAAGGTACCTCATGAAAAGTATGCACAGTTATTTAGACGCACATTCCAATGGTGAAAGGAATAACAAATTGGACGACAATGAACAATTTGTTGACAATTCGATGCAATGCAAAGAAAAATATCAGATTATTTTCTAAAATTTCAATAAATGTTTTGTTTTTCAAAACCTTGAAATTTTCTGTTGAATTTCATTGTTAATGTTTTTGTTTCATTAATTTTTGCTAATTACATGCATTTATACATATCTAAGTAAAAAAAAACGTACTCTAATAAACTTAATTTTGTTGAATATATTACTTTTTTGTAATATGCTTTCTCGAAATTCTTTTAACAAGAAAAAATATTTCAGTCCCCCTCAGTTTCGTGTTAAACGTTTTTCACTGTACTTAACTAAAACAAGTATTCATCTGCCGCAAAGCAAAAACAAACAAGCCAAACATTAATGAAACCAAAGAAACAGAAACAAAATTATCACAGTAATTATTTATCAATTTCTTTTAAAAAGCACCATTTGATACTCACTGTAATCTTAGCTTAAATTATTGTTTTAATCCTTGGGGAGATATATATATATATATATATAAAAGAAAGCCTTGACAGCAAAGCAACAACTAATCTTTGTCAGCAACCATCATTTCTTTTTTCTTTTTTATCTCAAGAAACATTATTCAACGGAAGAGATCGTTTTTCTATTAAATGAAGCTTCTACATCATAGAAAAACGAAGCAAAACACAGAAGATATTCTGTATCACAACTCGACCGTCACTGGCATGGACATTTCCGATCTCTCCTTGTTGACAGTGGTATAACTTAGATTGTGACATGCAGTCATCGCCAGGTGGTGAAAAAGACGGCATGAAATTGATTTCCGAAAGGCCGGGAATGCTTTTTGACATTCCTGGATGCACCTTCCTCGGCTGTCGTTTTTCTTGAGATATATCTGATCCGTATCAAGAAGATTGAAAACACTTGTCGCGTTTTATGTGATACTAATATCCCCGGGATTACTTACTGTCTCATTTCCTCTCGCGCCAAGGTATTATATCACCGAGGAAGGAAAAGACGAGTTATTCCTTTTCATTATATGAAAAAAGAAAAGAAAAAAAGTTCTTACCATAATCTCTGCACGCACGGAGCGCGTAAATGACTACTATTTAAACTTCGTCGTGGACAGAATTTTCAATGTTTAGCGTTTCAGAAATTTTTTTTTCTTTTTGGCTTTTGCGTATAGTAAAAAGAAAATTGTTTGGTTCAACCATGACAATGAACTCTTGTGTGAGTTATGTTTCTTTTGGTTTTAGGATAAACAAACAACACGCACAATTTTTTGAATTCATGATGCACTGTACTTCTTTAAAAAAAAAACCTCTAATTTTACGTCTGTTAAATACAAAATTACTAATGTTTTTATTATTATTATTATATCCAGTGTAGATCAATTTCAAAATATATGCTTTATTTTTTAGCACACTATTTTTTTTGAAAAATATTGCATTTTCTTTAAATACGTAACGCATTGTATTTCATTAGGTTTTTTTTTATCCCTTTTTCGATTCCTACTATTAGTTCACACTCTCCCTATATATATATAATTTAGGTAAGTTACCTCTATCTTGTAATGGATTTAGATATTCCTATCCATTATTTCCTATTGGTTTTTGCTCAGTGTTATTTACAAAAAAAGGGGGAAGGTTGGCTGGCCAAAAAACATGTTCAACCCCACTTTTATATAAATTATTTTTTATATAATAGCTGTACTAAGTCAGTAATGTTCATAACACTGCAGCATCCATTTTATATTTATAATCTCGATTACTCTTTTGTCCTTCATTGTGTGATTTTCCTGCTGTCTATGTGTTTGTCGAATGTTATTGTTTAGATGTTATCTCTTGTTTGTAGAGAATTGGCATATATATATATGTCTTGTTCAAATTTTCAATCATTAATAAAATACGTTTTATTTTCGTCCTTTCTCAAGTTCAAATACAATTTTTTAAACTGGTAGTGGATAACACTTGATGTAAATACAGTTTTTTCAAATATTAATTGATTCATTAAATTTAAAAAATGAATAAATAGCAACAAACAAAAATGATAGTCCAACAGCATATATAGAAAGGAAAATCGTTTGTTGTGTTCCTGTAGCGCGTTGGACTTCTGAATCAAAGGTCGTGGATTCGAATTCTACCTGGGATGGCCTAATTTCTGAGAACGTGATATTTTTTTACTATACTATTTTATTAGAATAATTAAATTTAGTTAATGAATAAATAGTTTAAAACAAATAAAAAAAGTAGTCCAATACCATGTATAGAAAGAAAAATTGCAAGAAAAATAGCTTTCTATTTTGTCACTATACATATTTATATTAATTGTAACTATTTAATAAAAAGTAATTAAAATGAAATTTTTCTTTGATGATCTAAGTGGGAATTAACTTAAATTTTTTTTTATATTACTTGTTTTTAAAAAACTCTAATTTTACGTTTGTTAAATGCATAGTTGCTGATGTTATTTTTTTATTTTTTTTTTTTTTTGTTATATTCAAAGTAGATCAATTTTAAAATATATGCTTTATTTTTTAAAACACTATTTTTTTTTGTAAAATATTGCAGTTTCTTTAAGTATGTAACGCATTGTATTTCATTAGGTTATCCCATTTTAAAAAAAAGGTGAAGGACTACGTTTGGAACCGTGATTTTGAAAAAGCGTATAAATGAATAATTTTTTTAATATTTAGCGTCAGTTGAAATAATACATACATAAATTTGTTTTAAGAATATTATTACAACAAAAAATTATTTTAATGCAATATTTTGGCAGAAAAATGAAAATGAACGACACTAAACATTCTTTTTTGAAAAATGCTTCAAAATAAAAATTTGCCTTTCTATAACTGGGATTTTTCTACAGGGTCTAAACAAAAATTTTAAAAAATTCGCATTAATTCAGAGATACGATCCATTGAAATAATAATTATATATATATTCCTTCTATACTTCCATTTTAAAGATAAGTGCATTGATGATTTGATGATTGATTTGATGTTTGGTGATTCAGTTATGTTATGCACATAGTTGTTTTAGAATTTTAACATCTTCATGTTATAATATCTTTCAGAATGCGATGGCGAATAGCTTAATTTTTTTAGGTATTAACTTTTTAAATTTTTGAGAATTTGGATATTTCCACACAGATTAGCTTATCAAGCTGCAATAGGGGGAAAGTAGGCGCCACCAAACTAGTTTAACCCCACTTATCGGTTCTACTTCCGAGGTTGCACTTGGATATTTTATAAATTTTTAATTTTGTTTGAAAACGTTGATAATTTTGTATACTTATTTGCCATTGATAAATTAAAATGGGATTTTGTATTCTAGGATTCTTATAATTTAAAATTTTTGCTTAGTTATAGAATTGTGAATGATTTATATACATTTAAATATATATAGTATAATAAAACAAAATATAAGATTCTAAGTGAAAAAGTTGTATAACCTACAATGCCAAAGAAGAAAGAAATTGGAGTTCAAGAGACACAACAAATGTAGATACAAAAAGAGTCTTTAGATTAAACTGGAGACCTATTATGATTTCTACAGCTGTCTCTGAATTAGGCCAGTGATTTAGGGTTAAGAAATGCTTTGTGGATCCACCTTCCC